>JANVFP010000042.1:0-401267 GCA_027919835.1 Lentinula raphanica
GGTTGTCATAATGAGTGACGACAAACTAGACCCAAAAGTGGCCAAGGAAATGATTAAAGGAGAGGCAGATCGTTTGGATTCAGCCTTCCATATCAACTACAACATGATCCTGAATCTTATGAGGGTAGAAGGTGTTTCGCCGGAATATATCCTTGGACGTTGTTTCCGACAGTTTCAAAACATGGGTGAATTACCGACGATGAGTGAAGGTCAAACCGTTTGTTCTTATTTCGATCTTTCAACCCATTATCGTTTAACGCTTATGCATAGAACTTCGCAAGCAAGAACAACATGCCGAATCTATATCCATACTTCACGAAACACAAGTTGAGGAGTATTATGATTGCCAACAGCAGCTGCAAGAAATGACCGCGCACATGAGGGAAGTGATCCGCCATCCTTCTTATATTCTTCCACAACTGAAAGTCGGTCGGTTGATCAAGGTCAAGCATGGGAACCTTGAATTTGGGTGGGGCGTGGTTATCTGCTTCCATGATAAAGAGAAAACCAAGGTGAGAACGTCTTTTACACCATTCATCAATCCCATTGAGACCTATTTTCCAGAATCTCAACAACATCCCGCCTCTCGAGAGGTATATTGTGGATGTCCTACTTCATATTGCGCCAGAAAGTAAGGTTCCTCGGAAAGGTTGGAATAATCTGGAAACACCAGGAAACATCAAGCCCTTTCAAGCTGGTCAGAAGGGGGTCTCCGTCGTAGTGCCAGTAGCATTGTCTACCATTGACCAGATAAGTCGACTTCTACTTTACGTCCCTCATGACCTGCGACCCGAAATCGCTAGGCAGACACTATGGAAAAGTCTTCTGGAGACGCAGCGACGGTTTCCAGAGGGTATCCCTTTGCTGGACCCTATCAAGGACATGAGCATCGTAGATGACAATTTCAAACGCCTCGTTCAGGTAATTCCGTTGTTCCAAGCTGGTCTATCTTATCTCATAATATGTTATATCATAGAAAACCGAAGCATTGGAAGACAAACTATACAAGAACCCATTGCATGGTGATTCGAAGCTAGCACAGCTCATGGCTCGCTTTCACGAAAAGAAACAATGTCAAGATCGTGCGCGTGCTATCCGAAAACAAATGCAAGATATCCAGCAAATTCTAGAACTCGACGAGCTCAAATGTCGAAAGCGTATCTTACGTCGTTTAGAATTTGTCAGTGCGGACGATGTTGTCGAAGTGAAGGGGAGGGTAGCTTGCGAAATCAGCAGCGGTGATGCACTGATGCTGACCGAGTTGATTTTCGCTGGCGCTTTCACTTTGTTACAACCCGAGCACTGTGCTGCCCTCCTGAGCTGTTTTGTCTTTGATGAAAAGGTATGTGTGTTTCAACAATGTGCCATCGACTGCTTCTTACTGAACATTGCAGAGCGAGCAACCGACCAAGTTACCGGCAGAACTTGTCGAATTATTGAGACTAGTGCAACAGACTGCGCGGCGCATAGCTACGGTGGCCAGAGAGTCAAAGATAGATATCAATGAAGAGCAATATATTACATCCTTCAAGATTGAGCTGATGAACCCAGTCATACATTGGTGCAACGGAGCGTCATTTACAGAGATCTCCAAGGTATTTTCGTCCTGCGACACTGATGTCCTTTGTTTCTCTGAACTTAACGAATTTTCAGATGGCAGACAAGATCTTCGAAGGTAGCCTCATCCGAGTTTTCCGTAGACTATCAGAATTGCTTCGTCAAATGGTCATGGCCGCAAAGGTCATCGGAAACGTGGAACTGCAGCAGAAATTTGAAAGGGCCTCGGGGCTGCTCGAGCGGCCTAATTCTGTTATCTTCTGTCCGTCGTTATATATCTGATACCGTATTAGCAGCTACCTTATACAGTATGTTCCGTGGCACAAATTCCATGAGCTATCGATGCCTACATACAGTCACACTCTGCACTACTAAAAGAGATGAGAGCGAGCGTGCATCGAGTCCGAGTCTCAAGATCATGGCTTCTGTATCCACGATCCAACGTCCGCTGTCGAGCATTTCTAAGACATAACACAGTGACTAGGCCAAAATCGCAAGTACCTTTCAACTGATGAATCAAATGAACGCCTCTGATCTTGCAGTTAATGCGAAGAGTTGGTTCGGCCTCGAATTGTCGGCGGGTGCTGTAAACCGCATACTCAACTCAAAATATGCCTATATGATCAACATAACAATATTATCCTAAACACATCGTAGTATGTAGGTCTTCGAAACAACTTCGAAGTTCGACAAGCCTTTCACAACGTCACAATATACAGCCGCCAGCATGAGGAACTACTGGGACATGTACACTCTGTGATTGCTGTCGCAAAAAGTCGTGAAGTCAAACTCTAACAAGAGACTAAGTCCATAAAGAGGGAGAAAGAGTCCGCAACAAGTAATCTAGGCGACGGGGTTGCCAATGACGGGCTGGAAGGACATAACCTCGTCATAGAGCAACTTCTTGAGATCGTCCTTGGAAAGTTGCTCTTTCTCGACTGCAAAACGTCTCAGTGATGAGTCTAGCGTCAAAACATATATAGGACTCACGATCAAACTGGAAGTAATCGGGACTGAGAGAGCTGGCAGCGGGTTCGTCATCAGGGTCGTGATACGCTGCGACGTAAGGGTGTTCGAGTGCTTCTTCAACCGTCATACGTTTCTTCGGGTCGAAAGTCTACGATGTGGAACAGAGGTTAGATTCATCCCAGATAATGAGAGCATGCGACTACTAACCAATGTCTTGTTCAAGAAATCAATGGCATCAGAGGACGCATGAGGGAACAACGAGGCAAAGCTCCTCTTCCGACGGATTGGCAAGGATCGAATATATTCACGCGACCTTCGCGATGTAATCGCATAAAACTCGTCAAGTGTGGGAGTGCCGATAACGTCGAGCACCAAGTCGAGCTGATGGCTATAATCGCGCCCGGGGAACAGGGGGCGCCCAGAAATGAGCTCAGCAAGGATGCAACCAACGGCCCAAAGGTCGACAGCCTATGAAGAACAACGACACTCAGGAAATGGTAGGTGAAGGGGCGAAATGTGAGCACCAACCTTGGTATACATCTTGAAGGAAAGCATGATCTCTGGGGCACGGTACCAGCGAGTGGCCACGTATTCAGTCATCCCACCCTGACCCTTACCAACGGGGGCCGTGGTCTTGATGCTCCTGGCAAGCCCAAAATCACAGACTTTGAGATCGCAGTTGGCATTGAGAAGCAGATTGGCAGGCTTCAAATCACGGTGAACAATGTCCGCGCTGTGGATCGTCTTCAGAGCACGGAGGGTCTGGTAGACGAAATATTGGCAGTGGTCATCAGTGAGATGTTGGGTCCTGATGACTCTGTGCAAATCCGTCTGCATGAGCTCCTGGACGACTGCATAATTGACGAGACGTCAGAACACGAAAGAAACCGGTCATGGTAAATAGCTCACAATAAATCTCCTTGAAGGACTCCAAAGACGAGGGCTTGACAATGTCGAGGACCGTGATAATCTACGCGAAAACAGCTGAGTGAACATTCTGCTCGAGAAATATGGAGACTTACGTTCTCGTTGACACAAGACTCGGAAAAGAATTTCAACAACTTGAGTTCTCGTAAGGTTCGTAGACAGCATAGGGTGTGATCAAAAGGAAGAATCTTCTTAATGGCCACTTGACGCCCACTTGGCTTGTGGATACCAGCTGCAACAGTACCATACGCTCCCTGACCGAGAGCGTACAACAGCTGATAGTCCTCACCTAGGAGAAAAAAATCAGCAACGACGAAAGCGAGTAAAACCAAGACAGCGCATACCAATGTCGAACTTGGGAAGAGGTTTGGAAGAAGATTTGCGAGACGACATGTTAATTATAATATGTATGTAGGAATGAGCACCGTGGACCAGCCTGGTGTTGTAAGAGAAGGTGAGTGCAGAACTGAAGGGGAAAAAGAGATGTTATGGCCTTTATATACCCAAGGCGATGTAAGGGCCTGATGGCAATATTTCAAACGGCACCGGAAGCGACGGGGATATATTACTCTGTATATTCAGTACTCCCGCGCATGAGTGTATCAGGCTCTGACATCTGTACTGGCTCTACCTCCACCTATAGTAATAGTATCAGCACCATATTCAATGATTAGAAGGAGAATCCAGTCCATATTGAGGCCACTTCGGAGGATACCAGTGGTCGACTCGTATATGGACAGAATCACCTTTTTCGAGATCCCGTCGGAGGTCTTCTAGCCGGCAGCAAATAATCACTAAACGCATGTTTGAATGAATGAATGAATGAATTATACACGGCTCCACACAAGGTGAGGTCCCAACTAGGAACAGCCGGCACTAACAACCCCATCTGCAGCGATCTCAACCCGCAAAGAGGAAGGTAGACTGCAGGGGGGATGAAAGCGGAGGGGGGATACAGAGAGTACCAGTAGTATCAGTAGTAAGTAGGGTCGGTATCAAACTAAAAATCCTCATCCTCATCATCAGTAGTAGTAGCCCTATCATCTTTCAAGTAACTTTTCCATAGAGATATCCCTTCATGAATAAACTTAGCTGTTTCCACGACAGAATCCCAATTGAACACAATGAAGTTCCAAGGTAAGAATCTAATAATTTGTACATCTGTCCGACTCATGTCTACAGATTTCGGCCTAGCATCTCCTGCATAGGCCAAGGGAAAGCACAGTCGGAATTATTATTAGGCCAGCATGATCATACTAGGCAGCATATGCCCCCAAGATAGAACTTGCACCACAGATTGAATTCAGAAACCGTGCTTTCGCAAGCATTGCAGCTATATTGTCCGAGTCACCGACACATAGCAGCCATCGTTATTGATAGAATGGCCTTGAACTTGTTGGCTGTTTCATCTGTCTCTGGTCACCCACATCAAATCCTAGAGGTGAGTGAAGTCTAGTGAAGTCACAGTGCAGACCTGTGTAGACGAGGGAAACCTCATCATCGTACATGTCATACTTGGAGGGAATGTCATCAGTAATCACACCACTTAGCAGACAAAGCAATGAGGAAATGGAAATTCACCCAAGCAGTGCAACAAGATTCATGAATTTGAACGATTCGAGTGTCCATTCTTTTCTAAATCTCCGTTTGGATCATGGATGTACTGGTAGGCTTAGGTAGGTGATCAGTTCCCCAAGATGACCCAAATGTGACAAAATACAATGGCGGTCGCGTGCTTGTGACAAATCGCGCCACAACGCGCTTCCAGAATCATAGGCTTTCATTCGCTGGATGACTTGAAATGGAAACGTGTCGTCATGAGATCGATTACATTCGAGCTGATAGAGGGTAGGCAGTTTCTCCCACCGGTATTCTATATCTATATGAGTTGATTGAAGATCTATGGTCAAGATTGAAAGCAAGGCCCCGCTACGAAGGAGGGCCGTCGTCATTCGTAGCGCCGCCGTCATGGTCAATGGTAGCCTCTTGAAGGTACCAGTTCGAGAGGTTACTGCACAAAAGGTAAAGCGTGAATACTTCGGGTCGGAGGCAATCAGTAATAGGCTGAAGGTACACTCGCCTTAAAAGACTACTTTTGTCTTTGATAAATCTTGTCGAGGAAGCTTTTGAAGACATCCTTCTTCAGCACATCTTCCTGACCAGGCGCACCTTCATCTATCTGATCAATCATCCCAATCAGTCTCTTGTATACGCTCGCCTCGTAGTCCGCATAGATCTTTTGCAGTCCGATTTCTTCGTAGACAGCTTTAACGCGTTTTTCAGCTTCACCGAGGTATCCTTGTTCTTCACCATTCTTCCCTTTCGCCAGCTGCTTCGCGGTTTCCATCTCTTCCTGCGTGGGCTTCACACCATAGTTCTCATCCAAGATCTTCCTCTGCTCTGGTGTGGCGAGGGAAAGAGCAGTATTGATGCACCATGAGCACTTGTTGTCGATGATGTCCGTCCCAACTTTGCCGATTTGCGCAGGGACACCTGCAAAGTCAAGGTAGTCATCTTGGATTTGGAAATATTCGCCAAGAGGTATGAGGATAGCTTGAGCCACTTCGTAAGGCGCTACTGGGGACTTCGAACCAGGAAGGGTGTACGAAGTAGGAATACGGCAGAACAGCATTGCAAGAGCAACAGGCAAGTAGAAGGAATAGAAGGCGGTCTTATAGATCACAATCAATGAATGCCTGTGAGAATGTGAGTATGCTATCAGCGGAGGAGAAGAGCGTCGTACTTCTCCAATGAGAATTTGCTGAGATCGACCATATCCTCCGGTGCGGTAATCAAGTCAATAAGTTGCCCGATCTCGGTTTGATACGCTGTTTCATGGAATAGTTCGACCAAGTCGACATAGTACGGCTCTGACTTGAAGTGCACTTTGAGCAGATGGAATATCGCGCCTTCGAGCATGAACGCGTCGTTGACAGCTATAAGCCCGACCTCTGGCCTACGATAATAACATGGTTGGCCTCGACGAGTTATGGAAGAGTCCATGAGGTCGTCGGTGACGAGGAAAAAGGCTTGAAACTAGATGACATTGTTCAAAGTTTGCGATGAATTCGAGTAGTCGAAACGCACAATCTCCACAGCCCAGCCTAATACAGCAACTGAAATGTATTCCTCTTCAGTCAACGGCCGACATTTGAGGATTTCGACCGTGTCCACCACAGATAGTCCGCGGTTCAGCTTTCCTCCGGGAACATTGTATTGCAAATTCTGCGTGCGATATGAGCTGGATACCAAGCCAATGTCAGCACTGTCGAGCGCACCTTGGAATACCATTCCTGAGCCTCGATTGGCATCCCACAAGCCTTGAAATGGTCCAAGAGCTCGTCATGAATCGTGTTCCAGACACCTTCGAACTTTGCTTTCCGTGCTTCTTTATCCCTGAGCATGATGGGAGTAAAGACAAAGTTGCGAACACTGAGTCCGCTTCGGACAATCTTGGTATTTAAGGAAAGGGAATTTAAATATGCCGCCGTCGATAGGCTGGCACCGAATGGTGAACGGCGCACAGCTCAATCTGATACGAAACTGAAAGATGAATCCTATTAGTAGCAAGATGACTAGTATACTGTGATGACACCTGGACATACACTCTAATTATCCGTGTACGGAGTTTTGAAGTTGACGATAGCAAAGAGACAGATACAGACGTAAAAGAACCCCAATCCCAAAAGTGTAATGTGAAGATAGTGAACACCAACCCAATGAAAGAGTGAGAGACTATTTTGAGCAACAGCAATGAGGAAGGGAAATTTTGAGAAAACAACTACTGGAAACGTACGAAGTGACGATCAGGATCAGAAGGAATATGTAAATGAAATTGACGACCCACTCAATGGCACTCATTCGTTCATCATCCAACTCAGGCCTGATCTTCCATGTTGTGTATTCGAGTTTCCAGGCTGTGTTGAATTGTATGCATTTCCGGAATCTTTTGATGATGAAGATCCTGGAAGAGACATGACCGCTGAAGAAGCAGAAGTCGGAGTGGCTAATGTTCCACCGCCGGGAGTTCTGGGAGAACCACCTGCATAAGCGGTCAAGTTTGCGGCTCCTACGTTGAGCTGGGGTAGCGAATGATGGTTCTGCATGACACCAGGTCCTAGATGTGAAGCAATTGACGATCGATTTGACCAATCAAGCAAGCCACTCGACTTGAGCGAAGGCAAAGCTTGCAGCATTGGCATTTGCTTCCCCGACCCACTTGCGGACACAGCCACCACAGGAGAACCCGAACCGTCAGAGGAAAAACTATATCCGCTCTGATTAGCCGCTATTTGAGTAACTAACTCTGAGGATGTCGCGTCAGCCATCTCCGCATCTGTCGTCTCCCCGGTTCTGCCGGTTGTGAAAATTCCCCAGTTGTTTCCGGATAGTTTGTCCATCCGAATTCCACAGAACTCTTCGAACTTGTCGAGCTCTATATGTATCTTCTCGTCGTCACGGTGTAGGTACTTTCTCAGAGGCCATATCCAGACGGCAACTAGACGGTGGTGAGACGAAGATAGAAGCATAGCACTCAAGGACTCACGGGCAGTACTACTCGCAGCGCGATCACCCAGAGTCTCTAGAACATCGTCCAACCTTCTGATTCCCCATTCCAAGTCAGTTTCGCTAGGTCTGTCTTTCCTATGGGTCACTTTCCACCAATCATGTTCAAAGTGGTCATCGGTCATCCCGCTACGTGAAACCTCGTTTGATACTGCGGCAGCAGATCCTGTTGAGCCGATATCTGGTCCCGAGATGACGTTCTCCCAATGTGGCCAACGCTCGCCTTGTACAGCTCGACGGCCGATACCCAAACCCATGATACAGCTAGCCTCCAACATCGCTATGAGGCAGAAACACCACGCGCCGGTATTTGAGTTTGTTTCGAGCATACTTTTCTGAACTATCACGTTCCCATCCTCGTCCCAACGTAGATCAGCAGGATGACATGCATCCCACGCAGCGAAAAGTTGTTGATCTTCTGTAAGGGCGGTGGTCAAAGACGCACGGCCTTGAGAGTGGCGAACTGGAACGGTAGAGAAGAAAAGCGGGTCGATGTTCCTTGTATGAAGTGGCGGCGGTGAAGGATGATATAAACCATCCAGAGTCCGCTCAATCTTGTTATATATACTCAGAATTCTGATTGTCTGAGCCAGTTCCGAGCCTTTTGACGAAGTTTTGTGAGACGGGACATCAGCTGAAGGGGCCGGGTTAGAGGGAAGGTAAAGATATTCTACAACGGTAATCAGGAACATATTCATGTGAACACGCGGTGAGCTCACCAGGAAGACACTGGTGTACCACTCCCATCTCAAAGCTCGTCTCGTCAACGGGCAACCGAACGCACAGCTCCTCCGAGCTAAAGCCAATGAAACCATTCGAGAAAGCACGCATGGAAGGAGTAAAAGAAGCAGGAAGATTCCGATCCTGAGGCAATTGGGGATTGAAAGCGAATGGGATACTGAGGATCGTATTTGAGCTTGATTTGCTTAGATCGGGATGAGATACCGGATTCATCGCCGTCTCTTGCGAAACATTAGTAGTATGGGGTGGGAACCTGCCGGGAAATTCTCTTTCGCTGTGATATCCTCGTCCACTACCGCCTAGCAATGGGCCTTCCCCCTGGTAGTAGATTTCGCGAAGACAATCCAAGATATATATGAGCCAAAAGACCCTCCTGTTGACGCTCAGCCAAGATCGCCTTTGAGGAAAGAGGATCGAGCTCACCTGACACACTCCCTCTCAATACTCTCTTCGATAAACGCATGGCTCGGGACAGGAGTCAAGAGTGGAAACGAAGGTTGATGTACACCGAGCTCCTTCACCATTCTCAGCGTCAATTCGCGAAATCGTTCGCCCTGTGGTGAGAGAAATTTTGACTGCTGATGAACAGTCCCAGGTTCCCATGCGAGCAGTTCGTAAACTGCCAAAAGACAGAGCGTTTGCGCTGTGTATAATGACGCAGGAAGGACGAGTTCTCCAGCGTACAGGTCGTTCGTGTTGCTGGTTTCCTGTGCTTGATGAGGATCTTTGCTGGCGCTAGTGCTGAGGTGATGATATCCTTCTGTCACTGGATCGAGTGGCGTTTTTTCCCCAGACCACCCTGGGACCGAATGTTTCTTTGGGGGCGCAAACATCATCTTGACCGCCTCGTCTGCGAAATGTCGTCCGGACAAGCGTCGCGGGTCTGCTGCGAGCGAGGGTTGTTTGGAATGTCGAGACGCAAGTGCACATACAGCCTGTCGTGTGAAGATGGGGGGAGTAGTCGTGGATGAGCATTCGAGTCACCTTCCAAAATGAATGATACAAGTGCAAGGAAGGGACCGATTAAGACGGGTAGCATCGAGCAATGTTGTAGAACGAAACAAAGGATCCTAGGAAATTTACACGATGCCATAAACACTTACATACAACAGATACATTGGAACTTGATTCATTGTAACCGCGTTGGTGAAAGATGGCTTGTGTATGATCATTACCATTGGATGTGAATGCGTGAAGAACACTGGGATAAAAGATTAGTTAACAGGAAAAAACGGGGATAGATTTGGTTGAAGTGCAGTAAAACCGCGGAATAAACTAGAGAATATCGTTCAATCTCCTTGATTTCTGGGCATGTTATGCGGAACGCCGCATCAACACACCAGAAAGAAGGACCTTGTGCACACATCTGAATGCTACGAGATTAAGGGCGCAAACCAATTTAACCACCCTGTGTTCGAAACAGGTATGGTCACCGTATGGACAGGGCACGGTCACACATAAGCGATTTACGCCTTGGAAAGCAGACGATATAGAATAGAAAGCACCAGGAAAGCACAACAGACAAGAAAAGAGCAGAGAAACAAAAAGACGCACGGTTTGTCAATTCTCGCGTGAGGGCAGGTCCTAATTCAATCGATGGCCGCGCGGTATACCCGTCCGCGAGCGCTGGGTCAAACGTGGTACTGCGATGATCAGCAGCAGTCTGCTGGCTGTCCTGGTCCCTGGCCCAATTTGTGTCGAATGTCTCACGCGATTCAAAATCGGGCCTATCCTGCCTCGGGCGTTTCCTGGACAGCAGGCTTTCCGGTCGAGGCGCTGACAGTGACAAGGGTGCTTCGTGCACGTCCCACTCTGGTCTGGGAGCTACCAACGCCGGTGCTGGGTATAAGACGGAGGACGAAGTTGGGTTATGAAGGGAGAGTGGATGTTGGTGTGAGGACGAGGAGGATTGGGACTGTTGTCGATGAGGGAGTGAAGTGGGAAGGACCGGTGGTGGTGGTGGATTATGATAAGGTGGAACAGAATGAGTGTACGAGCTCTGTTGAAGACGGAGCGATCTCGCGTCCGCGGAAGGGTGTGAATCCTGTGGACTCATGTTCTGAGCAAGTTCGACAGGAATTTGTGTACTGGGGCCGGTTCCAAAGTTGCCAGGTCCGGGAGCAGAAGCTCGAGGAGCGGGTACGGTCCTTCCAGTAGAGTCTGTGTAGACACATGTTTTACTGGCGTAATAGCAGTTGCTACAAGGAGCAGTTCCATCGCACCGCCGCTTGCTCTTGTGACAAGAATTGCATGCTCGTGCGAGCCGCTTGCGTTTCGGGCGATTCGGAGGAGGAGCAGGTACAACCTGGAGAGGCGGCGGAGGCGGAGCAGAAGACATATCACTGCGGGCAAGACTGGACGACGAAGAAGGTGGTAGTGAGGATAGAGTTGAAGGTGAGGATTCATGCTGACTATATGAGTGATATGCGGCTGCAGTATGAGAATTTTCGACCGTGTTGTCAACATTTGGTGACATATCTTAGATTGAGATGATCAGGGAAGCTAAAGATTGTTGAATTGCCAGAGTTGAGGTAAAAACTGACTTTGTCTGAAGGCGATATAGAGTTCGGAACTTGGAAATGATATGGCACCCCGAGTTGAGCAGCATGAGGGGAGCCAAGAGACTTGGACGAGTTACAGCCTTGTACAAACCACGATTCAGAGCAGGAACTGATTTTGTTCAAAGACCTCTTCAAAGGGTCACCGAAAGCTAAGTAAAATCAGTTACAATGAGCAGAGTTGAAGAGATAATTTCCTAGAAATTTTGAGAAGATGAAAGTTAAGAGCAAAACAGGTTTCCTATGACAATCGTGATCGAGGAAGAATCGAACCCCAGTCGAGAGATCAAGGTCGTGGGAAAAAGTCTCTTACCCCGGCGGCTATCAATTCACCAATCGGCTTCTTAAAATTATTTGCCGCCGGCAACTATTTTTGTCCACAGCGTTTCCGAACATTCACAATTTTTTTTTCATGGAGATTTTCATTCGAACTTCTTCAAATTAATTTGCTTAACTCTGAATTCAAGGGGGGGCTTCCAAAATGCTAACAGTGCGTATTTAACTTCATGAACGTTCATCAGCCTTTTTATAGAGAACAATGAGAACAAAACTGAGAACAATGGGCTCTCCGCGATCACGTTACAGAAATCACAACGACGCGCACACAAATGAGGGAACAATAAGAACTCGAGTGGTTACAGGACTTCTTATAAAGACACATCCTTAATCGTGACCACCACCCACCGTTCACCACAATCATCACTGCAGTAACTCGGAACTTGATCTCAGACGATGGCACCAAACCTCTCTAGCACAAGAAGAGCTCGACTCAATCCTCCGACCAGACAAACAGACGAGATTCGTTTCAGAGTCTCGTTTCTAGATGAGGATCAGGACGAAGAAGACTACAGTGCAGACGACGAGGGTGGCATGGACCTCGAGGTACGACTGATCTGCCCACATCGTCGTCCTGTTCTGCAACTCATCGATTCCCAGAGCTCGTTTGACGCATCTTTCGATGCCGACTTGTCACACCTCCAGCCAGCCTATGCCGGGATCTTCAACATGAAACCCGCGCCACAGTCGTTACTCTTCAAGTCAGATCGTTCGATCTCTGTCGGCAGTCGCACCCGTGCACTGAACTATGATGAGAAGGACATCTCGGAGGAGGAAGACGATTCAGACGACGGTAATTCGAGGCCAAGCTTCCCTATGTCCTCACGCTAACTTCACTCTAACAGATATCTCCGAAGAACACGAGTGTTCCCCGACATGCTTCCTCTGCCGTATCAGTGCCTCCATCTACAGGACACAGCATCCTGACCTTTATGATACCTCCGACTACGAAGAGGATGATCTCGACGACTGCACTACCTCCGCGCCACCGACACACTGTGCACCGGATTGCATTAGTTGTGCCCGGGAACGTCTTCGTGCCGAGGGATTCAAATTTCCTCAGTATCAGTACTACGATCAAGATGACCATACCAATACCGAGGATGACAACGATCCTGATGCCCAGCACTTTGATTCTCAGCCTCAGCACCCGTGGAATGGACCGGAGTGCGCAGAAACAGATACCAAGAACTCCGAGGAATGTCGAGGTCTACTCGATGATCTTGGCTTGATCTTTACGGCTCTCCCACCACTGCCTTCTAGAGTCCCGAAACAGGCAGAGACGGTCACTTCGGAGCTCAGCGCGCTCAAGGAGCCTTTTCCGCGAGTGTTTTTCCCTCCACCGAAGGTTTCTGATATCGACGCCTCACGGTAGGCCGATATTCTTATTCTCCATGTATCTCTTAGTCGATCTAGTCCTTCCATGCAAATAATCTGTATAAGTAGTGTACATTCCTGTTTGTTGTATGTAGTATGTTGTAGACGTACTTAGAAGTTAGGTCGCAATCTCTGACCGAGCACTCGATTCTGTGATCTCGGGCAAACACAATTCCAGAGACCTTCCTGAATACCAAGTTGAATAATCCCCTGCCTTCCCCTGCGAGAGTCCGAGTCGCCAGAGTTGTGCAGCACTCATCGTGCTGATTTCGAATTCGCTCAATGACTTGTGTCCGGCACCTCACGCTCATCACCTCAGTCTAAAACAACCACAAAAATTGACATAAAAACCTATGAGGTATGAACGAGAAGTATGCATACTTGTATGTGTAGCAAGTGGGGGTAGTATGTAGTATGTAGATGGAATGATTGCAATGAATGTTCAACGAAAACGGGATAGCAAATAAGTTAAACTTGTGCGTCATAAATTAAATGAATGTGTGATATCAATGCGAGCCAACAAAATTCAAGGACACATCACGAAGGGGTTGGACGTTGAGCTGAGGGCAATAACTATGACTCGGACGGGACAACAGCGACGGGGACAGGTACTACGGCATTCTTGGGAGGCAGGGTCTCGATGACTGATTTGAACGACATGACTTCGTCATATAGGAGGTCTTTGAGCTGCTCCTTTGAAAGCTTTTCTTTGTGCGCTGAATGTGCCCCCATCAGTATTCAGCAGAAAGCAATAGGGGGGATTTGTAGTCACCTTCGAATTCAAAGTATTCCGGGTCGAGAGACGGAGCAGCCGGCTCATCCTCTGCATCGTGGTAAGCAGCGACATAAGGATGCTCGAGAGCTTCTTCTACAGACATCCGCCTCGCCGGATCGAAGGTCTAAAGATAGATTTGAGCAAGGTTGTCTAATACATGCGAAACGAACGGAGCCTCACCAGTGTCCTGTTCAAAAAGTCAATTGCGTCTGCTGAAGCATGCGGGAAGAGCGACGTGAAGCTCTTTGGCTTTTTGATGGGCAGAGAACGAATGTACTCTCTCGATCGGCGAGACGTGATGGCGTAGAATTCATCCAAAGTGGGAGTCCCTGAAGGAATGGAATAGTTTCAGAAAGGTGTAACTATACATCACCGTTATCGCGGAACACATACCAATGACATCCAATATCAAGTCAAGCTGATGTGAATAGTCGCGACCGGGGAACAAAGGTCTGCCCGATATCAACTCGGCAAGGATACATCCCAAAGCCCACATATCGATCGCCTTTGTGTACATCTTGAAGCTCAACATGATCTCCGGCGCTCGGTACCATCTCGTCGCGACATATTCGGTCATCACCCCTTCCCCGACCTTCACCTTTTCGAACCCTGCTTTCAGACTACGGGCAAGACCGTAATCACAGACTTTGAGATCACAGTTGGCGTTGAGGAGCAGATTCGCGGGTTTGAGATCACGGTGGACGATGTCGGCACTGTGAATGGTCTTGAGCGCACGAAGGGTTTGATAGATGAAGTATTGGCAGTGGTCGTCGGTAAGGGGTTGAGTTCGGATAACACGATGGAGATCAGTTTGCATAAACTCCTGCACGACTGATTCAAGAGTTTAGTCAGGATGCGGCTGATGGACGTGATGAGAACGTACAGTAAATCTCGCTGAACGATTCAAAAGAGGTTGGCTTGATGATATCAAGAACTGAGATGATCTATGATTTCCAGGATTAGACAAGGATGACGGAGTGAAAATTTGACTGATACGAACGTTTTCGTTTGAACATTCTTCTGAGAAATACTTCAACAGCTTCAACTCTCTGAGAGTCCGCAATGCGAATAGTATGTGATCGAAAGGTAAGACTTTCTTGATAGCAACACGGCGTCCAGTTGGCTTGTGGACGGCAGCAACGACGGAGCCGTAGGCTCCTTCACCGAGGGCATAAAGAAGTGTGTAATCATCACCTGGAGAGATATCAGTCAGCGTGAGCGCAAGATGGGTGTGGTCCGGAAATCCAGCACGTACCGACTTCGAACTTGGGAAGAGGTTTAGAAGGTGCCTTGCGAGACATATTGATCTAAAGCTAGAAAGTGGAGGATATGAAGTAGACGAAAACTACAGAATATAGTCTGTTTGAGAAACGAAGAACGAATGTTCGGAACGAGCGAACGAAAGGTTGGGGCTAGAAGTGAAGAACAAAGAGCAAGAAAAAAGACGAAGCCAAAAAAGAGCCCAAACCAGATGAAAAGAGTTGTTTGGGGGGTCAGAGTCGTTACGCGACTCTTTATATACCTTTCCCCTACGGGTTTCGCATCATTCGGAAAAGAGCGTCGCGGTAACGAGGGTTGTGTAAACGATTGATGGCAAAAAATGCGAAACGTTTCAAACCAGGGCTCTTGGTGTCGGGCTGTGTGGTATAACCGGGAGAGCTAAAACATTTTGGACATGAGCGCAGCGGGCTGCAGTGGGCGTGTCTATAGACTGTTGGTAGTAGGCTCTGATGATCCTTGGATTAGTCTTCGGACGTAGCGTTCATCTCTAGGTCAGGAAATCTCATTCTCCCAACTCCTGTCTTCCAGTTCCAAGGAGAAAAAGGACAAGCGTGAATAAAATTGCTGATGCGATGATTCGTTCAATTGCAAATTCTATTGAGATCATAGATCAATTATTTACAATAAACATAAAGACGAGTTTTACCAACATGAACTAGAGTGTTATCCTGAGATCATATCCTTCTGAAGTTATCCTGAATAAATGGCATTTTGTGCAACATGTCTATGCGATTGTGGAGACCATGAATAGAGACGTGAAGACTAGAGTATTCTGAAATTCTTATCAACGACTTCAGCACTCTTCAGCACTCGGATCAGTGCGTGGCGAGGTGAAAGGGAGCATGTGCTGACATGTGCGAGTCCAATAGGAAGATCAGCGTCGCCGTTGGGACTTTTTTGTTCACCGTATGTCCCTGGTCTTTCCGATGTCCTTCAGAGTCCAGACGACTGGTCAAGCGACGCTCGGATATGTATCCTTCCACAGATCCTTCCTGGTCGTCCAGTTTCTTGCTTCCGGTGCATAAGGACGACGAAAGGTGTTACAAGTTTGTGTTTGTTTGAGAAAGACACGAATTCTGAAACCGCCCTCACACTATACCCATATGTGGCAGCATACAGTATAGGAAAGCGACTATTCCCTACTCAATAATGTTCAGAGTTCTCCGACTTCCCCAGGCATGGTCTTGTGACAGAAGCTAGTCGCGTTTCGCAAACAGAGAGACAACAGGGAACAGGAGATGTCCCGACAGCCCGTGAGTCGTAATAACTTGTCGGACGACGAACCTTCATTCAGTGACTGCCAGAGTATGGGGTTCGTAAACATTTAAAACGAAGTCAATGAACGCTGAGGCTAACAGGGTTCTACGAAATCGCACTCGGTTCTGCGGAGTTGTGAATGGGTCCTGCCCCATCTGAGAAGACTCGACTGAAGTGTAAGTGGTGTGTTATTTTGAAAATCGTAGGATAAAATTAATGATGCGTGGGCTTCTTTCCTGTCAAAAGAAGATGAGAGACGGCAAGCAGTGAATAAAGAACATGAAACCCAGGGTTCCTGACCATCTACAAACATATTTCTCGTTGCACTAGGAAGTGTCGCGGTCATCCCATCCATTTCCTTCGTTAGCTTCACCTGACATCCAAGCCTACTCGTATCCGTCAGACCAAACGCCATATCGAGCATGTCGTTCTCGTCGTCCTCTGGTTCCGGAAGGAGATCGTAATATTCTGGTGTTAAGATCACATGGCATGTCGAGCATGCTACGGAGCCTTCGCATGCACCTGGAGGAGGGTAAAGTATAAGGTCAATAAAGCAGAAGATTTGAGAACATCGAAGTAGGTACGAACCTTCAAGGTCTATGTCGTGTTCATGTGCAATTGACAGAATATCATCTCCTTCGTTTGCTTCCACTGTTTTCAACAAGTTCCCTTTTGAATCCTTAAAGTTCACCTTTATCCTACGACGAAGGGCGTATTCAGACATCGTTCATGAGCTCGGAAGCTGGCGCACCCTGTTCCGGGTTTCGGTCGTGTTATGTTCCCGTGTGCAGAGACTAGGTTACTCCGATGAGTCCTTGGGGAATATCCACAAATCACAAATTCTGTTACGCACTAGGTGTAGAGTGAAAAAGCCGTTTGGAATGAGACCGTGAATTTGATGGAGATGCATATTGTCTTTCCGGTTTTAGATTCGTTTGAGGACACTGTGAGTTTGCTCGCGACGTGCAGATGGTTTGAAGGCCTTTCCGGCTACTTGCAAACCGAGTTGGCGAAGGCTGGGAAAGGCGCCGAGCAAGTTCCCTTTTAAGCAAGGAGTTCATCTGAACAGAGCGTTAATCAGAGAAAGGAAGGTTGAGGTGGTTCGAGGTATGTCCAGCCTCGGCGTGTAGCGGGAAGCAAAGCAGGTAAACTTGAAACCGTAATAAAGCTTTTCTGAGTCAGCGGAGCGTGTCGTCTCCGGCCCGTCATTTCCGATTTAAGCGCTCAAATTTTGAAAGCCATAACTCGGCGCTTAATTTGCTCAATTCTCTTTAACCTGCTCTTAACTTCCACTCTGACATATTGTAGGGCCCGGAATTGACGACCTCGCTTACGAGACCTTGAAGAATACCTCTGCCTGCCAACAAGAGGTTTTTTGTATCAAAATAGCTGAAACTGACATCAGACAGTTCAAAGTTCCCGCATTAATATTGCTCGTAAACAGATCCACCAAAGGACAGCAATTTGACTGGGTAATGTGGTCCTCTTCCTAGCTCAATCCAATAGATGGTCTGCTATGGACATCGGAGAACTTTGTCCTGCAAGGAAGGTACGGCTCAATTGAACAGATCCATGGCAGTCTCTTCGGTTCAGGACTAGATCGACTTGGCGGAACATTGGCCTCTAAGAGCCTCTAAGTCTCTCTAAGTGCATGCATATATGGCACTATGATTCATGATCACTTGTTGGTATGTAAATGAAAGTTCCATGGTGTTCGAAGATACTCCCGGATTATTTTTCATACCGATTCCGATAGTCTAGTGGAGATATTAAAAGATGTCATGGACTATTAAAATCTTCCGAGTTGTCTGGAGACTTTGCTAAGGCCTTTGTGCTCCAAGTTGCTCTGGGGAATGAGGTCTCCAGGAGGTCGTGCGGAGGGGAATCGGACTGTGTTGAATTACTGAGTGAGAGTCAAGTAGCCGAATCCGCGATTCAGTAGAGATGATAGAGAGCTGTTAGGAGCTGTTCTGCTGTTACCCGTACCACACGTGTTGATACAGCAGGGGGATTATTTTGTTGATATCATCACTATCTTCCCAATCTTGTATTTCCTTTGAAGCTGAGCTCTGCTGTTTTCTAAGGACTACATAGACGGTCGAGGAGGCCAAGTGTTAACCGAGAGCTTTTTTATTTAACCCATTGAGGTAATCCATCAAACTTCTTTTTGCTTACAACAGTGCTTACAGATCGGAGTGTAGGGTAATGCATATGGGCACAAGCGCCTACTAAATCTTATTTCTTCGTAACCCTTTAACCAAGCTCTTAGTTCCACATGCAGCAATGCCCAACCGTCTCTGAACTCCTCGAATCCATCTGAGCGAATTATTCATACAATGTCAATGTTCTCTAACGCCCATTCATTCACCCTAAGCGCCAGCGCCCTCTCTCCGTTTGTCGGAGAGCAAAACGACAACTATCTTAAGAATGAACCTTTCAGTGAGTCTGATGTCGGCTTTCTACCATCTCTCTACAGCTCAATCTCATCTACCTCAGCTATTCGCATCGAGTCTGCCTTAGACGGTCGTTCAATAGGAAGTCCCTGGCGCTATGAGCCTCATCCTCTTCCTTCTCCCAGCGATTCTTCTCTATCTGCAAATCATCGTTATTCTTTGCTTTTATTATCTGCCAAGCAAGGCTATCCACTCTGGAGGCCAGAACCCAATAGACGATTACCGGAACAATTTCGAAAAAGTGGCCTACCGATCGGCTCTGTTGGTATCATACGGCCAGATGGATTCTTCGACTACCTCTTCAATATCTGCTTCCCTAAAGATCATCCCATCAATGTCGGTGGAGTGCCAGAAGGATTTAAGCCCGTTGAATTCAGCCAGACGGACGTTTCTGAGGTCGATCCTTTTCAAGATCCCGATGCTCATGTGGCGTGCCCTGCGGGATTCATAGCTAAAACATTAGTACATTCCGGAAGCTCTTAGTGCGTGCCACGAATGAATCCATCACTCTCCAACTCACATACCTCTTCTAGTGTTGGCCAGTCGAGAGTCTATGACTTCACTTCTACGCACAAAGAGGGTGCAATATTGATGTTGCCCGACGGAAGCGCGCGCATCGACCTCGAGAACAAGAAGATATTCCGTCAATACGCCAATCGCAATGCTCATCGCTGGTTCACCTACGTTGAAGACACTCGAGGGCGGGAGTCTGAAGACTTGTCCCTTTACATAATCACAGGTACCGACCGGGCCTCCTCTTTCGGTGTGGCGTCGTTTTGCAATCCCCAAAACCAGGATTTGAGTATTCGGTTCAGCGTCGATGAACGCACCCATATGCATTCCTGGTCGAAGCATCACTACGCGGAGTCGCGATCGGGCCCAAGACCTGCCCTGGGAGATTCGATTGGGTTCGATCGTTCAGCGAATCAGAGTATCTTCCTGCGGGGATTTAGGATCAACAAGAGGAGGAATGCGAAGGGAAAAGATGGTGTGCAGCGAGTGGATTCCACTGCTGCTAGTAGTCCAAGTAGGCGAACGGCCAGTCATCCTATGAACCAAGTAGAGTCCACAGCGACGGGTGGGTCGTTCTCGCAAGGCTGGAATATGTGGGGGCAACCTACCAGTAGTCATGGAGTTGTCACAGAGGCACACAGGATGGATCAAGAGACGGTCAAAGTCGGACATGTCCCAAGTCATACCACGGTGACTTTTTGTTGCTTTTTCAGCACTTGATTATTCACTGAACATTGAAACCTCTTTCAGGCTTATCATCCCTGTGACACTATCAATAACTTTATGCTTGAATTACTTTCCGCGACACCCGGTAGTGTTGGAAGCGGTCCATCCTTCGCAATTTCTCATGACGACGATTGGCGATCGGTCTGGGACGAGGTGGGATCCTTCTCTTTGCACTATTGGAGCTTCTTATGGATTTATCCTCCTAGGGCAGCACCAGATTACCTACAGAGCAAGAGTTAATTCGGCGGATTTGCTCCAAGTCGAAGTTTGTCATTGATAATGGTAAGCAAATTTTTCTTTCCGCGTACATATTCCTTCTTTTTCACGAATCATCCCAACAGGGACTATCTATCCCGACCCGGTTGACGATGCCTCCACACGGAAATCACCTCTGTCTCCCGATGAATCCATCACGACCCGCATACTCGTCATTTTCACTTGTCCTGTACAGAACTGCGGAGAACAATTCCAACAGCAATCTCTACTCCTGAGTAAGCTATTCTGTTCTCCGTCATACCGTGCTTTTGGGGATTGAACGTTTCACAGCACACACACAGCAGACCCACGACGTGGTCCACGGTACTGCTGCTAGAGTGCCGCTTTCTGCGGCTGCGGCATCTTCTGCATCTACTGCTCCCAAACCACCCAGCCAACCCGATAAGAAGAAAAGAAGGGGTGGTGTAGCAGCATTGTCCTGTGCCGAATGTCGAAGGTTCGCATTCTGAGCGTATACTAAATGAAGAGCAGATCCTTCTAAATATCTGATCAACGTTAACAGATTAAAACTGAAGCATGTATCTGGTTTCTAATTTGAGAAATTGTATACTGACAACATATTCAAAGGTGTTCTCGGGTGTTTCCCTGCACGTATGTATCAATCTGTTTTTTGTTCTCCCTCTCAAAGACCGTGTGCTCATCATGATTCTCATTTCTCCTCGGACAGTGGGTGTGTTAAGAAAGGTGAGATCCCCATCACGGACATTCCATGAACTATTGTTACTAATACAGCGATATTTGGTCAGGTTGTGCAGCTATATGCCCCGATGGTATGTCATAACATACCCAAACCGTGTGCGTCGCTCATGACAGGTGTCTTATAGGCCATTTAACTACTGGTAAAGGAAATCGGTAAGGGTTCAAACGAATCAGATATGTCTCGTCTGTGCTTACACTCTGCTAGTTTCGTCCTCGCCAACACGAACGAACTTCAAGAGAAGATCGAAGTTCTCACAAAGCGTGCGAGAGCACTAGAGGATGCGTTGGCCAAATCTCACAACATCGTCTCTCCGCAACCGCATCCCCTCCTAAGCGACGACCTTTTGCAAATAACTCGTACGGTGAAGGAAGAATCTCCCGAGCCTAATCTGTCAACGGATTCTACGACTGTCAAAGAGGAGGAAGATAGCAAGCGAGAGGAAGATGAAGCGTTGATTGTCTACAAGTCATCTTTGGGCTCATTGTAAGACAATTTTAGTCAACATCGTTGGTGCTGCGACGACTTTCTTTCATGCAGATCCACCGGGGAACCAAGCACTTTCTATGGCCGCAGCGGCACTTCTTGGGTAAGCCTTCAACCTCTTCAGAAGCTATTCTCTCTTCTGACGATTTGATAGCATTTCTTACTGGTCTGTCCTCAAGCATTTCCTCATGGTCGTCCATGATTAATTCGTTTGTGATCATAGAACGAAATCGGAGCAAACCAACAGAAGGAACCACCCAAAGGGACGATTAAAATACCGGTGCCAAACGATATACAATGGCTGGCTTATTCGTTCCCTTTCTCAGCTCCAGCCGACGGGTCAACTCGACAGAAACTGATAGAGTACTTGCCCAAGGCTGCTGTGGCTCGTCGACACAGCCAGAGTTTTTATCGCTATGGTGCTTGGCAGTCAGTCTCATCTTGCTAGTCGTCAATATCCAGACTCATTTTTTCCGGTTTGTTAGGTATACACCGATTCAGGAGGTCGATTTCAACACCTTTATTTATCAACCCTTCTATGAACCTGACGACACCACGGTCTTCGAAGAGCCACTTGCCAATCATAACCTGGCAGTTTTATTTTTGATAATAGCACTGGGTGCTCTGTTGGATCTAGAACAGCCATCGCACTCATCGGAAGCGAAATGGTACTATCAGCTTGGTAAGGCTTCACTGGCGCTAGAGCCCGTATTGGATAGCTCTTCGTTGTCCACGATCCAGGCTCTGGTATGTCCTTTTGACCCACTCCCTTCGTGTTGATCATTGACCTCGCTGTGTGTCAGGTTCTTTTGTCATACTACATGCTACTGGATGATATACATGATCAGAGATGGTCTATAATGGGCGTGGCGTCGAAACTTACACAAACCGTGAGTCTGGTCAGCTAATACACTATGGGAGATCATTAACTCAATCCGGCGACGTGCAGGCCGGTCTTCGTAAGCGTTCCTGCTTCTCTTTCTCTGTTCTGAGATTTGCTGATCTTCCAAGCAGATATAGATGGTACACATTGGAATCTGCCACCGGAAGAAACGTATAGGCGTCGGTGTTTGTTTTGGGAAGTTTATTCATATGACATCCTCCAGGCAAGTTCAATGTTCCCGTTCGCTTCATGTTGTGTCTGATACACCAGGTACATAGAGTTTGACTTACGGTAGACCTCCGCATATGGCGTTATCGCATATTGACACCAAGAAACCATTTGAAACTACAAGATTGGTAGACGGGGAAGTGGAGATGACAGGTAGGCCATTGTACATCGCATTTAAAAAAGGAGATTCTTGATCATCTCATCTCATCCAGGTGATGCTTGGAAACATAAGTTCTACAGTGAATGTCTTGGTGTTATATGGAATAGAGCATTCGGAGCGCATCCTATAAGCTACGATCTAGTCAAGCATCTTGATCAACAAATGCGGGCATATTATGTGCCCCCGAGTCTGCGAGTCCCAGGCTTTGGTGGAGCCAAGTCGAATCAGGATGTTCATCCTCCTAGTCCCGAGTTGACCGTGCAACGCCACTTCCTTGTCGCTTTGAAAGAAATCAGTACGCGTTTTACATATCACTGTAGGTCTTTCTCTAATCACGCTTGCGTTGTAGCATCCTTCTACATGCATAGGTATAGTGTAACACCAAGACGGACCTATCTAAGTGCTCATCAAATGTTCCATCAGGGGCTTCTTTGCCACGGCCGTGAACGAAAAGCCAGAAAATCCTATTGAACACCATCCATACGGAGAATCGGTCCAAACCATCTACGAAAGTGCATGCATCTGCGTTGCCTTAATGAGAAACTTGTTCAGGCATCAACCAGTAATCATGCAACGTTTCCCCTACTTCTTTGATCATATATTTTCCTGTGCTGTAAGTCGAGATCTTCTGCCGGAGGTTGGGATTCACCTGCTGATATTTGTGTAGTATGTCTTGGGGGCGATAGCATCGAAACCTAAAGTACCCATGGCCGAGTCGGCCCTCACGAATCTTGAGCTTGCGTATGACTTTTTTGAAGCCATGCACGAAAGCAATCCTCGAAGAGTCAAGTTCTTGGTAAGCTTGTCCACGCACACAATGCTCCAGCGAGAAACTGAATATTGTATTAGACTGTAACAACCAAGCTGCGCGAACAAGCGCGTTTGGCTCTGGGTATAACACAAAACCCTCTAACAGAAGCTCAGAAACTCGCTCGACCAAGACTCATCAAAACGGAGGAACCCATGTCAGACCGTCAACATCCTTCAGGCTGGGCGAAACAGGTCCCCATTTCCCTGCCTCCATCTACCTCCCAACCGAGTCATACTTCCAGCCAACCTTCCATCCATCAGTATTCGCCAACCACGTTAACTTCGCCGTCCTACCAAACTACTTCATACAATTCTCCGCAAAATACACAGTATCCTGTCCAGCAGTACCCCATGTATCCGTCGACTAACGTATCTGAAGCTGCTCAGTCTTACCTTACACAACCTTTCGGTGACTCGTTCTTCGACCGATCTGATATGGCCTATAACCCTGTTACGGCTTATCAATACCAGACTTACCAAGAGGCAGGATACTTCCAGCAAGAAATGGAATACCAGCCAGGTTACGATGCTTCTGGAGACGTTCCGATGCCTATGTTGGAAGAGTCATGGCAGACATTCATGACACAGTTCAGACAATAGATTTGGACTGTTCATCGCTTTCTATCTTTCTTGGGAGTTTGTGTTTTATGTATCCTTTACTGTTTTTATCGCTATCGTTTATATCTTGTGCTCGATTCTATCTTCGGTATCGTGCTGATATCTAGTACTCTACATGTTTTGTTTGCCTTTGAATAAAGATATACATATGTCCATATTCACAGTAGTGTTCTGAAGGAATAGACAATTGGTAACTAAGAAATCTGGACCATCAATTCGGTCATTCAACTACGCGACTTCTTCCCAACGTCCATGACCACTTCGGGCCCACGACCTTTACGACTAGCCTCATCCGCAGAATCACCTACAATCACTTCTCCAACCCCATTAACACCGAGATCAGCCGTACTCGATAACTCAAAGAAGAAATCTAGTCGTCGCCAGTCGTCTATTTCATACAATCCACCTTCGAGAGACAACCCATTATCACCCACTCTATACAGTCCAAGGCATGCTACGCCAATTTTGACGCCAGATTCACCAGGGCCCAGCTCACGGACGAGTTTGAGCCGCAGCGCGTCGGTAGGATCAAGAGCGCCAAGAAGAAGCGACTCTAGAGGCGACCGAAGCGCATATAATGGGGCAAACCCTTCGACTCCACCCTCAGCCAGCTGGAACAAGAACAGGAATAGCACAGGATCTCTGCTGGCTGAAGAGAAGGAGCGACCACCTCTTACTCTGGTTGAGAAGTGCGTACTATGTGAAGGATCTCAAGCTACTAATATTGATTCCGTTTACATAGGCACGCAGATTTGTTACACTTCATTGCACAGAAGGAGTCGAAATGTCTGGAGTTGCGGACCCAGTTGAGTGTCCATGAAGCTGAATTGTTGGAGTGTACGTGTTCATATATATACTCCATGATTTGAACTGTTCGCTTGATAGTTGTTCATTGCAGTGAAGAAAAAATGGGAACGAATTGTCTTCCGTGGCTTTGAGAAATCCCAAGGTAAAGGGGAACTCAGAATGCCAACTTTTTCATCCCCTCTCTCTGCCCCTCCTGTCAGCCACGCCACACATCCTCCGTCTGCCTCCGTCTATTCCGCCGCTTCTCTTTCCTACCTCGACAATCTTGGCTCCCAATCACCAGGTGCAGGTGGCGTTGCAATGCTTGAAGCCCTCGGAGGGATGAAAGGAATACGCGACAGTGTCCAGCAAGGTGTTGGACGTTTCCTCGGTGTTGTCGCAGGCACAAACGATCCTTCGCACACGACATCCAGCAATCGCAGACCCCTCACGCATACACCATCACTGAGCTCATCATCCACGTCTACCTATGCTACTTCAAGCACGCGATTCTCCCAGTCTTCACAGAGCTCGTTTGGTGCTTCCATCTCAGAAGAGGATAGAGAGTCGGAGTCGAATAGCGGTTTTGACGCGATGTCGTTGAAGAAGCCGAGGAAGAGTCGACCGCCTCATATCGGGATTGTGTCGGACACAGGGGCGACCCCATTGGTGTCTCCAACGCGTGATTTCGCGTTTGAAAGTCCACCACAGACTGCTACGCCGTTGAACAATCCAAATGGCATTGGAGGAAACATTCGCTCTAGACGTAAATCTCGAACGGTTTCGACCGAGTCACAGTCCGAAACAACAGAGCCTTCCGTTTCGGAAGAGGCAGTTGGTTACGCAGACTCGGACACAGGTACATCCGAGTCTCTTTCATCTTCGTTAGTTGATTGGGGTATGGGTCTGTCATCCCCGTCTCCTGTGGATTCTCCATCCATCGGAATGGGTAACAGCAAGAGACATCTCAGTAAACGAATGTCTTTACCTGCACGCTCTGGTTCAGGTACTGATACCTGGATGGGCAGCATGGTAGGAAAACGTTGGGAAGATACGTAAGTTCGCTCACTGGTCATTCGTGTTTACCTTTGTACGTGCTAAACGCGTTATATGTTTTTGTTGCCTAGGATTTCCAAGAATCAAAAACGAGCTTCTGTCATTCTCTCAGACGTTTCCCAATCCATAATGCAGGCGCTGGTATCTCCCCCGCTATCTGCTTCATCCGAGTTGACAATCCCCGGGCACTCGAATGAAGAGAGAGGCCATCTCACACGGGTGCCATCAGCTTCCTCGTCCTTACTAGACGAGGATATTCCACCCGAGGCCTCCAGTGGACGTTTGACACTGCTATTGGAGCCTTCACCAGCTCCGTTCCCTGTTCTTTCTCCTACAAAGATCACTCCAGCGTCAGTTGAACCCCAAGCCAAGTCTCCGATGAAGAAGACAAATGGTCTGGTTGGGGATGATGCAGCAAAGAAGAACAAAAACGGGTCTTCTGCGACTTCGAAAATTCAAGAAGATGACGATGATGATTGGAACTGGTGATGATCTGTATCTTTTCTCTTGCCCTTCACTCCTTGGTACCTTCGTCGAATTCATTCACTAGGATTGTTCATAGATGTCTTCATAGCATTGCAAATAATTTACGTGTCGATTAACGTCTCTCTTTCTGCGCCTATTTCGTAGTTGAGTGGAGTTGGTGGTGAGGGCACGAAAAGGTTTCTCTCAGGAAAGCGCAGCCACACCCCCTAACCCCTAATTTAGATGTCTGGCCCAAACCACTACAACGACAGCGAGTCTTTTCCCCTTCTCTCGTCTGTGCTGGCTAACCACTCGTTTTCTCTACTTAGTTGACCGCTTGTATGATCTGGAGTCCCAACTTGAAGACATAGTCCAGGATTCAGGTTTTGACAGCCAGTGCGTAGCAAGAGCACAGCTTACCTCTCTTTCTGATGAGAGGAAGGAAGGAAGGAAGGAAAATACTCGGCTCCACCAGAGGTGTGACTCGGATGAAGATGACTTGTGGTCGAGCGACGACGGCGCCTCTAATGCTAACACCGTTGAATTCAGTCCCCATAAAGTATCTAAGCTTGAGGCACACTTCTACTATGCTGGTGTGGGCTCTGGAGGACGCGGGCCCAAGCTTATATATAGGACTTCTGATGACAAGTTCGAGGAACCCTCTAGCCCTAAGGCGTACAGGCGCCTCATGAGGGTTATAGCCGTTCAAGATAGTCACCAACTCGGTCAGAATGGATTGTGGGACGTGGTTCGCGACCAGGTGCGTGGCTAGCCTTCAAACTCGTTACTTACAGTTTCTTGAGTAACGTTCATTTTCAGGTTGTGGAGTTACTCATCAAGAGGAACATCGAAGTCTCCTCTGTTGATTTTGTCCGTTTCACATGGCTTAACAAGAAGGCAGACCATGAGACCGTCGAAATCGATGAAGACATGGCCTATTATGATATTCCACTAATCCAGCCCATCGAGCGTGGACGACGTCACTATACTAATCCTACTATCTGGGTTGGCGTCTTGCCCGAGAGACTCACTGGTGCCGTCGCACACGAGTCTGCTAAGGATATCCGTGCCTTGCTGGACTCCCTCCAGGTACATAACGTCGACATCGCATATCGTGAGTCGGTCTGCACGAACTTCACTGGTCGTGGTCCGGACCTCTTTCGCCCCGTAGAAGACGGTCACTCTCTCAAGGGCATCATCGACAACGTTTCTGTTCATCTGGGTCTTCCCATTGCTGGTCGCAAGACTCACATGGAGGGAACTCTCGGTCCCTATTTCTGCGTCGGCGACAAGCTTTATGCTATCACCACCCGTCACAATTTGTTCGTTGACAACGGGTATAACGATGTATATAGGTATAACGGTACGTTTTTCCTTGCACTCTCGAGCATTCAAGAGCTTTTCTGACTTTCAGTCCCTGGTCAGAATCCGTTCCCAAAACGAAAGTGCTCGTTATGGGGAAGAGCGCATTCAGGCACCATCTGGCACATATCCAGATCCTTATTGGCACCAACCTCGAGTCGGCTAAAGCCCTCCAGGACAACATAAATACGCTGAGAAGTTATGTGCAGGATGGAATCAACGTCCAGGAATCGCAGACCCAGCTGGACGAGAACGTGGCCAAGCTCGTCAGAACGCACACCAAGATCGAGCACTTGAAAAATTTCTATGTTAAGATCAGATGCTGGTGGCACAGACCCAAGGACCGGGTCATTGGATACATTCGCTGGGCTCCCCCTATCAGTGTCGGTGGTGCTCCTCACCGCTATACCAGGGACTTGTGCGTAGTCGAGCTTTACAAAGACAAGTTCAAGCACATGGTAGGCAATGTTATAAGCCTTGGTGCGGTGCTGATTCTCACATCAAATACTACTAATCTGAAAAGTAATGTCTTTCTTTCAGGTACGATACTGTCCCCTGCAAAGCTCAAAGCATTGATGAATGATCGTATGAACGTCCAATCCGAGTTCCAATATCCGGACAACGGTTTTCTTACACCCAGAGGCATACTCACGGTCGATCAGATCAAAAACCCCAACACCTCGAACCTCCAAGGTCATCGTGTCCGTCGCGTCCTCAAGCATGGCTACGCTACCAACACCACTGTCGGAACGCTCACCAGGTACATGTCTTTCGTTCGCAAATATTTCCTTACTGGTACCCTAGACTCGCTCGAGGTGCCCATCCTCTCTCACGAGCATGGCACTGGCACCTTCTCCAGCGGAGGTGACTCTGGATCCCTCGTCGTCTCCGCCCACGGCGAGTCTGTGGCTTTGCTCACTGGCGGTACGAGCAAGGGAACTATCACGTTCGCGACTCCGTTCGAGTATGTTTGGGATCCTGTCAAGGAGGAGTTCCCCGGTGCCAACTTATATTTTGACAATCTTGAAGAATTCCTCGCTGACTGTCGCGACCGTCATGAGCATGACGGCGAAGAGGAAGTCGTTTAATGGGGCTGATTATGAGACGGAGCTGCTACGTCGGCAAGGTGTATCCGTGTGTACGTGTGAGAGGGTGTTCGCGACGACGGACGGGCTTGCTGCGGCGTTTTTCATGCCAGTGAATGTCCCAAACGATGACCGTATCCCTGGTGCAATTCGAGTGTGACAACAAAGTCTAACATCTATATCAGAAAAAGAAAACAGTCATGTCTGCGGTGTAATAGTTCGCTATACTTTTCCTGTCCCATTGGTAGTCCTCCGTGATCATTCAGTTATTACTTTCCATTCCAGCATCAACGAAATACTGGATGCACCTTAAATCTTGAAACTCGTTCGAACAGACGTTGACAACCCGGTGTTTTGGTGGAAATCCGTTGTGCTATCATACGAGACGTCTGTGAAGTGTGGTCTTTCTGTCGAGTAGACGCGGCTCGTAAAGAATGCAGTTATTCGCTTCATTCTATACACATGTCTCTATGGGCGTGTCCCATTGGGAAGTTTTAGCAGCTATCGCAGTTCAATGATGTCCTGAACCACCAGCCTCCTTCTCGGCCTCAGCAATGTATTTCCGGATGCTGTTCATCCTTTGAGTTAGTTCGCATAACCCAGTCCTGTGATAGAAGTAGATAGTTGACGTACAATTCCTCCTCCTCACTGAGATGAGTTGACCATGAATTCCACATGCCACGCGAAAACAACGGTGCAGAAGGTGCGAAAGGTGCAGGAAAAGAACAGACGCAGAAAAAGCCCGAGCGTCAGCGGCCGTGTGTTGTTTTCAGCAATGATTCAAAGACGCACCTTGAGCCAGCATTGAGAGGAACGGCTTCCTTCACCTTCTCAATAACCGATGGCGTGGCGGCTTTTGCTTCCTGTTTGCTTCCACCACGAGTAGCTAGGAATGCTCCTCCGAAGACGCTACCGAGAACACTGAGAGCGATGTATTCGTTTTTGATGGCACGGCCGAGAATTACGCTGAAAAGACGAGGAGTTGAGGATACTTCATTAGAAAATATTTGGCAGGAGTTGATTTTGAACGTACTAGGACATAGTCGAAAGAGAAAGAGTTGTAAGTTGGAACGGAAAGGGCCGGAAACGGTCGAGCGCCCGACGACAACAAAGTTCCACGGTGACTGGGGCTCAGAGTCATAATGTACATTTTATCTTTGTAATTTGGCGAACAAGATACAGTTACTATGAGCTTTACTTCGAAGGAATAGTATTGCTACGTTGTAGAATCAGTTCGGGCTGAACAACGTTCAACTTGTAACACAAAGACGAAGTCAAAGCATTGGTATCCTACTAGCCTGAAGTCCAAGTTCTGGATGATGGTTGAAAATCATAAGTATTAGCTTACTGATGTGGTACAAAGCTAGCCAGCCAGACGTTGCCAGTGTACGAGATACCTCGAGAAGAGTTGAAGAACCGATCAAGATGAGAGCGTCTTCATGCTCGACTTCACATGTGAAGACGGTGAATCAGCATAAAGAACACCATTGACGAGCTCAATGGGAGCATCATATAGCTCCAGGTTTGTGTTTCCTTCGTTTTGAGTATATGAGGCGTAGCTTAAAAAGAACGCCTCCTGATCATATACCGAACGGCTTGGGTCATCTTCGAGGGGGAACTGAGCTCTGGAATCTTCGGGAGCAGTGTGTAAGTTAAGGGAAGTTTGAATATCACAAGCAATAGAGCACCTACCAGTTACAGCTGAGATATCGTCAAAAGCAGGAGTGCCGTAGATCGTCAAAGCCATGTAAGTGAAATACGTCAAGAGGACCATGACCATAGACCACGCGGGGATGAGAAGAGACCATTCTCTGCGCACGACACCACACATTATGGTCAGCGCGCGATGCAGGCAGAACAACTTTACCTGTTAGGGTACCATTCAACACCTGCCCAAACGATATATTCATCAGGAAGCAAGGCCCACAAGACATATACGACGAATGAGAGAGACACCGAAGTCCAGGCAACGAAGCCATAGAGTTCGGGTGCTCGAGAATAATATTCGCGCGGCGTTGGAGATACAGGACCACCCAAGCTAGTCATCGAGGCATCTGAGTATTGTAGAGAGAAAACCAAGAGAAAACGAGAAAGACTTGGAATTGAAATAAGCGCCTGTGCATGTACAACCCAAAATTACGGCGCTTCACTCTAGATCTACTACTCATCGACAGTCATCGACATCCTCTGCTTATTTTCTCAGCCATTGTCCATGCATATAGTCCCGTCGTTGCCCAACGAATTACTCCACTCTATTGTCGAGTATACTGCATACGCATACACCTACACTTACTGCGAACTAGACTCACACTCGCACTCCCTGCACAAGTATGCTTCACCTGAGCTCCTTGCGCTCTCTGTAGCCAATTGGCAGCTACGCCGACTTTGTCTGCCCTTTCTGTTTGCAAAACTCGTGATATGGTTTGGAAAGGGGGTTCAACAACTGAAGGATGAGTTTGTACATCTTATGAAATTTACCAAGTACGCTTTTTGCAAAAGGCTGTCCATTCTTCTACTGAAATGTATTTGCAGAACTTTGGTTGTAGAAAATATCACTGAATCAGAAGATCTGGCTCTATCTCAAATCATACCCCAATTCAAAAAACTATCCGATGTCGATATGCAACTCCATGGTCAAGCTTGGGATGGGATCAATTCGCTCAGAGCAATCCTTGCGCACCCCAATGTGACTTCAGTTCTGGTCAATGAATTACCTGACGAGTCTATGTGCAACGTCGATCTATCAAAAGTGGTTTTCAACTCGACAACACTATCCATTCTCTCTCCTGAGTTTGACAACTACCTCAATTGCGGGATGAGGATAAGAACCCTCCGTTTGAGCAAGGACGAGTCACTCGGCTCTGAGTTTGGCTCCAAAATTCTCTCTGGACTAAAGGAAATCTGGATCTTTGATTACAAAACTCCTGATTCATTATCCTGGCTTCCGGTGCTTTCGTCGACTCATCCAACTTTAAATGAGCTCTGGCTCCTCGAAAAAGCCTATAATGACGATATTGTTACACTCCCCTTCTTTCCTTCTATGGACAAATCTCAACGACAAGACCTTGTCAAATCCCTTGTCATCAGGAGAGTTGGCCTTCGAAGAGCTATTGGCCCATTGCCGCTGGAGTGGCATGTCACTACACTTAGCTTCATCGCTAATGCTGTCGGTGTCTCTCTCATCAAAACTCTCAACCTTGTTGCCTCCTCATTTCCGAAACTCGAAATGCTTGCTCTCAACCTCGATGGACACGCGGGGATGTATGATATTGTGTGTCACCTCATTTACACCCTCACTCGTGCTGATTCCCCTGGATTTAGAGCGATCTTGTCTCTGCATTTGCACGCTTTTCGTCTCTCGGAGTTATCGAATTCAACAATGTCTTTCGTAGGCTCAAACTCGGATCCGAACTCGACATGTTGATGCCGCCAGTTCTAGATCAAACAGATGCACCGGAAGCTTACGCAAAAAGTGTGCTTTTATCGTTTGCATCTTGCCTCGCGAAGCAAGTCAGGACTCTGGATTCGATTCAGATAGACGACTGCAAGCCTTACACTCATAAAAACTTCACCCCACCCTGGCGTATCAGAGGATGGCTTCATGTACTCAACGGTAATCGGGACATAGGAGGAACACTTGATTCACTTGTTTGAGTTGTACATGATATTGCATTGTGGGTACTCAAGGACTATTTTGTGGTAAGTACGAACAAGTTTGAATGTCCTTGTAATACCAATGATCCTTTCTTCTGTCCAGTGTCAACCACCGTCAACATCTACTTCCTGCTTACAATGCAGTAGGTCGGATAGAAATTGCTGGCGGAATCGCAAGTGAAGTTTTGATCTGCCTTTGAACTTGCACGAGATGACAGGCTTCCATACGTAGCGGACGGCGGCACAGGCATGGGAGTACATGCGGTCCCATGGGAATCTCCTGCTAGTGTTTTCTTGACAACGTCTATGGCTCCTGTTGCTTTCACTGCTGTTGCAACTTGCTTCAGATTTTGTTTCGTCTCTACCGCGCTGTTTTGTCTCGATCATTCTTGCACATACTTGAACATACCAAACACATGCTCTAGATTGGGATGATAACGCTATCATGATGCTCGACGTATTATAACAGATGACAGAACCTGGCATGACCATAGACCACGCAGGAATGAAAGACCATCCAACGCCTGCCCACAATATACGGTATACTCATCATGAAGCAAACAAGCAAGGTCCACAACAAGTGACAAGATGATGTATACTTATGATATGGAACAGAGACACTGAAGCTCAAGCAATGAAACCATTCAACTCGGGTGCTCGAGAGTGATCTTCGCTCGTCGTTGGAGTCTGGAGAGACAAGCCCATTCATGTTAGTTGAATATGTAAGCGCCCAGTGTCTATCACGGCGCTAAGCACTTCACCTTTCTCCGAGTAACTCTCATGAACAGCAGATCATATACACCTACCACCTCCATAGCGATTCATCCGCCGTATTCTTTGCATCTGCTGCTCTCGTTGCCCAATGAACTACTTCACTCTATCGTCGAGTATATTGCATACACCTATGAACCGGACCGCTTCCCAGTCAAGCAGCCTTCACCTGAGCTTAGTGCACTCTCCGTGGCCAACTGGCAGCTACGTCGACTTTGTCTGCCTTTTCTGTTTGCAGAAGTCGTAATACATATCGAAGAGGAAGTACAACAGCTGAAGCACGAGTTTGCACATCTTCTGAAATTTACCAAGTACGCTTCATGCAAAAAGCTGTCCATTCTTATACTTACTCATTAATTGCAGAATTTTGGCTATCTTGGATATTCCTCATTCAGGGGATGAGGCTCTATCTCAAATCATACCCCAATTTGAACAACTCTCCGATGTTGAATTGCAACTTTCTGGTCGGAATGGGGATGGGATTAATCTGTTCAGAACAATTCTTGCGCATCCCACTGTTACTTCACTTGAGGTTGATGCTTTACCTGATGAGTACATGTGGAACGCCAATGATGACCTGTCAAAAGTGATTCTAGATTGGACGACACTATCTCATACCCTCTCTCCTCACTTTGGCAATTGCCTTGCTCGGGGTATGAGGATAAGAACCCTCCAATTAGACAAGGACGAGTCACACGGTCCCCGAATTGGCTCCAAAATCCTCTCCGGGCTGCAGGAAATCCATATCTTCGATTATGACAAAGCTGATTCATTATCCTGGCTGCCTTCACTTTCGTTGACTCATCCGACCTTGAATGAACTCTGGCTCTTCGATAGGCACTCACACAACATATATATTCGTGACGATGTTGCACTTCCTTCCTTTCTTCCCATTGAGGAATCTCAACAACAAGACCTTGCCAAGTCCATCGTCATCAAGAAAATTGGCCTTCGTAGAGCTGTTGGCCCATTCCCGCCGGAGTGGTATGTCACGGCACTTTGCTTCACCGTCAATGCTGTCGGTGTCTCTCTAATCAAAACTCTCGAATCTGTTGCGTTGTCATTTCCGAAACTCGAAACGATCACTCTCGAACTTGCTAGACACGTGGGGATGTATGATATTGTATGCCATCTCGTTTACACTCCCACTCATGCTGACTCATCCCCTGGATTTAGGATGATGTTGTCTCTGCATTTGCACGCTTTTCGTCCCTCAGAGTTGTGGAACCCAACAACATCTTTCGTAGGCTCAAGCTCGGACCTGAATTTGACACATTGATGCCACCAGTTCTGTCTACAAGAGATGTACCGGAAGCTTGCGCGGAAAGTGTTCTTTTAGCATTTGCCTCTCGCCTCGCGAAGCAAGTCAGGACTCTGGACTTGATTCATATAGATGATTGCAAATATTACCATCCTACAAACACCACCCCACCCTGGCATATCACAGGATGGCTTCACGTACTTAATAGTAATCGGGACATCGGCGGATCATTTGATTGAGTTGTCCACAGTATTGCATTATAGGGACTGAAGGACTATTTTGTGGTAAGTACGAACAAGTTCGAATGACCTCGCAATACCAACGACCCTTTGTTCAGTCCAGTGCCGACCACCGTCAACATCTACTTCCTGCTTACAATTTGGCAGTCGGACGGATGGAATCGCTGACAGATTCGAAAACGAAGTTTTGATCTGCCTTTCAACTTGCTTTCATTTTTCCTGCTTCAATTTATGTTTCGTCTCTGCCACACTGTTGAGCTTCAATAATTCTTGCACATATCTTGAATCCACGAGGCTCCTGCTGTAGATTAGGACATATCGTATCAGATGACAGGACCTGGGATGACCATAGACCAAGCAACGATGAGAAGATACTTACTATCCAACACCTGCCCAGACGATATACTCACTTATACTCATCAGGAAGCAATCCTACAAGATGTATACAAATGAATAAGAGAGACTCTCAAGTATGTACAAGCAACAGAACGTCGAAGAAGCCCACCCATCATCGACTAAGAGCGACTAAGACGAGAGAATTCGAGAGACTTCAAGCTGAATACGTGAGCGCTTGTGTATGTATCACGGCGCTAAGCAATCCACAACACTTTCTACTGTAACTCTCATGACCAGCAGATCATACACACCTACGACCTCCATAACGATTCATCCGCCGGCGTATTCTTTGCATCCGCTGCTCTCATTGCCCAATGAACTACTTCACTCTATTGTAGAGTATATTGCATACACTTATGAACCGGAGTCGGACACAACTTGGCGCTCCTCGACATTCAAGCAGACTTCACCTGAGCTACTTGCGCTCTCCGTGGCCAACTGTCAGCTGCGTCAACTTTGTCTGCCTTTTCTCTTTGCAAATATTGCAATATATATCAACAAGGATGTGCAGCGGCTGAAGGATGATCTAGCGCTTCTTTCGAAATACACCAAGTACGTTCCATGGACGAAGTTTTCATTGATTCCTTCACCAATATTTGCAGAATGTTGTCTATAGATGAGGGTCTCACTGAATCAGGAGATCAGACTCTATCCCAATTATTACCCCAACTCAAACAACTATGTGATGTCGAACTACGAACTTGTCGGGATCTAAGGACTGATCTGCTCAGAGCAATCCTTGCACATCCCAAGGTCACTTCAGTTCTGGTTGACGAATTTCCTGAGGAGTCCATGTGCAATGATGATCTCTCGAAATTGATCATTGATCGCACAACAGGATACCAGGATTCCCCTCCTGAGTTTGACAAATATCTCAATCGGGGCATGAGGATAATGTGTCTGGAGCTATTCAAGTTTGACAACTTGAGGCTCGACACTCAGTTTGGGTCCAAACTTCTCTCTGGACTCCAGGAAATTCAGATCTTCAATTATAGCATTCCTGAATTATCATCCTGGCTGCCTGTACTTTCCTCGACTCATTCCACCCTCAAGGAGCTCTGGCTTTGTGGTACTCTCTGCAGAGTCTCTGATCATGCTGCACTTCCTTTCCTGTCCCTTTTCATTCAGAAATGTCAGCAGCAAAACCTCATCAATTGTTTTGTCATCTCAAGACTGGGTCTCCGTAGATCTGTCAGCCAATTCTCGCAAGTGTGGTCTGTCATAGACATCACCTTGGGAATTGGTACTTCTCTCATTCAATTGCTCACGCTCATTGCCATTTCGTTCCCAAAAATCGAAAGGCTTACTCTCAGTAACCTCAATCAAGATGCAGGGAGATATGATATTGTGGGTTGTCTCATTTGCAACGGTCTTATTCATACTGATTCTCTTGGAATTAGGCAGATTTTACTTCCGTTTTTGCACGTTTCTCGTCTCTTAGAGTCATATCCTTTGAGAACGTCTTTGGTTGGCTCAAATTTGGATCTGAAAGTGATACGCCCACTTCTACGGTTCAACGAGCAGCCATTGTTCATGACCTGAAAGCTAGAGTAAAAAGCGGGTTATTGGTGTTCACATCTTGCCTTGCAAAGCAAGTCAGAACTCTAGATTCAATCTATATCAGTGAGATGGGCTCAGAAAGCGACAATTCTGGAAACCATGCCAAATCCTGGCATCTCTCAGGATGGCTGCATGTACTCAATGGCAATCGGGATATTGGAGGAACACTTAAATGAGTCAACCATGGTTTGGCTTGTACAATGTCATAGACCAGTGTGATGGATATGGTATTGGTGTATGTGTAGAGGAAACAAAGGGTAATGAACATAGTAATATTATATGAATGTAGATAGGGAATGAGCAACAAATGAGAAAATCGCATTCGAGAATGATCCAAATCCTTGCAATGAACCTGTCTCATGAAGCTGTCAATGGTTTGGCTACAGATATGGGAGACCCCATTGCCAAGAGATCAGGATGAAGCATTCGAGTCTCTAACGAGACGGCGACACTCTGTTTTCCGGAGCGGTTCCGTGTACCTCGTTGAAGTGTTCCACCAATGTCCCGATTACCGTTCAGCACATAGAACCACCCCTCGAGACGCCATTCAATTGAGCCAGAGTCTTCATTTTCATTGGTAACACCTACGTCGCTGACGTAGATTGCATCCAGAGTTCTAACTTCTTTGGCGACGCATGATGTGAACCACAATAACCCAATTTCTGCACGAGCGAAATTGATACTAAGCATGCTTGTAGATTCGACTTGGCGAGCAGTTGGTAGTAGTTCGATGTTCCCGAACTCGAATAACTGGTAGACTCCAGACACAGACAAAGTTCGCAGAGATGAAAACTGCCCGAACGCTGTTGCAAGATCGCGCTGAGGGTTATGAGAGGATCAGCATGAATCACGATTGGAAATCAGGAGACGAACAATATGATATGTGGCTTGGTGATGAGTAAGGTTGAGAGTAAGGACTCTGAGTCGCGGGAACGAAGTCGCAACCAGCGTGAGTATTTCAATGAGAGAGGTGCTGTTGACTGTGGTGTGCAAGGTAAGCCCCATGACGTGCCACTCATTCGAGGGTTGTCCAAGGGCTCTACCAAGACCGACGTACTCAATCGAGAAGAACCTTTCGATATTCTGCTGGTGAGAGTTTTCGATGAAAGACAACATGAACGAGGGTTTGTGACGAGCGAGATGACTTTGGCGGATATCATACAGCCAGAGCAACTCCAGAGTCGGATGGGTGGATGGAAGTGTAGACAGAAACGAAAATGAGACGCGATCATTGCCCAGACGCATTTGGATTTCCTTCAGCCCAGGGAAAATATTAGATCCAATCTGCCGCTCGAGTGTGTTAAATTCATGGAGTTCGAGGCGAAGTGCCCTCATTCCCTGATTCAGGAACTTCCCAATAATGGGAGGAAAAATCCAATCAAGTCCTTCGCAACCGTAAATCAATTTCGTTAAATCATGCTTGCACATGGATTCGCGGGGGAGTTCGTGGACCAGGATCGATGTGACGGTGGGGTGCTTGAGTAATGATCTGAGCATATCAGTTCTATTCTGACAATCTCGCAGGCGAACATAGGAAAGTTGCTCAAGAAGGGGAAATACTCGAATCATTATCTGATCCCCTGTTTGAGAGAAAATGTTGATACCCAGACCTCTGTGAACATCAGTAATCATGAATTGCACAACACTACAAGCCTTAAGTTACGCGTACCTTGTAAATCCTGAAAGAAGCACAACATCCTTCTCGAGCCTTTCTGCATCCTCGATATGCTTTATTTCGATGTATTCGAAGAGAAAAGGCAGACAAAGTTGACGTAAACGCCAATCGACCACCGAAAGCACGAGGAGGTCAGGTGAAATGCGCTTGAACAAAGAGTTGAGACACGACTTTGGTAGTTCGGGAGTATACGTGTATGCAATATACTCAATGATGGAGTGAAGTAGCTCGTTGGGCAACGACGAGCATAGTTGCATGACAATGTTGGATGAAGGATGGTGATGGTTAACGGGAAAGATTCAGCATGAATACAAACAAGTACAAACCGAAACCTCTTCCTTCTTTTTGCTCAGCCATCATCCATGCACCTACTCTTGTCATTGCCCAATGAACTACTTCACTCTGTCATTGAGTATATTGCGTACACTCCCAGACCGCCAAGCTCGCGCTCCAAATCTCCATTCAAGTGTGCTTCACCTGAACTACTTGCGCTCTCAGCAGTCAATTCGCGGCTACGTCGAGTCTGTTTGCCTTTCGTTTTTGCAAATGTCAGAATAAGGGACGACATGGATGTGCAACAGCCGGAGAACACTGTTTTTGCACTTTTTGCGAAATTCACAAGGTACGTCCTATTAGTATATACCATGTCCATCTTTTGACATATTGTCACAGAGTTTTGGTTATCCCTACTCTCTCTCAGGCAGGAGATCAAATCATTTCTCAAATATTGCCGCAACTCGAACAGCTCTTCGATGTCGAGCTGCGAGATTGTCGGGATAGGACCGATCTGCTCAGAACAATCCTTGAACACCCTACTGTCACTTCGGTTTTGGTCGATAGATTACCTCATGAATCTATGTGCATTTACGATCTGTCAAAGGTGGTCCTTGGTCACAAAAAGCTGTTGCGAACCCTTCCCCCTGAGTTGGAGAAATTCCTCGATCGGGGCATGAGCATCATAAGTCTCCATCTGTATAAGCTCGATCCCGAACTCATCAGCCAACTTGATTCCAAGGTTATCTCGGGGCTCAGAGAAATTCGGATCTTCTCGAAAACTGTCCCTCCCTCACTCCCCTGGTTGCCTGTCCTTTCGTCGACTCATCCGTCCTTGAATGAACTTGGGTTTCTTGGTGGATACGATCAATGGTTGAATTATGAAGGAACTGCGCCTCTGTTCTTGACTCCCTTGATCAAGGAGTCCCAACGACAAGCAATCGACAGACTTTTCTCCATCAGGAAGGTGGATCTTCGTAGACTCACTGTCGGTCAACCCTCGCAGGAGTGGCATGTCACAGGACTCACCTTGAAAACTGCTCGTGCCAGTACATCTCTACTCGAAATACTCATGCTTGTTGCCTCTTCATTTACGCAACTTGAAGTTCTGTCTCTTGACCTCATCCTACACGACGGAATATATGATATTGTGTGTCTTCTTGTCATGCAGTCTCCGCTGTACTGATTTCCTTGAGTTTAGGATGAACTCACTTCCACATTTGCAAACTTCTCGTCTCTTAGAATTGTATACTTTCGCCAGGTCTTTCGCCGGCTCAACTTTGGACCTGAAATCGAGACGCTTATGCCACCGGTCGAAGGAGTCGATACTATGCATGCCATTGATAAAGAGAGAGCATCCGTGAAAGGCAGGCTTTTGTTCTTCATATCTTGCCTGGCAAAGCAAGTCAGATCTCTCGACTCAATTCACATCAGCGATTATGAAGGGGATGTATATGACTGTTCTGATAACTGCATTGTTTCCTGGTATTTCGAAGGATGGCTTCATGTACTCAATGGCAAGAGGGACGTCGGTGGAAGACTTGAGAACTGAATTATTCATAGTTTTGGCCCATCATGAGGACTCGAAATCTATGTTGCTGTACATGTCAAAAGAGTTACAAAGTACGTGTTCGCGATACTGATGACTATTTGGTCTGACCAGTGTCAGCCACTTCATCTCGCACTGTTAGTACAGTATAGATGGGAAATGCATAACCACGTAAGGTCACTGTACCGCTTCCTTCACTAAGTTGTTATCGTCTGCGGTACGGTCGTTCTTGCATAAAGTCTGGTCTCCGGGATATAGATTAGCATGAACGTGTCACCGATGTGCGAGATATACAATAAAGGACAGAAAGATAGATCTAGAGGAATTATCATTGCCAAAGCGAGGATTGGCGGCTAGGCAGCATTCAAAGTCAGATATTCAGTGTGATGTACAGGCCTATACTACTTGATTTGAACTCATCTGTGCAAGAGGAAATTAATAAACAATGAGCTGTAATGAGATATTTTCAAGGACACTTGCCGCTATTTCGATGTGATGATCAGTCTTTGTGCATTATGATCAATGCTGGTCATGGTCTGGCCATACATATAACATGAGCGAGAAACTCTGAGTCTCATATGTAATCGGGAGGCAGCATTCTAGTCTCTAATGAGACTTCAGGCTCCAAAAAGGCTGGACATGTAACTCTTGAAAGTGTACCACCAATGTCCCGATCGTCATTCATTACAAGTAACCACCCCGAGATACGCCATTTATGTGTCGTCAGTACTCCCATCAGGATTTCATCGCCTAGATCCTGAATGTGAATAGCGTCCAAACATGTAACTTCTTTCGCGATCCGTGAGGTATACCACAATACCCCAGTCTCTGCGGAAGCAAGCTCCATATCAACCGCGTTCGTGGAATCAACTTGACGGATAGGTGGCAGTGGGTTGGTGTTCCCAAAGTCGAGGAGTTTGTAGAGTCCGGATAGAGACAGTGTTTTGAGAGATGAGAATCGTCCGAGGACTCTTGCGAGATCGTTCTAGGGTTATGAAAATCAGCATGGACTATGATGGAGAATGGATTTTGAAATGACGAACAACATGATATTTGCATTCATGATTTTTTAAATCGAAATCAAGAGCTTCAAGTTTCGGGAATGAAGAGGCAACGAGTGTGAGTATCTCGATTAGAAAGGTACTAGAGGATCCGGAAGTGGTTATCAAGTTCAATCCCATGACACACCACTCCTGCGAGGATTGATCATGAGTCTCAGCCCTACGAAGACCAATCCGTTTGATGATGAAGAACTGTGAGAGGTGCTGCCGTCGTGACTCTTCAATGAAAGAAGTTAGAAACGGAGGTGTATAACGAGCGAAATAGGTTTCTAAATCGTCGAGGAGCCATAGCTCTCTCAGGACCGAATGAGTGGCCCGGGAAAGCACGGAGAGGAATGAATACGAGACGGAGTCACTGCGTTCCATATGTACCTGGATTTTCTTCACTCCAGAAGAAATCTTATATCCAGACTGTGAGTTGAGCGAATGGAGTGAGCCGAAAACGAAGAGTTCTAGACAGGCTAACTTCATCCCCCGATCTAGGTATCGTTCGAGGTGAGGAGAGAGGGCCTGGCCTAGCGTTATGTGACCGAGGACCACTTTTGACAGATCGTGATTGCACATGGATTCGTCAGGTAGGACGTCAACCAGGATCGAGGTAACAGTGGGGAGGGCAAGGATGGTTTTGAAGAGATTGGTTCTATGCCAACAACTTCGCAGCTCGACACTGAAGAGTTGTTTGAATCCGGGCAATAATTGAGATATGAGTTGATCCCCTCTTTCGGAGAAAACATCTATGACGAAGACTCTGTGAAAAGGTCGGTCAGAGAATGGAGAATGATTTCTAGATGAAGCTATAAGCGTACTTCGTATACTTTGAGAATAACGTGACATCCTTCTCCACCAGTCCTGCATCCATGGAATACCTTGTTTTGATGTTTGCAAAGAGGTAAGGTAGGCAGAATTGACGTAGAGACCGATTGGATAAAGAGAGCGAAATGAGTTCAGGTGATGCCCATTGGAATAAGGACTCTTCGGGCTGCGAGTCTGGAGGATTGGGAGTGTATGCGATGTAGTCGACGATGGAAGAAAGTAGCTCGTTGGGTAATGACGAGAGCAGGTGCATGCTGACTTGGGGAGTGACCTTGGAACTCGAAGGAAGGCGACGGACAAACGACGAACAAGATAGAGTTGTTCGATGGCTGTGCTAATTGAACGCACTACATGTCCACGTTTCTGCCGTTCCTTTGACTCAGAAAAATCAATCTCGTACTGGACAAGTTGCAAGCATCGTGGACAAAGTCTGCAAATACATCTATTTAGTATTCTGAGTGATCGTTGTGTACATCGGAGAAAAATGAGCGTACATAGATTACATCTACAAGCTCCAGACTGAGCTCTTCGCCACTTTGTCTGATCAACGTTCAACACTCGTCGCGAATGCCATCAGAATCGCGGTCTGATTCTTCGCTATCAGCACCACTGTCCTCGTCAGATATGTATTCCCTCTGATGGTTTGGGTTTTCGAATAGAAGATCTTCAGATGCTTCACCATGTTGCTCTGAAAAGTAACACATTACACACAAGGAATTTCAGAGGGCGAGAAAGCGCACGCACTCTTGTCTCTGCGTGATTCCTCCCAGTTCCTCTCTAATTCTTCCATGACCTGATCTTGAGCCAGAGTGACTTCTCCCGCCGTTGAACATTTTTTGTACTTTTCAAGAAAATGCCTGACGTGTATGATAGTTCAATGACGCGTTTGAAAAGCGGAGGAAGTATCGTTTCTTACTGACCTGTTCACTTCCCAGAACGACCCGCCCCAGCCGAAACCGGCTAGTAATATCTCTGCATATTCATCGAACCCGGTGATATAGAACGCAGCCGCAAGAGCTTCGACACAGTTAAGACGCCAGGGTTTGCCATAGTTGGTTGGATTTGTGGCCAGAAGATACGGCACTGAAGGGAAGAAGAATCGCTTTGAGAAGGATGGAATGGTTATTTTGGATCGACACGCACATAATCTTTCATGCGGACTAGCTATTTTCCCAAACGGTACATCATCCAGCCGTGCCCAAGAACATTCCACAACAGCGAGTCCGTTCTGGAGTATGATATCCCGATCTGAAGGAGAGATAACTTGTGTGGCTTGAGGTCTGAACGAAACAAGTTGTCTTCTCGGTGAGTAATTGAGAGAACTTGTGTATTATGGCTTACGAAACGACGATACCTCGAAACCTCCCTTGACCGATTTTCAGCTCCTTGATAAGACCGAGACGTGCAAGTTTCTTGCCAGAGCAACGTCGAGGGTCGCAATGATTGAAGTCCTTGTGAGGAGTTTGAATTCAAGATTGCCTGACGTTGTTTGAGAGCAACCCACCCACATCGCAACTGGAACATCGATTCGCCGTGTGTTCTCTTGATCTCCTGAATGACGAAAGTGAGAGTGTAAAACATTGTCCCGTTACCCAGGTTTAGTGAAGAGATACCATCTGGCAATGCAAGTTCATCCTCCGCAGATTCGATAACACTATCAGGCTTTGAATCGTCGAAGAGTGTGTCTCTGTTCAGTCTCCCACTATTTCGAGCAGGTCCTCCTCGTGAGCCTCGTTTGGAACCGCGACCAGCCCGCTTTCCTCGAGAAGTGGAACTAAACAATGCTTCTGAGTTTTTCCGACCCATTGCTTAAGACAATGATTTGGAGCTCTGTGTTAGTCTCCCGAGTCAGACTCGTAGATTGATTATCCTTAGAGGACCACGCAAAGACAGTCGATGCTATCAATCTAGAGTCTGATTTCAAACGCGGGGTCGATCTCGCAGGTCAGCACTATCCTTTTTAGGAAGTGGCTTCTTTTCCCACATGAGCCATCAACTCAATCACATGTACAGTTGCAATACACGAACTTCTCGATTCAGGAAGTTTTTTCTTTCTTGAACACCGTCATATACATTGTAGAGTCTTCCAGTAAGCTATCGCACCTTTCTAATGGATAACTCCAATACGCAATGATGATCTACAACTGTCCGCAACTCAAATGCAAAAAAGAAACGCAAAATTTACTTTATTCAGCTCACTGATCAACCTGCAGCTCAAGAAAAAGAAGATGAACTGTGCGCTTGGCCCTCTTGAGAGGCCAGAGTATATACTGCAGCACATCTAGGGCATATGTCACGCTCAAACAGTGGTTAAGGCAGGTAAACGACGCGTTGTGTTTGATTAAGACAGCGTGTGAACGGAGAACGTGATATACACATGATGGCCTAATCAGGCAAGACCTGACCTACGGTTCAGACCTGGTTCAGACCCCCAACTTGAAACTAGACTAGCTCTGTGTATGAGCTAGGGATAGAGAGTAAGGTGATAAGATGAAATCAAGGACGAGAATTGTCAGCTTTGACCAAACTTGCCGTTTCGGCATCTTCCTCTTCCAGTTAGTCGTTTCAACTCAGAGTTCATTCATAGTGCAGTGCATAGTTCAAGCATTTTTATGTGCATAAGAGCGGGAAACATGCGAGGTAATCGTAATATAAACGACCTGAGCAACTAAAACGAGTAGACATATGTGATACAACCCGAACGTTTGTTGTGATTCCGGCGTTTACTTGAGAGGGATGCTACGTTTCGAACAGAAAGTTAGAAGGTTACAAATTGATGAAGGAACAGAACGTACAATCGGGAAGCTATAGAAGGTAGAGAAAGGACAAGTGAGTAAGACCAAAGCAGATGCCATCGATACTGGAATAATCTTACAGTGTGTTGCACCAATCTACAAAGAGAGATCAGGATTCAAAGTCGAAAAACATACAAAGAACCAAAACTTACACCCGGGCGACCGTGCTTGACAGGTCTGTATGAGACAGAGAATTCACCAAGATAGTGACCAGTCATTTCAGGTTTGATTTCCACCGAGTTGAAAACCTAAATTCCAATAGATCACAATCCAGAAATCATCAGGACAACAGAGTTCTTCTATGAAGGAAAGAATATGAACCTTTCCGTTATAGATTCCTACAACACTTCCAATCATCTCCGGGACGACAATCATATCGCGCAGGTGTGTCTTCACAACGGCAGGTTTCTCATTCGGAGGGGCCTCCTTCTTGGCTTTACGCAGCTTCTTGATAAGACCCAAGGGACGACGCTTGAGACCACGTTGGAAGCGACGGCGGGCACGGGCATGGACGAGTTCGACGAACTAGTCAGATAGAGAAAACGATACGCCGGTCAGCTACTTGGATACCAGACCGATAGTTTCGCCACGTACATCTTCGTTGCTCATATCCAAAAGCTTATCGAGTTCAACACCACGGTACGAGAACGTCCTGAACGTCCTCTTTTTCTTCATCTCGGCGGCAACAGCGGGGTCGGTAACGTCAGCCTAGATGAGTGGATTAAATGTCGGCACTAGCAGATAATGATGCAGCATACGCACCATGTTGGATTGAGTGCTGGGGTCTTGAGGCTTAGTCTTGGTAGCGCTTGCGCTGTTTTTCGAATCGTATCGTCCAGAAACAACTTGTGACTTTGTCACTTGTGACGAACAAGCCACCTATGTCACGTGAGATGTAGCTAGCTATCATCTTACCCACGCTTTCGGAAACGCCTTGATTGAATTTTCTTCGTGGAAGAGAGTCAACTATCGTCTAAACCGGTCAGAACCCATTGGTCTTCCGTTAGGATTAAAAGGCAGGTTTTTTTTTGCTGTACATCTTGCTTCCTCCTTGCCTGACTGACTCTTTCCCCAGTGATCTGTGGCTGCCCCATTCAACAAATAAAATAACTCGTACTATCAAAAGTAGGGAAACTGCTTTGGTCTGCAACGCCGTATTCTAATGCTCCCTTCTTCAATCCACTTTGTATCGATAACACCTCCAGATGCGTTACATCGCTGCCTACCTGCTTCTCCAAATCGGAGGTAACTCCTCCCCATCTGCTTCCGACATCAAGAAAGTACTCTCTTCTGTCGGTATCGAGGCTGAGGACGAACGTCTGGACAAGCTCCTCTCCGAGCTTGGCGACAAAGATATCAATGAACTGATTGCCGAGGGATCGTCTAAACTTTCCTCGGTTCCTTCTGGTGGAGGAGCTGTGGCTGCTTCTGGAGCTGCCCCCGCCGCTGGAGGAGCTGCTCCTGCTGCTGAGAAGGAGGAAGAGAAGGAAGAGGAGAAGGTAAGGTTCTATTTCAAAGCTCCTTACTTATTCAATGCTGACGATGGCATGTTTTTTTTTACAGGAAGAGTCCGATGATGATATGGGTTTCGGTCTTTTCGACTAGGCGTGTCGCTCGGGACGCGAATCGTTATTATCTGTATCAATATTATGTTGTCACGCTTTCAACCTCTACACTCGCTGTCCCCCATTGCTGTGTGCAATATATTGATCAAGTAGTCTCTTCGATCGGCAGTCTTCTGAGTGGTGGATTTGAATACTCTCACTGCGTGAGCTCGAAGGAGCTGATTCGCCCTGTCGCTGGTTCGAATCTCGATACAGATATAAACTAATCCCTGGGGTGAGTATAATCCCTGACTAGTAACCTCTGGAGTCTGGACATGACTTTCTCGAATTTTGAACTCCTCATCTATGTCTCTATCGTCCCCTTTGGATTTGGGCTGATCTACACAACAAGACATTCAATCAGTCCGCTCGATTTCGGATATCTGGACCAGTTCCTTACTATGGTAGGCCTATCCTCGTGCTGGCCACTCTCATTGAAGAACACAAGTCGCCACCTGGCTTATCTGACTGGGTTGTGGATCACTTGTGAACGTCGTACCCAACCACTTGACCAATACAAAAACTGAAACTTCACCTACTAATTTGTGCATATCTGTACCCGTCGCAGGCTGCAGCTGGCTACCTCACTAATGTGAAAACTCCCTTTTAAACCATGAGCATGTTCAGGCATGTTCTCAAGTTTTTAGCGTCATTGAAGGCGCTTAAGATCGGTCTGAGCGTTTAATTTCCTCCTTTCGGGGGAACGTTCCTTGTTGGGCAGCAGAAATTTCCTCGCGGTGGGGGTCGGGACAATTTCATGTCAGTTTCAGTGTTATTCGAAGGTGTTAATGTGGCACCGGGCTTCAAAAACAAAACAAAACTTTCGTGAACGAAAACAAGAAGAACTATTAAGATCAAACGAAGGAGAAAGGAAAGTAAAAGATTAATCTATGTAAGTTACTGGGCAAGTCGTGAAGATATTATTCTATGAATCAAGTTTAAACTACAGGTTCGTAGAAAGTTGTTCAAGAAAAATGCAAACATTGGGATAACTTATTGAGATGAGCGGTGAGCATCCGTGTACAGGTGGGATGACAATGCATGCGCGACTCCAAGAGAAAAGAAGATGTGAAACTGCCGGTACACGCCTCGGACCTGTCCTTCATTAAGATAAGAGCGATATTCGCCTCGATGAGTAGCAGCAGCTTACTTTTTTTATTCCGATTTCATTCCGATAAATACCGGACTATGAACGCGGTTTCTCAGCTAGAATATGATAGCTTGTTGTGATGAGACGCATCCGATCCGCTTGTATGAAAGCCTGACCATCTTGTGTCAGGCGAAGCATCAGAGTCTTAAAATGCGGAGGAAGCACGCGGAACTTGACGAGAGCGAGGACCAGTGACTGCAATCGGCGGAAATACCCATCTGCACGTTCGATGAGTGGCGCCTGCAACCCATCGATACTCGCGTTATCACTCTTGAGTACGTGAAACCCGGCCTCTTTGAGCGCTGAGTGTAGTTTGTCCACGGTCGGAGTACCCACAGCGCCAATCAAGGGTTTGATTCTACGCATGAGCTCAGCGTGTTCGGGATTTCCGGAATCGTACGCAGGTAGGCTGACCCAGTCTAGCAATGACAGTTTCGCGCCCGGTTTCAAGACACGGAAGATCTCGCGGAAGGTGGCAGGAAGATCTTTGCACAGACTTAACGCCTGTATTTGATAGAACGCGTCGAAGCTCTCGGATTCGAGTTTCAAAGGTAGGACATTGAAGTCTTGCTGGACGAACTCTAGTGGAAGTTTTCGCTTTGCAGCAAATGCACGCGCGCTGGCGAGTTGGTCGGCATCGAGATTAAGTCCAGTGACGCGAGCGCCAGTGTATTTGGAGATGTGGGCAGCAACACGACCTCGGCCACATCCGAGGTCAAGTACGTGGTCCCCGGCCTTGAGGTCGATTTCCCGCGCGACAAACTCCTCGTAAAGAAGCTGATTGTCAAGGATGCCGGCATGAGTGTTCATGACGGGAGGGATGTACATCTTCTCGACCTCTCCTAGAGCACAAAGATGGTTCAACACGCTGTAATAGCTGACGAGACAATCATGCACCACGGCGGGATAGTCAGGACCAAGAGTAGCGATCATCTGCGCTTCATCCTCCCAATCTAACCCATAAATAACGTAAGAGTTCATAAAGTCGTCCATTTGCTTGGGAGTCAAATTTTTCAATACGCGATAAGAATTACGCATTGTTTTTAACCGTCCGGGAGAGGCGGAACGGTCGACATCGACAGAAGAGTGGCGTTTGTCCTTGCGACCTTTCTGCACCTGGGTGATGCTGTCTGAGCTGCTGGTACGATCTGAGCTCCCACTGGGTGTGGCGGCAACGACCTTCATAGGGGTAGGAACTGGTACTGCAGTCTGGATGGCCACGGGCGACGAACGCGTAGACATGGAGGATATCGCGTGTCTTTTCGTGAATAAATCTAACTAAAGATGAGTGATCATGAGGGGAAAGGGGAAGGAAAGAAATAATCGTACGATGTGGACTGAAAGAAAGAAGTGAAGACAAACTTACTGGAACAGGGTTTTATACTTGAGAACCTCATCAATAGACCGTTTATAAATCAAGCTGAGTAAGCGAAGTCAACAGAGATGACGGAGAGTACGTATGACTCGGATGAACTCCTCTCCTTTTGCTGAAACCCAGACCATTGGTTTCGGCTCCTTTGTCAAATAGAAAACGATGGGGGGAACTTAACTTCAAAGTCCTTGAAACCGCCGGTTGCTGTCGGTTTTCAATCAACCGGGAAATGTTTGTTGTATCATTTCTAATCGATGGTCAACGTGAGCCAAGAACATTTCGAACCATATCAGAAGCATGGAATCATAGCTATATTGTTGCACGTAAAGAAAAACATGGGAAGGCATTGATTTTTTAACATGGGTGCAATACAACTCCAACAATCGACTTGTACACAGCAAAGCAACACCCAGATCATCACCTGTATCTGCGGAGAGACAGGGTGTTGTGTTTCTTCCACGTCGACCTGGCAGGAGTATGATTGTAGCGGTGACCCTTGCCCAACCCACGGTTCTATGAATCATAGTCAGATATTATTAGGAGAAAGAGATCAGAAACCATCCAAACCTTTTTGCCAATAGCAGTAAGACCACGAGCCTCACGGCGTTTGTGCACAGGGTTAACGATCCAGTTGATACGTGGGTCACGGCGGACCTGTGAGAGTGATAGTTAGGTTATGAAGTTGGTATTTCTGGCGCAGTACGTACGGCCTTGTGGTTGGGATCAACGAGGATAACCTCGTAGTACTTGTACACACCGTCTTGGTTGATCCAGTACGAGTTCAGCACACGAAGATTTCCGCAACGACGACCAACACGCTCCTCAGCGGTACTCCTCAAGCCACGCTGATACTTGAGATGGTTGACACCCTGTCGGACGGGTTTGCCGTAGGTTGCACCTGGAAATTGAGTGAGGTCGACTCGTGTGTATCCTGGCATACCCAGCACACGTACCCTTAGGGACGGGCTTTTTCCTGTTGCCCCTACGAACTCGGATACGATAGATGACATATCCCTGCTTGGCCTTGTATCCTAACCGACGAGCTTTGTCGGGACGAGAGGGACGAGAGGCACGGTGAATGACATTGAGTTGACGGTATTCCCAGCACCTATGAGTGAGCACATTAGAACAAAGATCAACGCTCAGACACTGATTCAAAGACTCACCGTACTCGGAAAAGGAATCGTAGAACATCCGACTGTTTCTTTTTGTACAGCTCCGTCACGTATTTGTAGCCTCCCATCTTGCGGATGCTGAGTTGGGAAGATTAGGAAAAATTGCAAGACGACCCAGACGACGACCTCACCTTTTTTGTTGCGACTAGTTAATGTTCTTAATTTCCTTACCACTCAGGAAGTGGCACAGCCACGTACTATACAGCTGTCTCACGGTCACTCTGTGAAGCTATCACACCCGTGACCGTGACTGCAACTGACTGCAACTGAGTTGAGGACCCCTGATAATACGGTTAGAGGTTCAGTGCCGAGGATACCCATTTTTGGCCCTTTTTCTCAGATGCAAAATTGGCCCAAATTGGCCCTTTTCATGGGACCTCAAAATTTGAGTCCAAATTTGGCCCTTTTTGTATCGTTCCTATGAAAAATTTTTGAAGTCCTCCCAGGCTTTTGAGAGGTCCCAAAGTTTCCAAAACACAATTTTTCCCAAGTGTATGACATGCACTCACCACACAAATGCTCAAGAAGGGTAAAACATGGCAGAGCTAACCCAAAAAAATATTAGTGCTGAACAGCTGGATGATTTGGCCCTTTTGCAATAGAGGTTCAGCAGGTCTGTCAAATTTGGCCCTTCAGTGTACCGCAGATTTGAGTCAAATTTGGACCAAATTTGGCCCTTTGCATCGTACATATCTCAAAATTTTACCTCAAATTTGGCCCTTTGGGAACTTATCCTCTCACAGTATTATCAGGGGTCCTCTGAGTTGGTGATGTGTGACATTTCGCGTTTCCATTCATGTGCATGAACCACGATCATCTGGAAGATTGGACATCGAAATAAACCTACAAATTTGGCGAACTAGATCCTTCTATCTGTATGGTGCATCCTGCTACCTCCTGTTACTACCACGAACTTGAACCATCACTTAACGCCTTGAATTCTCGAATACCTCTCGCATACGCACAGAACCGAACTCTATTACTATCAAAGGACGACCGAGCTCATGCACAGACAAGTATACATTTGAACGGCCGTCTTACATTCGATTGCAGGGACGCGTGAACTGTTCTATCCTCTTTCTGGTCGTCTCGACAAATGAGGGCGAAGGCACAAGATTGTAATTCCTTCTGCCACTGCGAGTGATTCATACAGATCCAGTTTGGAGGGCGAGTACAGGGCAGAGAACTGGGACCGAACAGTGATTCGAATGAAGGTCAGTACTCATCTTGTTCCGTCAAAGCCTATCGTAACTGTACTGAAAGCTCAAACTATCAGGAAACTCCGCGAATTGTAAGCCAACCTTGAAAGATCTTCTGCGTGTTTCAAATGTCGAACTTGACCTGGGTGTCAATGACAAGTGAGTCGGTGTTGGAACCTTTCCGGCCTTTGGCCCTGGTGGCGTCTCTCCCAAAGCTCGATGTAAGGCTGAATTGCATGCGGGGCTTGTATTTTAAGTTGAGTCACGTCAATTTTGTAAACGGTCACTGCAATCCTTTTGGTTGCATCCTCTTCATCCCATGGCTAGACTAATACGCGTCGAGCTTGGGATATACCCATTCTGCACAAAGACTGTCGGTCCCAGGTGATGCTCAATATTGGTTGTCGGCGCGCTACCAGGCTACTCCCTGGTATTCCTTCAGTACAGGCTCCTTGTCAGGAATCAGGGCTTCTTCGGTAGGTACCATGGCCTGTCGCCCGCGACAGTAGATGAATGTGGGCTAACTCAGATTGACAGCATCATATACTCAATCCACCGCTGAACTGTTACGCTTCAATCAATACACCATGGTCCATGCTGGTCTATGTATATCTCACCACCGTGCATAATCCGATTTGGGGCGGATGCGTAAGTTCCCAATTGTTATAACAGGCTACAGGAAGTATTTGAGCTGTCAGTTGAACAGATCATCATCTCCTATCACTTTGCCGGCGAACGCGATGGAATGATTCTATAAACAATCTCAAACGTATAAAGAGAACTCGAACTCAACTGATGACATTCCAGTTCCGAACCTGGCCCTTCTTCGTTCGTTTTGAGCATGGCCTACCTCGATGCAAAACATATGAAGGCTTCCAATTCCAAGCTCCACTTGAGCGATGATCTTCTCATTTCTCAACCCAAGCCGCTCAGTGCTAAAAGCTCCTTCCTGAAGGTTCTCGCAATTGCCAGTCTGGCTGTCGCATGCACGCTATTTGTTTTCGCGCTCCCCACTGGCAATCTATCGGACAGTATTGACAAGGAGACAAAGGGATCCCATCCAGATATCATACCCAACAAACCGCAGGGCGGCAAGAACGAAGAACAAAGCCATGCTCGTGTCATCCTCAAAGAACCGCAAAACTATACTATCATGGGCCGCAATCCTGCGTATCTGATTGAAGCTCATAATGGTGTGGTGGCCACAGAGAATCTTCGATGCTCGAACATGGGCGTTGATGTCCTCCGTAAAGGTGGTTCGGCTGTCGATGCTGCAATTGCTGCGACTCTTTGTATTGGGGTGGTCAATTCGTTTTCGTGAGTCTCGTTGATCCTTGCTTATCAAAGTCGGTGATTAACATGTGTCCCAGGTCTGGCATTGGCGGAGGAGGTGGGTCACTGACAAGTATACATAGTTCCGTTAAACCTATGAAAATCCCTCTTTCATAGGCTATATGACTGTCCGCGTGCCGCCTGCAAACTCTGATGAAAAATCCAAAACCTATACGATTGACTTCAGGGGGATGGCTCCTGCAGCTACTACACCAACTATGTTCAACGGCCATATAGAAAAATCAGCTTTCGGAGGTATGGCGATGTTGATACCTGGTGAACTCGCTGGCCTTCAAATGGCTCACACAGAATGGGGAGCCTTGAGCTGGAAAGAGATCGTTGTTCCTAATGTTACGCTAGAGTGTCATTGACAACTCTAGTCAATCATCTGGGGGTGTAGAGATGAGGGCCGATAACCCCCATCCTACAGTCATAAGAAAATGAATTGCTTAAGGGAGGGTCGGTGGGTGAAAATTTAGAAACAACGGCGTTCGGATGCACGAGCTACGCTGCTCGTTGTCCGAAGTGATGATGACGACGAGAAGTAAAGGTAACTCAAGCTTCACAGCCACCTTCACTTCTCCGAAAACCCAGGTTCGTCTCACGTGATCGAGTCGACGAACCTTACACTTTCGATTCAGCTACGGATAGCACTTCATCAACTTATGACCGGTGATGGGTTAGAAAGATTACGCTAGAGTGTCATTGACAACTCTAGTCAATCATCTGGGGGTGTAGAGATGAGGGCCGATAACCCTATACGAAGTAAGCGCAGGCGCGTCGGCAAGAAGTCGACCACCCCCAGGTGCCCAAGCACCAAGCCAAGATTACATGGAAACCTATGTCAAAGAACGTCTGCGTAGTTAGCTATAAAAGGAATGAAAAGAGTAGAACAGGGGTAGTCATGTAGATGCAAAAATACGGCGTTGGACAGTATCAAAGTAAGCATTCTGAGAGGTATAGCGGTGAAGATGCAAGGATCCAAGGGACTCTAAGTGCCTCCAATAGGTCAGAAAGGCAGATGATTTCCAACGTCCAAAAACTTTAACCACATCAGGATTCACCCCCGACAACAGGTAGTGAGTTGTCCCGCCAATACGAAAGCAATGGCCCGACATCACAGGCAAGTTGTGGGCCTCCCAAATTGTGTTGCAGCGACGCAGAAACACCTTGACCGTAAGCACTCTCCGAGCACAATCAGAGTCCAAGTATGAAAACAATGGATCGGATTCCTGGATGTTATTGAGAGCCAAATGATCCTGCAATGCTCGAATGGGATCGGACCTCCCATTTTGAACCGGAATCAGAACTTCATCACCTCGATTCTGGCAAGTCTTTGTCGAAGGTAGAAATAGAGAGCGTGATCCCGAAGAATTGAGAGATCCAAGGTGTTTTGCTAGCGGCATCTTTGATGAATCGTAACGACGAACATCACTGTTTGTGGTCAAGACCTCCCCAGACCGGAGTTGCGCATACATCATGACTTTAGCAGCAGCCGCAACACAGACATCTAGACCAGACTCTGCTGATAACCCGTCGTGAAGAACTCGCAAATGTTTTGGAAGGACAGGATGGCGTTTTGGACGAAGAGAAGAGGAAGGAGTGGCACGGTCAACCCCACTGAGCACCTTCTTCAAACGTGCGTCGCCCAACCAAGGTTGACCCTCCAGAATTGTCCAAGATTTGAGAGAGGCGATCTTCGACTTGACAGTACTTCCCGCCATCGTACCCGCAAACGACGCCGCGTAATTGCACAAAGTGTTTTCTGAAGCCGGCAGAACATCAGGAATGGAAAGTTCATGTTGGTGCGCCCAGTCTAGAAACTTAACAACGTCGTTGAAGCGTCGCTGACGAGTCTTCTGACTGACTGAATCTGCCGCGAGTTGTCTAGCCTTGTCGTCCAATTGTACCACACGAACACGATGTGTTATCGACGAAGGATGAGTAGCAACCATGCAGAAGGGACAGTGAACAAGGATGAGATGAACAAAGGTCCAAACGCCAAGTAACAGATGACGCCAAAGGAAGAGAGAGAAATAATTATAGAGGCGCTGAAGCAAAAACCTGACAGTACCGAACATGACCACGTGTGCATTTTGCGTCACTCGAGCACTGTTGGGATCTTGTCACTCAAATGCTGTTGCGAACGAAACAGAATTCAGGACACAGAAAAACATTCTGCATACATTATTACCAGTCTGCATACAATGGGTATCACAAGGAACAGTGGAGAACAGAAAAACAGCCAGTGGGAGGTGTCAGCAAACGGCAACAAATGTCAAAGTAATACAGACAGCGTGGAACAAAGAAACAGTACAACAGTGAACATGCGAACAGCGGCGGAACAAGAGACACACATGCAAAACTAACAATCAGCGTTCAATGTACAAGACGAGAGTCATGATAAGTAAGCGGAGCAGAAACGAATGGGCGCAGATGAGGAGGTATCGCGGGAGGGTGAGCGTGCAATTCCCTTTTGGTGGGGAACACACCTCCGCTTACCCCGTCCCCCTCGCGCGTTACCTAGTGCTACACCTGTCCCCATTGACCCTACAAAGATTTCTATTAATTCCCTCATCGACGCTGATGACTTCCCTTGCGATTGGGGTACTTTCTATGAATGCTACCTCCTCGTTGCATCTGCCCCTCCGGGTACCCAGGTCGCGATGTTTGACGTCGATGCTGCGTTCCGCAACATTCCCCTGCATCCCTCTGTACGTCGCCTGGTTGCTCTCTCCTTCGAGGGGAAGGTCCACCTTGACTACATGCTGAACTTCGGGGTGCGCTCTGCACCAGGCATCTGGGGTCACGTCGCTGATGCCATGGCCTGGATTCTCAAGCACAAGGGGGTGCAGGCCCTGCTCAAATGGGTGGATGATTTCGCATTCTTCCGCTTCCCTATTGGCCAACGATCAGACGGTTCTTACATCTATTCATATGACGAGGAACTGGTTTGGTCCCTGGCTCGCCTGCTCGGTTGGCCATGGGCAATCGCTAAATTCTTCCCCTTTGCATTTCTCTTCCTGTACCTTGGTTTTCTGTGGAAGCTCACGGAGAAGACGGTTGAGTTACCCACAACCAAGAAGGAGAAGTATCTCGCAAAACTTGATGATTGGGTGTCATCAGCTTCCCAGGACCTCGCTCACGCTGAGAGCCTCATTGGTACACTCAATCATGTTTGTCTGGTTGCACCGCAGGGTCGCTCCCGTATGTCTCAACTGTACCGTTTTCGTGCATCATTCAAGTCCAACCACTCCTCCTTTGTCCAACATCGCATCGCCGCTGGACTTCGGGCGGATATTCTTTGGTGGCAGGATCTTCTTCGGCAGGAGTTTGTGGGGCTTCACATTGCGCCTCCCATGGATTTCTCGCCGGATGTCATCTATGTCGACGCTTAGCAGAACGGCAGACGGCCTGGCAGCATGGACTTACCTGGGGAACGAACAGACGGTTCGTCAGGGTTTGCACCCGAGCGAAGCACAGCGTAAAGAGGATTGGCCAAGGTGTTGGAGGGGGAAGCCACCGTCGTATCCTTGGTGGACGTGTTGTGAGGAGGAGCAGAGACTTTGGTGGGATGAAGAGAGTCTTTTTCAGCCGAGGTACCACTTGAAGGATTGGGGTCTGCATGAGAAGATCCTCCCGACGATGTGTGCGAATGGGTAGTCGTACCAGACGGAGAGGACGAGGTGGGTGGATGGCCGTCTTCACCGTCTGACCCTTCTTCGTCGACGCGCTCCAAGCGTTGGTTCCCGGAAGTCGACGGCAGGATTGGCGAGGAATTTGCAGAGGCGCTGCAGAGGGATTCCAAGGCAGAGGTCTTTCCTCTGCCAAAGGTTGAGGAGGAAGATGTACTCGATGGTGGAGTAGATTGACTGCGAGGGCCTCGAGGCATGACGTGTCAGCGGGGATGTAGAACAGCGATATGCGTGAAACTGAAGGTTAAGGATGAGCGTAGTGTAAAGACAATGAGAATGAAAATTTAGAAACAACGGCGTTCGGATGCACGAGCTACGCTGCTCGTTGTCCGAAGTGATGATGACGACGAGAAGTAAAGGTAACTCAAGCTTCACAGCCACCTTCACTTCTCCGAAAACCCAGGTTCGTCTCACGTGATCGAGTCGACGAACCTTACACTTGTTCCTAATGCGGAACTTGCTATGGGCTGGACGGTTGACAAGGAGCTCGCAAGACGTCTTCAGGTTTGTTCTATCTTCATCTCATGCATTTCCATAAATGGTGCTCATTTTCCGTAGTGGTTCCCTGAACTCTTCACAAAGGATGAAGATTTCAGCCCCATCTTCGCTCCCGATGGTACTATCTTAGAAGAGGGTGATATGATTGAGCGGAATAATTATGCCGAGACGCTTTTGAAAGTCGCAGAAGGGGGCGCGGAGGTGTTTTACAATGGAGTAAGTGAGCTTTGTTCAAGTGCAACAGCCATCGTAGACTGATGTCGAGGTAGATAGGGTGATATCACCAAAGCTTTGGTCGAAAAAGTCAACCAGACTGGTGGCCATGCCACTCTCGAAGATTTCGCAAACTACAGGCCCTTGATGTACCGTTCGTTGGAAGGTAGCTATCGGGGCAAAAAGCTGTACACCCCCCGTGCTCCTTCATCCGGTCCAGGTGATACTTGATCTGTCAGCCTATCTCGAGCTCAAGATGACCTTACTTTGTCGACTCTTCCAGTCCTCCTCCACATGTTGAACCTAATGGAAGGCTACAATTTCACGCGGAGGAATGGTTTGGATACTCACAGAATGGTCGAAGCTATGAAATTCGGGAATGCAGAAAAGTAAAGGCTCTAACGATCGATTCATGGAGATCGTTCCATACTGATGTTTTGACACCATCTACAGATCGAGAATGAGCGATCCTAGATACCGCTTCGACACGACACTTATCGACGAAATCCACACCAAGCAATTCGCCGACGAAATAAGAGAGCGTCTCGATGATGTAAGCAATCACTTGTGTCAGGGATCGTCTCTTGAGTCATACCCCTTGATAGAGCAAGACTCATCCTGCGGAATACTATCGCCCTCTATACACTTTGAAGCCCGACCCAGGTACAGTGAGTAGTCCTATCTCCTATTCATATCGCCGCTTGTTTAGCTGACAATTGTTATGAAGAGTCATGTCTCTGTGGTCGATAAAACCGGCATGATGGTATCAGTAACTTCGTCCGTCAACTGGTATGAGAATGGTTTTCCTCATCAACCTGTATGCCAAATTAATTCGTAGGTATTGGGGCTCACATGTGCTCGATTCTGAGACGGGGGTGGTGCTCAATAACCATGTCTGTTACCCACTTTTCTGTTACAGCCTGGTTTTACTCATCTCTGCCTAGATGAACGACTTCAGTACGTTCAATGAAACTAATATCTTTGGAGAGTGTGAGTGCACGTGCTTGTTATCGATTGTGCTTCCTCTGACTCTTTTATACCTTGCAGTTCCTGCGAGGTGTAAGTGCATATGAATTTCAGTTTCTCAACATCCGTTTCAATATCGTTTCGGATCGTCAGGGAACTTGCCAATGCCCGGAAAACGTCCCCTTTCCTCAATGTGTCCCACTATCGTCGAGAATGCAGATGGTATGTGTTCACATTTGCACTTTGTCTGTTCCTCGGTCATTGTTTTCCCTTCGACTCACCAGGCTCGCCTTATATTGCCATTGGAGCATCTGGAGGACCGACAATCTTTCCAGCCGTTTTCCAAACACTCATCAACATAATCGACTATGATCTGGATCCCAGCGAGGCGATTGAGTTTGGAAGGCTTCATGATCAGTTGAAGCCTGAGGCTACTTATGCGGACGATTCATACCGTGCGGATATCCTTGAGGCGTTGCGCAGACAAAGGCATAATATTCAAGGTGAATTTTTGAAATGTCCTACATGAAGACAGATGACGAACTGACTTGTCTCATTCAATCTAGTGTTGGATATCTACCGTAATGGTTCGTCATGTGTACAGGCAGTGATGCGCGACCCAAAGAGTGGTCTCTTGATGGGTGAGTTCAAGACACTTGTGGGGTTTCTGGAGCTGACTGGGCTTTCAGGCGCGAGTGATTCTCGCAAGAATGGCGTTGCTGCTGGGTATTGAGATGCATCTCGTATGAAACTTACATATCCACGTCTGAAAATCAGACTAGAAAGGAGGGCACAAAAGATTAAATGAAGGAAGGTCATTAGTATTCGCCTCACTGTACTAGTTGCACTGAAGCTGCTCAAAAAATCCATTTGCTGGTCATACCGAACGGTCTTCCAAAGGGTGATGCAAATGCCCAAAAGTTTACTCCCTCCTCATCTCCGACTGCCGTCACTGGTCGCGTAGCAAATCGGTCTTGGAAGCTTTTCTAACAAGAAAGATCGTTCGAGAAGCGCCTCTAGGCAAGGCTCGAAACTCACGCTTGCCGATACGGGGGCGCAACGTTGCAACCTAGAAGTTTCTTCGAAATTCTTACTCGAAGACTATGTCCCGTCCGTGATGCCAGGGCTGCGAGGGACTCCGGCCGGGCCACTTCATGCTACTCCTTCGGAATTCAGTCCTCTTTTATTTTCTTTTGGTCAAGACTTGATTTCAGGATTTATCTGGATTTTATAGTTACATGAGCCATTGCCCGCGACAACAAAAGGACAGGAACTCTGAGGGACTCGGACTCAAATTGACGGCATCTTATTCTCAATACGAGACCAATGACGATCGGTCTTCGCAATCCACTGTGCAGCTTCGGTTTCTTCACTTGGACCGAGATCGCAACGGTTCCTGTAACTGCAGCACATAATCCGAATCAGCTCTCCGAACATTGCTTGCTATAACTCCGGCTGTCAGTTGATGCTTTCATAACTATTACCGGTATCACCTGCTATCGCATTGGATTTCGACCTATTTTCGACCATCGTATAAAGAAACTCAACTCATTACAAACCAGGCCCATCCTGGTTCATTTTCAGCATGGCCTGCGCCGACGAAAAATATCCGAAGGATATCAAATCCACGCTCAACACAGGCAACGATCCTTTCATTCCTCGACCAAAGCCACCCCCAGCCAAGAGTTCCTTCCTGAAGGTTCTTGCAGTTACTAGTTTAGCAGTTGCATGCACGCTATGTGTCCTCGGGTTCCCCACTGGTAGACTTCTCCACAGTATTGGTAAGGATGCAAATGGGCCCCGTCCCGATTCCGTATTCGAAAACTGGCCAGGCGACAAGAATAGAAACGAAAGCCATGCTCGTGTCGTCCTCAAACAACCACAAAACTACACTATCATGGGCCGCAATCCTGCGTATCTGGTTGAAGCTCAAAATGGTGTTGTAGCCACGGAGAACAAGCGATGCTCGGATATAGGTGTCGGTGTTCTCCGTAGAGGTGGCTCGGCTGTCGATGCTGCAATCGCTGCGACTCTGTGTATTGGAGTGGTCAATTCGTTTTCGTGAGTGCCATTGATTGTTGCTCGTTGATGTCGGTAGTAAACAATGTATGTGCAAGGTCTGGCATTGGCGGAGGGGGTAAGTTGCCTTGTCTATTGTAAGTTCTGCTGAAACCACCCGAGTGTACTCTTTCATAGGCTTCATGACTGTCCGTGTGCCGCCTGGACGCTGGGATGAAAAATCTAAAACCTACACAATCGACTTTAGGGGAGTAGCACCCGCAGCTACTACTCCGACTATGTTCAACGGACAAATTGAAAAGTCGGCTTTCGGAGGTTTGGCAATCATGATACCTGGTGAACTTGCTGGCCTTCAAATGGCCCATAACGAATGGGGAGCGTTGTCCTGGAAAGACGTCGTTGTTCCCATTGCGGAGCTTGCTATGGGCTGGACGCTCGACACGGAGCTTGCAAGACGTCTTCAGGCATGTTCTTTCTTCATCTCATGTATTTCCATAAATGAATGTGGTGCTCTAATTTCTTTGTAGTGGTTCCCTGAACTCTTTACCGATGATCCAGATTTTAGCCCCATCTTTGCTCCCAATGGTACTATCTTAGTTGAGGGCGATATGATCGAGCGAAATAATTATGCTCGTACGCTTTTGAGAGTCGCAGAAGGGGGCTCGGAGGTGTTTTATAACGGAGTAAGTTCAAATTGGACTATCTTCGTAGTTTGATTCTGAGGTCAACAGAGTGATATCACTTTAGCTCTAGTCGCCAAAATCAACGCTACCGGTGGCCATGCGACCTTGGAAGATTTCGCAAACTACAGGCCTTTGATGTACCGCTCGTTAGAAGGTACTTATCGTGGCAAGAAGCTATACACTTCCCGTGCTCCTTCGTCCGGTCCAGGTAAACTTTCTGCCATATTTCAAACCCGAGATGTTCCTCTGACTCTGTAAACTATTTCAGTCCTCCTCCACATGCTGAACTTGATGGAAGGCTATAACTTCACGCGGAGGAACGGTTTAGATACTCACAGAATGGTCGAGGCTATGAAATTTGGAAATGCAGAAAAGTGAGGGCTTTATCAATCGTTTCATGGACAGAAATCCATATTGATTTTTTTAAACCTTTACAGATCAAGAATGAGCGATCCTAGATTCCGCTATGACACCACACTCATCGATGAAATTCATACCAAGCAGTTCGCTGACGAGATTCGCGCGCGCATAGACGATGTAATGAATCGTTTGTGTGGATTATTCGTTGACTCATACCTTTTGATAGAGCACGACTTATCCTTCTGAATACTATCGCCCTCTGTATACCCTGAGACCTGATCCAGGTACCGTGAGTAGTACATCATGTTCATCTAACTGCTCGGATAACTGACAATCATGACGAAGAGCCATGTATCTGTCGTTGATAATACCGGCATGATGGTTTCCGTAACTTCGTCCATCAACTGGTACTATGAGAATGGTCCTCCGAGAACCTATGTACGACGCTAATCTAGTTTACAGGTTCTGGGGTGCACAAGTGCTTGATCCAGACAGCGGAATAGTGTTCAATAACCATGTCTGTCCCAAACTCTACCGTTACGAATTGAATTTTCATTTCTATTCAGATGAACGACTTTAGTACGTTCAACGAGACTAACATCTTCGGAGAATGTAAGTGCAAATAGTTCCCTTTTCTTTCGACGTCGGTTCTAACATTTCGCCGTGCAGTCCCTGCGAGGTGTAAGCACTGTGTTTCAATATTGAACAGTCCCATATCAATATCGCCTCGGATCGTCAGGGAACTTGCCTATGCCCGGAAAACGTCCCCTTTCCTCAATGTGTCCCACTATTGTCGAGAATGAAGATGGTACGTGTGCATATTCTCCAGGTTGTCTATTCCGTCCTTCTGATTTGGAAACTTCATTCCAGGCTCTCCTTATATCGCCATTGGAGCATCCGGAGGACCAACAATCTTTCCAGCCGTTTTCCAAACACTCATCAACATGATTGACTATGGGCTAGATCCTAGTGAAGCGATCGAGTTCGGAAGGCTTCATAATCAGTTGCGACCCGAGGCTACGTATGCGGACGATACATACCGTGCGGATATCCTTGATGCGTTGAGCAGGAAAAGGCATAATATTGAAGGTGGGTCTTGACCATATTAAATGGCGATGATGAACTGACTTGGTGTTCGCGTCCTGATTCCACAATCTAGTGTTGGATATCTACCGCAATGGTTCGTCGTGTGTGCAAGCAGTGATGCGCGAGCCAAAGAGTGGTCTCTTGCTGGGTAAGTTTGTTGTGACGCTGTTTGACGATTTGAACTGACTGAGTTGTTAGGCGCGAGTGATTCTCGCAAGAACGGCGTTGCTGCTGGGTATTGAAATTTTGGTATCCAGGTTTTTATGACGGAGCCGAGGTGGAACGAGATCTGCAATGGGGTATAGTGTACGAACAGGTGTTTCTTGGAGAGACGTGTATTAGTTTGAAAGTTCGGAGATGCGTCTTCATATATATGAATATTGATACATACAGGAAGGGAAGACACATTGCTCAATCTGAATCATCCTCTGAAGCCGAGTCGTTCTCTGAATCGCGACCCTCTTCCCGAAGACCCTCTATCTCGACACCCGGAGTGTTATCTTCTCCATCATTTCCTTCCTTCTCTTCCCTCTTCTTCTTCATCTTCGCAATCACTTTATCCGCCCTGTTGAACATTCCACCAGTCTCAGCCCCACATGCTAAACATTTTGGTGTCTTTGCGAAACGTTTGATAGAACATGCGGAGCAAAAGTAGTGACCGCATTTCGTGACGATGGGGTCGGTATAAGGTTTCCGACAGATCAAACATGCGAAGGGAATATCTTCGTCGTCAGAATCGGAATCATCACTGTCGTCTTCCCCAATTTGTTTCCGAGGATTTTCAGCAAGCTTGTCTAATTGCCAGCCAGCGAGATCTAGTATCGGGTGAGTCGAGGATGATGAATAATGATAGACCAACTTACAGGTTCCTCGGTCGTGAAGGAATTTACATGTATCTCCAAAGCCGCAGTAGCCGGTTTCTGAGAAAAGGGTGTTAGCAAAACGTCTCTAAATACGGTCCCAGAACATACCTTTATAGTCCTTACAGACATCTGGCTGATAGTCCACGATTGTAACCGTCCGAATTGTACTGTTTGTACTTCGTTGAGGTCCAACTCGCATCGCTTTCGGGACTTCCGAGCTCTTCTTTATATGTGACTTGTAGGCCTTCTGTCCTCTATAAAGCCCATCGTCTGGTCCACCATCATTCTCGTCGTCGTCTTTCGCCTCTGCTCTTCGTCTCTTTGCTAATAGCTCCTCCGCCTCATCTCCAGCCAAAATATCGAGCGCCGCATGCATGTGAGAACCCGACGAGGTCCATTTCACATCAGGACCGTCCTTCTCCGGTGCGTCGATATCATCGTATTCCCTTTCGGTCAATTTGCGCTTGGTGCCAGCACTGAGCAGGTTGGATGTGCCTTTTTTGGTAGGCAGGACTACTTCGGATTTTGACGAGGAAGGTAGAGATGATTGAGGTGTAGATGACGAAGGAGAAGTTGAACGCTTGCGACTAGTGGTAGGACGCTTCTTCTTGAAGAACGGGACTTTAACTTCAGCTGAGGACATGGTAGACGTTGATCACGAAGGATGGTGTAGTAAGCGCTCAACGCGTCGGCTTACTCAGCCTCAGATAGATCGGCCCGTTAGAAATGGGGCTGCGGCAGCTTCGCCGAGACTCTGCCGGAAGTGCCGGGTTGATCTATTGAAGTACAGCGTCAACTTGCCACTAACTTCAAGTTCCATCTTTGCTTTCTTCTTTCTTCGCGCTTCACTTAACCGATACATACTCTGGAGCAGTAGAGCAAGATGACAACCGGTGAATCTTGATAGAGCTGGGTATGTTTACGATCTAACATCGCACAAGCACTCTTTTTCATTCAAAACTCTCGTGGTTGTAAACAGGCTCAAACCTAACACTCAACAGTGCCTCCACTACCCTCCGCTCGTATCGCACGCAATGACGACCCTGCTGAGGCCTTCACAGCCAAGATTGTCCTGGCAATAAAATCTCTTTCTTATTCTGGTGTTCCGAGAGACGAATTCAAACTCACACACCATCCTATGCAATTCGCATGCGACACATGCTTCGTGCAATCAACGAGTCAAGCAGCCTGAATTCGATTGCCCCCGATTGCCTCCATTGGAAGTGCGGTTTCTTGGAACAACTAGAATGGTCGTCGAACGTGTGTTTTTCTGTGTATCAAAATCTGCGGTGTTATGTATACATGCCGACACTCATGAATGACTTTTGAAAATAGTTTTCTACAGCGCCAAGGATGAGTCGCAAAAGTTGCTCCTTTGAATGGCAATCTCCACTGTCCAGCCCTCGATACAGTGTACACTCATAATCATACATATGGCTAGAGCGCAGCCTCCATGATGCGCAGAATAGAGTCGCAAAAGTATCTCTTTCAAATGGCAACGCCCATCTCTCGTTACAATTGTAGCGCCGCCTCCATGTGCAGTATTGATAGCGAGTCGCGGGGATATCGTCAGAAAAGGTCAAGACCAGGGAAGGTAGATTGCAGGAAAGATGCTGAAAGATGTCGCTGCCTATGTCGCTTCAAACCTCTTCAAACTGACTTCAAACTCAGAATACGAGAAATTTTTCATTGAACAGATCCAATATTCGTCGCAGCTCAAAACATATCAACGGTTTGTTCCAATTTATCCTGCCAGCGTACTTAAGTCACCCACAATCTTCCGACAAGACTCACAAATCTTGCGCTTTCTGTCCTTCTGCCTCTGCTGGTCATCTTTACGTTGCTGGTCAAAGGCATGTCTGTCTTGTTGATCGTTCACTGCCGAACGTCGTACTAAAGCTTACTCTCCTGACCAGAGTCTTTTTCACATCCAAGTTCCTACCTTGCTGGTCATCAATATCTCTACTTTGCTGGTCAAAGGCATGTCTGTTTTGATTATCTGCCGTCAAGCATCAAACTGAAGCATTCCTTTTTTGACCAGATCATTTTCGTTTCAACAAGTTTGAATCCTGCCGGACATTTGAACTCGTTTCTACTTTGCTGGTCAAAGGCATGTCCATCTTCAATCTCCGTTGTCGAGCATCATACTTAAGCATACCCTTTTGACCAGACTCTTTCTCACTTTCAAGTTCTAACCCTGCTGGTCATTGTCATCTTTTCTTTGCTGGTCAAAGCACAAGGGTATGCTGGTTCTATGATCATTGAGCATCAGTCTTGCTCACACACACATGTTTGCAGATTTTCAACCTTCTATTGCACCCTCAGGCCTCTTCGAAAACAACACCGACGACTTCTTCTATCATGTTTTATCTCTTTTGTTCCAACGTCCGCGGCTCATCCTTTGGCCTCTTGTTCCTTGCTGTGGTCATGCTCATCGTCACTATGCATGCCTCCGCTGTCCCTGTTCCTGCTGAAGTAAGTGTTGCTGTACAAAAAAGAATCCAGTGCTTTCCTGTCTAATTCATTCATTTAGGATTCGACTGCTCATGTTCCAGTGCCAGTGGCTGCCAGCACGAACTTTCATCCCGATGAATCAACTTTGATGGCACACCTTCCCAAGGGATATCCTAGATGCTCAAAGCATATTCCTTATGTCTTTTCAGTTGATGGAGCCCAGAGAGATCTGGTTCAACAAGAATTAAACTCTCTTTACCTCGACGTGCTTCAGAAACGTCTTCAAAAACTGGCTCCGGCACTCTTGTCTCGCGACCACTATTTCAATTTCTTGCCTGACGGTCCCATGAATGTCCAGGTGTATACTGACTCACTTGGCCATTACCATTTACCCTCTGAAGTGAGCTTCAAGTCTTTGGGAAAGACTCTGTGGGTAGCTCTTGTCATTGAGACTGAACATGGGGTTGGGTCTATTTCAGCGGTGGTTTATTATGGTTTTGCACAAACAGAAGTCGAAGTAAAAGGTCAAATCAAACTTGATGTTGCAGCAGCTTTTGTAAGACTCAATTCGGTCCCTGTTTCGATGCATCTATTAATTCATCCTTGTAGGCATTCGTGCAACTTCTTGAACATCCAGAGACTTATAACCCAAAGACTTAATTGTACATACAGGTCTTGGGTCTGTAGGCAAATGAATTCCATTGTTGTATACTAGACACTTTCGCAAGCCGCCGACAGCTTCCATTGAATGTACCATAACTTCAGCTTCATTGACTGATGGTGTCCGAGCAAGAGACAGCACATTGAAACTAGATTAGCAAGGCTACTGGCCTCTTCATAAGAACAACGCTCAGTCTTGAAAGTTGAAGCTGAGGGTTAACTCCGAATTCACAATCTCACTAGCATTAGCCGACCGAAATTCCATTCAAGCTGTAAAAGATGTGCACAGATGTCGGTCGAATGGACGAATGGACGAAGTATAACACGAAAGATTTATCCAAAGATCCTGATAGCGAACTACAAGGTACCAAGTCAAAGCAAATCCGCCAAGAAAAGTAGATGCACTTATGTTAGGCTTACCTGTGTTATCAGCCTCACGCAATGCGTACTCGACCGCTGAAGACGTCGTGTTGATCCAAATGCGATTCTTCGCAGTAAGAGCAATGCTCACCTTGACATCATGCCAGGCTGGACTGAGAGCGAAGTCTGTCGTCGTAGAAGATCCTTCTGAATTTCTCGCGCATCATTTGGTACCATTGAAAGGCGCAGAGATTTCTCAGTGTGGTAATTGAACAATCAGGTTATAAGATACATGTTAGAATTGAAGATCCTACTACCGCACTGTGCATGGTCAGGAAGACCTCATGGTATCGGGTTTTTGACTAATATCTTGTCAGAGCTCCCGGCTGCCGCGCTGTAACTGGTAGCGGTGCATAAAATAGCGGTAGTGTGTCAGGATCAGCAGTGACATACGAGCAGTTGGCACAACATTCGTTACACTGTCAGGAATGGGCACCGCATCGGGATCGACAAACGGCGGGTACCTTATAGTCGTCGAGTGCGAGAACACATATTGCGGTCAACTCGTACATAATACAAGCGGGCTACGGCTCGTTACTTACGGTCTCCTTTGGGAGCAGCTTGGAGTTGGCAGGAATATGGAACGGGCAGGAGAAAGAGGAGAGGACAAGGATACACAATGTAGAATACTCGCTAACATACGCATAGGCGCAAAGGCGAATAAATGGGAGAAAAAAAAAAAAAAAAAAGACAAACGGCGGGTACACATATAGCAGTAAAATCAACCGCGAGACTGAAATCTATTATGGTCAAGTTATTGGTTTGGGAATCATCTACTAAATGATCAGGATGGCTAGCATTCGATCTGTTGTTTATCCAAAGTGAGCCTGCACTGACTGGCACTGAAGCTGATAAGAACTTCGCGAATAGAAGGAGAACAACCTGAAGGTTAATTGAAGGTCAGAATATGGCAATCTGCAAACAGACTGATACTCTCACTGAGAAGGTGATGAGAGAACGTCTGAGTGTGGGAATCGGAACAATGGCTTCATTGTCAATCTCCATTGGCACTGACGTCATACAGATCAACCTTCAACCTTCACCACAAGCCCATCAAGCTCTGAGCTCTATGGGCATAGCTGAATCTATATCTGCGGTCGGGATTGCTGGCACCGTCACTGGTCTTTCTTATACCCAAGCCACAGCTCAACAAAAAGAGGACGAGGAAGAAGCGAGACGTGCCGCCGAAGCTGCCCAGGCTGAAGCTGCTGCTGCTGCCTCTGCTGCCACCACTTCAGGCAGAAACAATCGTAATAAACAAAGATCGGGCGCAGATGAATCGGGTCCTTCCCATGGAGCGTTCCCTGTCTCTGGTAATCTCGGAGGTGGTAGAAGACGATCTCGAGGTCCGGTACTGAATGGAGACAACGGTGCTGGAAAGCAAATTAATGGCAGAGCTGTGACCAAAGGTCGAGGAGCAGGAGGAAAGCGACAAGCAACAGCTGGTCAGAGCAAGCGCTCCGGCGACACAACTCGAAAGAAAGGAAACCAGCTCCAGCCACCAGTAGCAGCAGACAGCGATGTTCCAACATCGGATGTGCCAGAGCCTCCTGCTTCTGCAGGCCCCATTTCAACACCAGGAAGAGGACGGAGAGGTGGCGGTAAGAAACGAAAATCTGCAAACACTGATGCGCATGTCGTCCCAGAAGAAGGAGGACCGGCGACTGTAGCCCCAGACATCGAGTACACAGTACCTAATCAACATCAGGAGACTAATCTGGTCGCTGATCCTCCTGCTCGACAATCCGATAAAACATCATCAGCTTCTCCGAGCTCGTCACGAGAATTCCTTCCGTCCTCTTCTACTCAAGGTCCACCTAGTCCAAATACATCGCATCTATCACATCAACCACCAGGCTCGCAGACCACTCGTCAAGTCTCTCGTGCTCGCAATAGAAACAGAAAGACTAGAACGCAGTCTCGAGGTAGTACTATCAACACTACGCCAAAACCTCAATCTCTTCAGGCTGCTTCTTCACCTGGTCCTAGTCATGCACAGCCAACCGCTCAGAGCCCAGCCGATAACGTTTCACCGACGCCCAAGTCGTCTCGGAATGATGCGCGACGAAGAGGCAGAGGAGGAGGCAGGGGACCCCAATTCGCCCATATCGAACGCTCGAGTCCGCTCGCGTCATTCTCGCAATCAAACGCCTAGGAAGGAGTCGAGGTTGATTTTTCACTTCAGCACCTTGAAGCATAACGTGAGTATCTCCAAATGTAATTCATCCTTGTGCTAAACTTCCACTTGTCCTTGACGGTGCAAAGATGTGCATATACTATAGGCTGATGATTGATCTTTCGTCAGTGCTGGTTTCTAGACGTGGCACTGCCGTGACTGTAACACCGGACATCGTGTCGTCGTCGTCGCAGCTAAAACAGTATATATCTTGCCTCGCATGTCCTGGCTATGAATTTGTAAACAAAATGTGTACGGCACCTTCTTCAGCGAATCATCGCTGAATCGCTCAACGCGTAAGGACTAGCTACAACTTGACCCGTATGGACCCTCTCCGACCTTCCTCCCTGTCTCTGTTATTCTATCGTGGTCGTCGCACTTCTGAAGGATCATGCGACCGCTGCAGAGAATCTTTCTCAATGGGTCCAACGGCACGTCAAGACGCATTTTTATCAAAGTTCATAATCAAATCAGTATCTCTGTTATACCACAGCCGGACTTGTCTCCCAAAGACAGAATCTACATATACCCCTTGACACCAACGAGTTACAACCGGATGACTAAAACAGAACTTGCACATTCTGGATAAACGCCTCGCATCAGGGGGGTCGGCAACGACATCTCATCCTTCTGTTAATCAGCGTTGAACTCACTAGGCTGGTTCTGCGGGAACAATGTCCGGAGGGTTCAGTGCCTTGAATGTATGCAACTTTGCTGACGGCTTGATGTTTCCTGTCGTCAATGGCCTCATCAATAGTCCAGTGGCACGGTCAGTTTTGCACCGAGCCAGTCTCACTCAACACTGCATAAACCAATGTGGTTCTCGATTTCGAGCGTTTTAAACGCACCTCCGCGACAGCCACTGGACGGTTCAGTTGCATCTGCAATATCTTGTATACACGTATTCTGGATACTAGACGTCTTGACCATCATCGACTTCGAGGTCATCGTGGATAGTCAGATCGATTACACCGATAGGTGTCTGCCCTGCCGCATCTCTGATTGACCGGACAGCTTCAGAACAAACAAGAACAAGGAGAAGAGTGCTCGAATAGTCTCAGTATCCCGCGACCGTTTCGTGATTTTGCCCAATCAAAAACTCGTTGCATCATATACGCTCAGCGATGCTCTTGGTACCTATCATCTTACTGAGCTCTTTTGGAGCTCCTGTACACCTCCAATTACATCGGAACAGATAATCTCATTAGGAACGAAGTCTGACAGCTCAACGATCCAGGTCTCCTAGCATCCACCACAGTTTCATTGGATGCCATCTGGTACTTCCCCCGACCAGATGGAACCAATCAATCTTCTTCAGGATGTCGGAAGTCAGTTCAATGATGCAGGTCCGTGGTTCAAGAGGATTGGACGGTCAGCCATTTTTTCTGATCATTTTCGCGGCAGGGTATACGGCTTACGGGACATTCATGAAATAGGTGTACAAGAACAGCCTTATCGAAGATCCGTGTTCCGGGAGTGTCCATATACATACAGATAACCGCCGCAACATCGTGATGTTATCGATACGAATCAACAAGAGAATTCATCACAAGACGGGGATGGATACCCTTCTATCAACATTCCTGTTGGTAACTCGTGTTGCTTTACGAACTGGTGAGGAAACGGCACTATAGAATTCAATGAAAGTTTCACAAATACCTGTTCTTGAGATATGATGTGTATTCTCAGCTGTACCTGGTATAAAAAGATTTGATTGCCTGGTCTTTTCCCGTACAGTCTTTTCCCTCCTTTCATAACCTTTGGGACGTTGTCCTCAACTTATAGCATTACTGCCCCCGTCTATTCAAGTTCTGTATCGATGCTGGCGGAAGGTACGCAATGTTCACGGAGGACTCTGTCTGCCAATGACGATATACATCTTTTTCCTAGTCAACGACCGTCAGCCCAGCAGCAACTTCAGGTGCACGGGTTGCTCGATGCCTATGCTCCAGGGGTTTGCTGAAGATGAAAGCAACGAGAGCTGGCATCCTGAATGTTATGTCATTCATAGATCCTGGAACGTCAAATTAGTTTCTACCCCCAGAAGTTTCATGAGTGCAAGTCTCGAGGATGAGGAGCGCGTTCGAATGGAACGAAAAGTACATCGGGTTTTGACGTATGTTTCGGAGGTTTCGCATAATCTAAATGCAATAGATTTTCATTGACGGGATTCTCAGCGTTTTGTCGGCTTTTGAACAATCCAGCGCGACGCATATTCTAGACGTTTATCGGGCACTCAATGAGAAGCGATATCTCAAAGCAGTACGGGTAGCACAAAAATTGGTCTTACACGTAGAAACGTTATTCGCGGTCATGGATGATTTGGATTTTCAATTCGCAAGGTTGCGCTCGCAGAGTGAGAATTCGAGATTGTCCCATGTTTTCTGAAAATCAATTCGAGTATCACTGACCATCCACAAACGAACTCACAGGCTTATCTTATGTCGACGATGCCTGGAAGCTTTGCCGCAAGGTCGTGGATCTTTTTGCAGTAGCGTCGCGTACCTCGGAAGGGCACGGCTCACTGACGACAGACCTTTCGAACACCGTTAAGGATATAGCGCAAAACATGAAAGCCTTGATACAGACAGCACTCTCTGTTGCGCTTGAGCTCGAGCACGAGACGGAAGGGAAATCGCTGGAAGAAATGCTTGTTAAACTGAACTATCTTCTAGAAACCGAGGCGGGCAACCAGCCTGCGAGGAAGTTGGTTGGCGATTGCTACCTTCCGGGACCTGCTAGTGATGCTACTATCAATCCCAGCACCCAAGGCTTAATGTTTGGATTCCGGAGTGTAGTTTCTGAACATGCAGGGGAATCTCCGTTCGACGGTTATGTGAGAGGTCTGCAGGGGGAAGATCAATCTAACCAGCTATTGGCCGATCTCTGTGTCAAGTGCGGAAATATTATAGAGGAGGAATGCGTCAGGCTCGGGACTTATCAAAGGTGGCACATCGAATGCCTCAAGTGCACCGAGTGCGGGCAGTCTGGAAAGTCTAGGGAGGGAATATTAAAGCAGTCTGCAAGTGTTCATCTGTACACCTATGAGGTGATGCCTGAGACGACTCGATCTGGCAAGGATAAGGCTGCGTCGCGCGCACCCATCGTCTTCATGTGTCCTGATCACGCACATGCTGGTAGTCACTGGGGTTTTGAGATTGTGCATCCCGTGGAACAGTATGCGTTTCTATTGCATATGGCTTTGCGGAAGTTCTATATGTGGCAGCGGGATGACAAGCATCGGGTTACAAGTACAGGATCAATCAGAAGGATCAAGGACCAGGACGTCCATGGCGGAAGTATCAGGATATCAGCCAATGACGTACAAGAGAAAGGAGTGGAACAGTCCAGTGTTAGAGGCGCGAGTCAGAATCCTCTTCATGTCATTACTCGAGCTCAAAATGCTGATCCACGTTTGTGCTTGGTAGATCAAGTTTTGCTAATGCTAGGAGTTTGTCAGTGTTTCTGCACTGCCTGGATCCCCCCTTTCGGTTTATTCAGCCAGTCTGTTGGACAATTTGACAGTGCGTGAGCCGCGAAGTGAATATTTGAATCCTCATCCTGACCTACATTTGATCTTGCAGCTGACTATCAAGTTTTATCGGCCATGGTCGTGCTTTCATCGTGGGTTTGGACGGCCATACTGTGAGTTCTGCAGAGCTAATTCCATTGTCAGTCGTAAACTTCATCAATACCTAGTCTGGAGCACAACGCCAGACCCAGCCAGACCCATCCGTTGACTCGCAGCAAAGCTCATTTCAGCCTTTATGTTTTGCTCACGTTCCTTTGGACAGGTTTGATTCTAATCCTGCGAAAATTTGTCCTCAATCTCATTGGTTTTAACCTAGTTTTGGCTGCTTTCCAGTTCACCGAGGTCCCTAGAGCTTGCGCGAACCTTGTGAACATATCAGACAAAGCTGATTTGGGTCCCATCTCCTGTGTTCCAAGGATTGCAACTGGCGTTATTGCGTTACTCCTCAGTATTCTTTGTACGTGCTGTTCTTGTCAAATTCTCAATGAAGGGGACTCTGATTCTATTCAAAGCTCTTTTAACTGCCATCATGGTGTATCTCGACAGGGGAAGAGAGGAAGAATCGGAGAAGCGATTCGCATGAAGACAGTTAAGATTGTGTCTCTCTTCAGGTTGCTCCTACCATGTATTGTGTTCGGGGATATATGGGTTACAGATCGCTCTTTACTTATGCACTGGCAGCCGGCTCTTCCAGCTTCAGCAGTACTTTCTTTTTAAACTTTCCCTCTGCCATCTCGGCAAATATACTTCTAACCTTCTCCGTAGCTTCCTCGTCGGATTCTTGTGAGCCAATAGTTATGATGGTGTTTTCAGGTGCTTTCAGCTGGGGATGAGTTGTCAGTTCCATGGCCAGCAATTGGAAGAAGGGGGGTATCGCACCTTGCCCTCTTTCATCATCTCTGCTAGTTTAGTAATTAAGTCGTCTTTCTCTGTTCTCGAATGTGTTCTCGACCAGTTTGTTTGCCAAAAACCATGCGAGGTGAGGTTCTTGAATATGTGGAGTGACGTCGGCAGCGAAAGCGGTTTCTTTGACATCGCACCGTAGGAAACCAAGTGTGAGTCTTGACCGAGGAGTTTTGCCATAGCGGCGGTGGGGTCTCCTCCTACGCAGTTTAGAGCAAGCCGGATATCCTACATGATATAGTACACATTTGTGGGTCAAACGAATCAAGAAAGGAAGTGAACGGTAGATTACTTTGCCGCCGGTCCATTCTTTAATTTTGCCACGGAGAGATCTGTCGTTGAGATCGTCATAGGTTAGGACTTTGGTTGCACCAAGGCTCTCGAGATGTGTTACGAGGGGACCCATGTCATCTCTGGAAAGGTTCGAAATCAGAGACTCAGTAGCGGGAAAGGGATGTTATTTTACCGAGAACGAACGAAGTTTATAGTCTTGAGCCCTCTCTCTTTAGCAATCTGTATGACAAGTTGGCCAACCTGGGGATTTATTCACATCAATAGATTTCTTCGAGATGAAAAGCAAGACCAACCGCACTGTTCGCACCGTTTTGAACGACCCAATCACCTTCCTGGAGTTTGACAAACCCGTCGAGCATGTTATACGCCGTCGTTGGGTTCACCTAGAATGACTATGTCGGAACAATACCTGGCGTGAAATCGAAAAACCTACTGTCATAGTCGCACCATGAGCTTCTGTTAACCCAGAGGCCGGAAGCTTTATGACACCGTGGAAAGGGACATTCCGACTCGTCGACCATGTACCCAATTGCGGCTGATCCATAACCACCCAATCACCGTTCTCCAATCCTTGCACACCTTCCCCGACATCAACTACTTGCGCTAATCCTTCATTTCCTCCAACAAACACAGGTTGGTCCTGACTTCCTAAGCCTGATGTTGCGATATTGGACGTCGGTTTGGGCCTAGAGGGATAGACTCCTTCAATAGTATTTATATCGGCTGGATTGATAGGTGATAGAAGAAATTTGAGATTCACAGTGTTTGGCGGAGGTGAAGGAAGTTTTGGGTATGTTATGGCACTGAGGACCTGAGCAGGATCACCATTTTGGGTGTATACTATGCAGCGGTTGAGCAAGGCTGAGGAAGTAGAGAAAGCGCGGCTTGAGGACTGAGAGATTATTCTTGAGAACATGGGAGTTGAAGATAGAGAAATAGGCATATGACGTCTACGCGTTCCGTCCGGCGCTTAATTGATTGTTTCGTTAAGCGCTCAGTCCTATTCTTCCTCAACTTCCAAGTACTTCCAAGCTGAATTTCTATCCCTCTATCTAATTCGTTACTTCCTCATGTGTTGAATTTTCACTCAGACAGATCTGCTGGCCACTGGTCTCAACATTGAGGATAATTTGGACAGACCGGGCGCTAACAAGACTCTGCGGACTTCCGACTTGGCTGCCACCGTCTTTCTCTCGGGCCTGTGGCAATAATTATAAAGGCTCTGAGTCTAATCGTCATGAAACCAATCTTTGAATCCGGATTTTCCTTCTTTCCAAAAGCCTTCTGAATCCTGAAACGATTTCCCTCTTCCCGTTCCCCTTTTTCGTCAACTGGGCGAGCCTTCTGAACATAGCTGACGTGCATCGTCGCATCATGTGGCGCTTGTAACAGACTGGGCGGATGTTATGCATCACATCGCACAGCTATAGGCACAGCCGACAATGGCAGGGGATGTTCTGGGATGCTGTGGTCGAGGCTCGAGCAAGGGCTGGCTGACATCTGCTGACATTCGAAAATTTCATCGTTGCGTGAGAATCGCGAAAATGGTACGGTGCTGTTTATAAACCTGTATGTACTTGCTTTCGATGAGCTCTATATCTTCTTTCGCTGGTCGTTGAGGGCGTAATTCGCTGGTCGAAGGTACGACATCCTGTCCCTCAAATTTTCAGAAACTCATATGTTCTCTCGCGTCGACCAGCACATTCTCCCATTCGAAGATCTCATCCTTCGTGGAACCCCAATTTTTACACTAAAACAATCGTCCGATCGCTTATCTTGAACGAACGACATTCTCTTGGTGCCAAAAATGCGACTCCGTCTTTGTTGCAAAACAGCATCTCTCAGTCTCAGCTTGCTCTCCATGATGTACACTGCTGCGGCACTCCCGATGAATCATCCTCATGTTAGTACGATTTCGTTGATCAGCGTGCTGTTCAATCGCTTTTTTTCCTGACGTATTTCGTATCAGAGCTCGCACACGACTGTTTCCTCGAGCTCAACTTCGTCATCCACCCACTGTGAATTCCAAACGTTTGCCTATGAAGCAGTTCCACAACCCTATACCGGGAGTTGTGATTGGACAGCTTACATCTGCCCGCGTGAGGGATCATCCTCGACATCCTTGAATTCAGACACAGTGGGGGTTTACGCAAACATCACGGCGGAACTGCAGCGGCGGAAATCTCTGCCCTTCAACACCTGTATCGCACGTCCGCTTCTGGCTCTCGTACCATCTTGGAGCAATGAGATGTCCTTTGTTTACCTTTTGCGACGTGGCAATCTGGTTCATAGTTTTTTTTGGCCTAACCAAGGAATCCAATCCGTTTGGGGCGGTTCTGGAAAGGTCAAGATGAATGGACACGACTACACCATTGAGGTGACATTTGATGCAGATCTGAGACTTGAAAGGTTGTTGAACATGGCTAATGATACACACTTGACCCCTGTGGTGAGTAGTAGGATAGTCGAGGGAAATGTGAAAGAGTGTAACGAGCAGCTGATTTCGTTTTTTTCCTCTTTCTCAGCTTCGGCAAAATAATGGAACGTTTACATTCAGGTGGGAGAGTCACCAGATCGAGCCTGTCGAGGAAACACACAGGATCAATGGGAGTAACTTGTCGTAGTTGAATGTTTGCAGTAGGCCGACCTAGAGCGTGCGTTTGGTTCACTCGGATATTCGAGTTTTGGTACTGAAAATTCTACAGATTGCTCCTTGCTGTTCTCGTTAGCGGCGCCTCTGTCTAGTTGCTGTCCTTCTCCTTCTACTACCTTCTACTAGAATTCACGAAAATGCCATTTATCTTTTTACTTTGTTCTCGTCTCAACCTTCGTCCTAATCATGAGCGCGAACTCGCTGTGGTCACGATTTCAAGGGCAAGTCCTCTGCTACCACCGAACAATTTTGTAGCAGCGACATTGCTTAGAATGTTGTGAGAGTGCATGTGCTGAAAATTTCGATTGTTGGAGAGGGCAGTTGTTCACTTCAGCTTTCCTCATCCTGATCTTTGCCCCTAGCTTTTGCTAAATTTGCTTCCTTCCAAGTATCAAGCGTCTTCCTCCTCTTCACGTTTCCAGCATTTTTCACTCTATCCATGATGGTACTATGTATAAATGAGAGATGGATCCTGAAAGTTGCAATGACGGAAGTGAAAGTTGCAATGACGGAAGTGAAAGTTGCAATGACGGAAGTGAAACTTGCAATAGAAAAAAAGTAAAAATTTATTTCTGCATTTATATGGTGGGTTATTGGCTTGTACGTAGTCCGATTGGGGCTCTACCCACACAACTCCTAGTACATATCTCAAAAGTCAGCCTTTTCCATCATTGGGTTGATTATGAATGCGCTGCATTTGAGCTAATTATTGTACACTGCAACCACCTTCTATGGGTCCTCTTCATCCTTTCCCACCACTAGTCCCTTTGGTAGTGACTCATAAAGAAACAGCTCATTTAGTTTTGTCCCCCAGTAAAACTCCAATTCGATGTCAGACTTCTTTTTATCCAGCCATACATCGCCTCCCACAACTGTGAGCTGCTGCTTAACATCGGTCAGTTCAAATCCGAGCTGTAGAACCGTTGCTCTAAGATTGATCCGTTCAGCAATGCGGGCCTCGACGTCTGGGGGCACTGGAACCCGTTTACCAGATTCGAATTCCGAAGTTCGAATTTTGACATAGAAATGCACATGATTCTACATGAATGAAAAGTCAGTTCAAAGTTCACATTACTTCATCTGGTTTGGACAAACGCAGAAGACTGAATAGCGGGCAGACTTGTCTCTGACTCGGATGAGGACTACTCACCGCAGGTGCAGCAAACACAGCACAAGCAAGAAACGAACACGAACACAAGAACAAATGGATAATGTCCAGGCGCATCTTCGATACGACACAATTCAACTTTTGTATGTACCTGTTGGAGGGATGCAAATAAAAACTCTGAACTCAAACAGATGAAGTAGGCCAAGTTCCAACATACCAACAGCAAGTTGATAATAAATGTTGATATAGTATAGCATGCCAAGAGAAAAAGGTTCAACAATGACTCATGAGTACGGTAGACGATGCTTCAGAGGGTACTAGTTGGTAAAGGGTTAACATACCGTAGACTAGATCTAGGCTGGGGTTTTCACAGGAGCAAGTGATGAATTGACAATGAGTGATTATGAGAAGAGCAATAGAGATGTGGACCAGAAACTTCTTTGGCCAGCAAGGAAGTTTTTTTCGAGGGGACAGTGGGGAGGCAAAGATGGTTCCCGAGTGTTTATATGGCAAAGACACTAATAAATGCCATCCGATAGCGATTATACCTATCTTTCAATGTTTTGAAATTTGATAGCCGGCTTTGTATGACGTGGTCGAACAGTTGTATAGGACGCAGTAGCATATGCAATGTACTATGTATGTACCAAAGGCAAAGGGCACCAACAGACCTCAGTAAGCGAGGGCACTGGCTGGAGTACTGATTGGTTGGTGGCAATGGGTTTGAAGGAGGAACAGTGAGGGACAGGACTCCAGGAGGAAACAGGGAGGATTCACTGGCAGGAAATGAGGGAATTTGGATTATGCTTGATCTGACTCGCTTGGAAGAATAGCTAATGAGTTGACTTGTAACCAGTAAGAGGAAAGTATGTTACAATGTGTCAGTGCTTTAGCGGAGAAACAGAAACCATTGAGTAAGAGACTAGAGTTTCCAAGCCTAAGAACTGTCCAGAATTCCCGAAAGTCTAGACTCGAGCCAGTAGTTTCGGGTGTGACAGTCTAAGATGAGCGCTGCGAGAAAGTGATTCCGCTCATGACGTCTCTGCCAGCAGCAGCAGCAGCCAGAGTGACTGGTTCGAGTCTACCGAAAGTCTTGCACAAGCTAAGTTTCTACGCAGTGCGAAGTTGATCATGTTGCCCGGCAGTGCACCCTAGGGCGCCCCGGTAGAGAGTGTGCAGGCAGTCAAAGAGATGTTCGATAGCGAGGAAGGTGCTTGCAAAGACAGATCGCCGCGTGTACATCGATCTTCTTTGTCTTCTTCTGCGTGACCAGAGATGTAAGTGATTATGCTTGTCTATGCTTGTCGACTGGGTTGAAGAGCTTGAAGTCAAGAAGTTTGATACCGGCACGAGCCTTTGTCAGGTCACCAAGAGCGGCGACGACGGAGGCTTCGATAGTGTCCTGGTTCTCAGTACGAGAAGCATATGCGGCAGAAGATGAACTCGTCTTACCGGAACGAGAATGGTGGCACCAGCCAACTCTTCGATGACAGTAACGATAGCCTTGTGCTTGGCGAGCTTGACTGCGAGCGTGACAGACAAGACAGTAGACAGAGCAATGGGGATAGCACCGATCAAAGGCACGAAGATGTTGTTCAGTCCACGATGGTAGGAGAAGTGGAGGGGAGGGTAGAGAACGAGGATTTTTAAGACGAAAATATCGATGGACACAAGACAGAAAGACCTGATTTGAGCCAGGATCTTCTGCAAGTGACCAGTAGCGTCATCATCCTGTCCGACAAGTGAGGCGGCACGACCGAGGAAGTGTTGGCACCGGTGGAAATAACAACACCATCAGGTTCACCTTGTTTACAGGTGGAGCCCCTGGAGAGAGAGTTAAACATGAGTTGAGAAGAAGTCATATAAGCAACTTACGAGGAGTACTTTCTAAGCTTGAGGAAAAGATTCACCGGTAGGAAGAGATTTAGAGGTAATAGCAGCCTGGTCAATGGAGACGTTGATTGTCTCGGTAAGACGGCATTCTGCTGGGACGATGCCACCAATTTTGAACGAGACCATATCACCGGGAACGAGGTCGGTGGACTCGATCTCAGACCAAGTTCCATTCCGTGTAACTGAAGCCTTGGGCGTAAGAATCCATAAGAGCCTTCACAGCGTTGCCAGCGTTTCGCTCCTCGTAGAAACCGATAGCGGAATCGATGAACAACAACAGGACGATACCAACGAAATCCTGCCAGTTGGGCGACTGTCCTTCACCATTGGACGAAGCGAAAGCGCAGCTCACAAGAGAGGATTCGACATGAAACTGAAGAACTAATAACAGAAACTCAGTTTAGCGTCAAAGAGGGCAAAGAAAATACGAACTTGGAGGAATGGGTTCTGCTCTTCAATCTCGAGTTTGTTGGGACCAACAATCTGTAATCGACGGGTTGCCTCCTAGCCCATGTTCCCTCCTCCTCCTCGTTGTATCAGCCTTGTCTTGTGGTCTTGGTCCTTCTCTTGTCATTTTTCTCTTATCTTGAGGGTCGAATAGGCGGTTCGTTAAACTTTGGGCGCGGCGGAGTCAGATAGGCGAGGAAAGGCAACGAATGAGACCATGGAGGCTGAGGTGAACGCCATCTAATCTACCGGTTAGGTTCAAAACCCGGTCATAACCGGGATCTAATATTCTCACCTGGTGGCCGCTTACAATAGCCAGCCAATCAGATTGCGTATTTTGAGGACAAAGGAAGTTGTAGTTTACGGAAAACATCATTCTTCAACTTGTTGAATCTTCTTCTGGCTGATGAAAAAGTTTTTTCCTTCCTTACTCTCTCTCGTCCAGCTCTCGTCGGTCTTTTGGTTTTGTCGCCCTCCAGGCTTTTTCGCGATTTTCTTCGCTCATTCGTCTTCATTCGTGGTGCCTGGACTTGAAGTAGTAATTTTCTCTTCGTTTGTCCATTGCCCACTCAGCTTACATCCCTCAACTCAGAGGCTTATATACCTTCGTCTCGGTCTTTCTTCATACACAACAACTCCAAACTGCAGGGTGTGCATCCCTACCTGCCGCACTCATAGTACCCCAAACTCTGTTTTGGCCTTTCAAGCTCAGTAACTCGGTGAATATTCGATCGCTCCAGATCCTCCAACTCTCGGCCGTCGAACACGTTGCTTCTCACTTCAATCTGGATGCGGGGAACGGCGCGTTCAATGGCAAACGGAAGGAGATTATTGGTAGTTCTACAGTATGCTAATGCCGCTCGTTCTTTAAAGCAGGCATGGCTTCAGCCTCTGCAAGGACGGTAGGTCCTGAAACTCCTTCAATGACTTGCTTGTTCTAATATTGACTTAAGACACGCTCAGGTCGATCTTACTTGGAGTTCATCGCTGAGGATGATTCGAACAATATAGCAATTCTTCAAGTGCATTCTGAAGTAAACTTGGATAGTATCGCCAAAAAGTCTATCGAATTCGAAGAGTTGGATGGTCCGAACCTCTTCATCTCGTTGAAGCCAGGATCTCTCAAACGAAAGCTCGATTCCGAAGCTGCAAACAACATTCACCCCGCTAAACGTCGCGCAGAAGAGAAGCCACCTCTTGGACCTGGCTCTGGACATTCAATTCAAGAGGTTTCAAACGTAGAACCCATCCGTACAGCGTTAGTAAGCGAAGAGTTGCCCATTGCTGAGGGTGGGTGGGTGGCCACCGACTGTGCCTACGTCGGTGCCAAGAAGGTTTACAGTTTAGAGGAATTGAAAAGTAAAGAGGGTTTCACACATATTTCGTGGTCAGGACAGTGCGTAAAAAAGATAATCTTCTGAACTCACGTACTCAACCTCTGTTTTGTAGGGACACCATTTTCGCTGAGGATTCCGAGACTCGAATAGTGCTTGTCGGTGTCGGTCAACCGAACAATGCTACTTACTGCCACGATGCCGAAGCTATGACCAATCTTATGCTCAAGATTGGAGCCAACACTGATTGGACAAAGGATGAGTTGGAGTCAAGGCGGGGTAAGTTTGCATCCGGCACCTGTGGCTGGTCCTTCGGCAATGGTCAGCCATACCCTATGCGTCTCGGTGGTGAACGTCAAGAACTGATGGAAGCGTTCGTCTCGAACAAATGTGTCGAACGAGTTGCAGCTCACCAGAGCGGTCAGAACTTCTGTCTCTAACTTGTTCTCATCTCATCACTCATTGCCTCACAGATAGCTTTGCCCGTTATTTTCCAAAGGCACACGAGGAGTACCGACGCCGTAACGAACAACTAAAGGAGAAAATCCCCGAGTTTGATGGAAACATCAAAGGAAGCGTCTTTAACGGCTGCACAGCGAACTTTGGCCCGAACACCTGGACCTACATCCATCGCGACACAAGGAATGCACCTGGCGCCTGCGCGATCACCGCTGGCGGCAATTTTGACTCAACGAAAGGTGGTCAGCTCGTCGTCTGGGACCTCCGCCTCATCTTCGACTTTCCTGCCGGATCGACCATTCTTCTACCATCAGCACTCTTCCGACACTCTAATATTCCTGTACGGGACGGAGAACAACGCGTATCGTTCACTCAGTACACCGCTGGCGGTATTCATCGTTGGTTGGAGTACGGCGGTCGAACCGAAGAAGCTTTCGAAATCGAGGATCCGGAGGGATACAGGAAGATGCTTGATGAGAGGAAAGGACGTTGGAGAAAGGCACTGGAAGTATTTAGTACTTACGATGAACTGAAAGCTTCTGGTGCGGTAGGATCGACTCCGGGAACACGTTGATAGGGAGCGCCTGGTGGGAGGGCGTTACCACAGGATGGAGCGGGAAGCATGGCGAGGGTTGACAGTGGACAAGCTGAATTACTTTTTCAAACTCGGGACATGATTTAGGTGTAGTGCTCATCTTCTTTCTGTCTTTTCTCTCGATGTTTTTTTTCCCTGTACGACTGACACGAAGCAGAGGCAGAGTGTTCTGGTCTGCCAGCAGAACCCTTGACCCTGACCAAGTGAAGTGAGCTCCATGGTCATGCTCTTCATATTATGGTTCTGGGTGGAATGCGTCAAGTGGTAGACCAACACGAAGCCTCGAGCTGAGTTGATGTCGCTTTGCTGTCTAATTTTTTTTTCGACGCTCATTGCAACCCTGTAAACGTTTGTGTGTACCCTCTTTTGTTTCGGACTGGGACTATATGTATACCCGTGTGGACTGGAGAATGTATCCTGTTTTTCTGACCTGAATCTGGACTGAAGATCTAAGGACCAAGTTATCAAGGCGCGAAGTAGCCACTGGATTGAAGACATTGAGCGAACTTCGAAGTCTCGAGCGGAAAGCCGAGTGAAGTCTCGACGCGAGTTCGATCATATAATCTCATTCAGAGAGCTGGCTCTCTCTGCAGCGTCACAGCAAGGTTTCGTTCTTGACTTGGTCGTCTCGGGCCTTCAAGTTGAGCAAACATTTCGTCTTCAGGTGGCTTCACTGTACATAAGTACATAGATAGAATTCCATCGAACAGACATCACCGAACGTACTAGACTCAGATGGCTAGATACAATTCCGCACAAGCCTCTATATTATAGCTTCAAGCTCTCCCTGCCAAAGCTCACAGGATATTGACAAAATCGTCGCATCAAAATTGAGTGGAAGAGCCTTTGGGATGACCAGCAAAGCAATCGCGTTTTTTCGAACAGATTAATTGTATACAGTGAGAACGAATCTCGGGCCCATCTTTCTAGTCCGAATTACAGAATGTGAATAGGTAAGGATTATTTGCGATGCATCTCAATACCCAGCAGCAACGCCATTCTTTCGAGAATCACTTGCACCTAAAAACTGAGTGAGCTCCGGATCCTCCAAACGTATCTCGAACTCACCCAGAAAGCGACCACTCATTGGGTCGCGCATCACTGCCTGTACACATGACGAGCCATTACGGTAAATATCCAACACTGGTTGAAGGACGAAACAAGTCAAATCATCATCTATTTCCTTTTCAAAGTTTTAGAAATTCACCTTCGATATGATGCCTTCGTCTGCTCAACGCCTCGAGTATATCCGCACGGTATGTTTCGTCCGCATACGTACCTTCAGGTTTCAACTGATTATGAAGCCTTCCAAACTCAATCGCCTCACTGGGATCCAGCTCATAGTCGATTATGTTGATAAGTGTTTGGAAAACGGCTGGAAAGATTGTCGGTCCTCCGGATGCTCCAATGGCGATATAAGGAGAGCCTAAATCGACGTTCCAAATCAGAAGGTCGGAACAGAGTGATGTTTACACGTACCATCTGCAGTTTCAACGATAGTGGGACACATTGAGGAAAGGGGACGTTTTCCGGCCTTTGGTAAGTTCCCTGATGAACCGAAATGGTTATGATACGGGACCTCTGAGAATCGGAAACCATGTGTGCTTACATCTCGCAGGGACTGCGCAGAAATGAAAGTTAGAGGGAGCTCAATAAGATAAGGAGCAAGTGCACTCACACTCTCCATAGAGGTTAGTTTCATTAAACATACTGAAGTCGTTCATCTAGGCAGAAATGAGTATAGCCAGCCTGTAACAGAAAGCTCGGACAGACATGGTTATTGAGCACCACTCCCGTCTGAGGATCGAGCACACGCGAGCCCCAAAACCTGCGAAATAGATGGGTATAGAAGTAGTGTCTAAAAGAATCATTTCCTTACGAATTGATGGACGAAGTTATTGATACCATCATGCCGTTCGTGTCGACCACAGAGACATGACTCTACACAACAACTGTGAGCTAGTAACCAAGCAGTGAGACGGACAGGATGTACTACTCACGGTACCTGGGTCAGGCTTCAAGGTGTACAGAGGGCGATAGTATTCTGTAGGATGAGTCCTGCCCTATGAAGAGGTATAAGTCGACAGACAACCCTATCACAACTGATTCATTACATCGTCAAGACGCTCTCGAATTTCGTCAGCAAACTGCTTGGTATGGATTTCATCGATGAGTGTGGTATCATAGCGGAATCTAGGATCGCTCATTCTCGATCTGGAAATGTCGAGAAAACGTCAATACGAATTTCTGTCAACGGTACGATGAATCAAGCATTCACTTTTCTGCATTTCCAAATTTCATAGCTTCGACCATTCTGTGAGTGTCTAAACCGTTTCTCCGCGTGAAATTGTAGCCTTCCACCAAGTTCAACATGTGGAGGAGAACTGCAAAGAATGACAGTGTAAGAGGAACATCTCGATATATCATGACAAGAAATCAAGGTTCACCTGGACCGGACGAAGGAGCACGGGGAGTATATAGCTTCTTGCCATGATAAGTACCTTCCAAAGAACGGTACAACAAGGGCTTGTAGTCTTCGAAATCTTTTAAGGTCGCATGGCCGCCGGTAGCATTAATCTTGGCAACTAGAGCTAAGGTGATATCGCTCTATTGACCTCAGTATCAGCCTCTGAGACTGTTGCACTTGATTAAAGCTCACTTACCCCGTTGTAAAACACCTGGGCACCCTCTTCTGCGACTCTCAAAAGCGTACGGGCATAGTCATTTCGCTCGATCATATCGCCTTCACCTAAGATAGTACCGTTAGGAGCGAAGATGCGGTTGAAATCGGGATCCTTGATGAAGGTTTCTGAGAACCACTGCGAAGAAGTTTATATCAACGTTTGGGGAATGCATGAGAATGAGACGACACAAGCCTGGAGACGTCTTGCAAGCTCCTTGTCAACCGTCCAGCCCATAGCAAGTTCCGCATTGCGCACAACGATTTCTTTCCATGACAAGGCTCCCCATTCGTCGTGAGCCAATTGAAGACCAGCAAGTTCACCGGGGATCAAAATTGACAAACCACCCGTTTCCGAATCGTTTTTACGTCCGTTGAACATGGTCGGAGTGGTAGCTGCAGGTGCCATCCCCCTAAAGTCGATTGTGTAGACTTTGGATTTTTCACCTGGGTTCGGAGGTGGTACACGGACAGTCATATAACCTGATGACAGAGTATGATTTCTTCGTGGGTTCAGCGAAAGCGATAAACAAGATCACACACCTCCTCCGCCGATTCCAGACCTGGAAATTCAAAGGAAGAACACGTTTTAATCACCAGTTTCAACAAGCAACCAACGGTGGCACCCACGAAAACGAGTTGACAACTCCGATGCAAAGAGTCGCAGCGATTGCAGCATCGACAGCGGTGCCCTCTTTACGGAGAATATCAACGCCAAGGTTCGAGCATCGCTTGTTCTCCGTGGCCACTACACCATGATCAGCTTCGATCAGATACGCAGGATTGCGGCCCATGATAGTATAGTCTTGCGGTTCCTTGAGGATGACACGGGCATGGTTTTCGTTACCATTCTTGTTACCCTCCGGAGTTTTTAGAATGATATCCGGATGGGACCCCTTTGCATCCTTGCCAGTGGGGAGCGCCAAAACACAAAGCGTGCAAGCAACAGCCAAGGTAGCAACTGCGAGAAGCTTTAGAAACGATCTCTTGGCTTTGGGTGGCTCAGGTTGAGGAATGAAAAGGACGTTGCCGATGTTGAACTTGGATTTGATATCCTTCGGAAATTGCTCGTCGATGTAGGCCATGCTGAAAAGAAACTGGGAGAGGCCAGGTTCGCAACGAAACGAAGCGAGTCTGGGTTTCTTTATACGATGCTTGAGGGCAGGTCACTCGAGTTTTACGACGTCAGTGACACTGATATAAAAGGTGCAAATAAAAGAAACAACTGACAGCTCGACTCTCAAGGGCCCTTGTTATTCACTCAGATACGCTTCTGCACCAATTCTGGATTATGAACCGCTATGAACCATGGCAATTTCGGTCCAAGTGTACAAGATTGAGGATCGACGACGGATTGACTCTTGAGTATTGAAGTCACTGTCAGCATATGAGTCAGAGTCCACATGAATCCACTGTCGAGGACGGCAGGTCATGTACTTATCGAAAACCTCCTGACAAGAGGATAGATGGGTTGACTTCAGAAGTACTTAGCTTGGCAGCGTCTAACGCAAAATGTCTGGCATTACATTCTGCAGGAAGCTCGACGCGTTTCAATCGTGCGACGCTGGAATGGGCATCGAGGCTCATTAGGGCTCCGAGTCATTGAGATTGCAATGGAGCCTAGTGCGCATTTGAGCGATACATTATTGACTTGACGATCCCCCCCACTGACAGGGCTACCTATCGGAAGGGTAACAATCGCTGCTGCTCTGCATTCGGATTTCGAATCACTTACTTTCCTGTATGTTGTGTTCAACAAAGAGCTGCGTCTGACCAGCGCTTATTTACTTTATTGTTGACTCATTCACCACCACCACGAGTGCAGGCGATCAACAGGCGATACTTGGCAACACACCGTTCAGCACTGTGGCTACATGTCCAGCGGGGACACAGCAGAGCCCATTAGGTTCCTTCGGTACGCGTGCATCAGCTGTGACCTACAACTACACGCTCATTTCTCTCCAGTTTCGCGGAACTCGTTCGAGAAATTGCGAATAAGAGCAAACCGAAATCTATCACTGAGCGCAAGGCAGCAGGGAGACATTCGACGAAAACGCAGTTTCCTGCTCTCGATGTTTTCAAGGATTTCTCGCGGGAACTACAAGCTAGCTTCGTGCCGCCGGGTACTACTTCAATCATCTTCCGATTCTTGTTTCCCGAAGAAGACCACAAACGAAAGTTCGGTTTGAGGGACAAGAGTCTCGTTCGCGAGATTGCTGATAGTCTTGGTTTAAGCGAAGAGACATATGACCAACAGGATGATATTGCAGGATGCCCGGGTGACAGAGTTCGTCGATTCCTGGCTCAGAGACATTCAGTGAGTGACATTCTGACGCATATTTGAACCTCTGCTGAATGAAGCGCCGTAGCCTGATGAGGATTATCGTGGAGATCTCAACATCTTCGAAGTCAATGCTCTTTTGGATCAATTGGCATCCACATCGCCTTGGTCTCACTCAGATTATTCGAAGAAAAACCTCAGTCGTGCATCTACCAAATCTCTTTTGACGCGACGAGACATTCTGAAATCTCTTTATCGACGAATGATCCCTTGTGAAGCTGCTGTGTTGACTCAAATCATTCTCAAAGACCTTCGTGGACTTTTGTATCCCCAAATCGAAACCGATCCTACAGCCGCGTTGAGAGATTACAACACCAAAGCAGTGAAAATACTGACCAAGGAGAATGCGATGTTTGCCTGGGACCCAACGAACCGCATGAACAGATCCTATCGTGCGAGGTGGGATATAGATGCTGCAGCCAAGGCTTTTGAGAGTGGTAAAGAGGTGGGACCGAGGCCTGGGACCCAAATCGGTGTGCGTGCTTATGTCTGTCTTCTGATGGTTTATGTTCGATCTTAACGTCTTTGACTCATTACACAGGTCCCGAAATCGCAAAAGGGCCGTAGTTGCAAGCACGCCCTCGGTTTCTTTGCCGAATCATCACAAGTCTGGGCAGAGACCAAATACGACGGAGAGCGGGCTCAGATACATGTACAAGTCACCCCTGGTCAAAAGCCTCGTATCACCATATTCAGTAAAAGCAAGAGGGATTCGACGGGAGACCGTCGAGCTGTCCATGAGGTGATCTTGGCGTGTCTGGGGCTGGACGGACGAGCCGGCGTCAACCCCCGTATCCAGAGTAATGTCATACTGGACGCTGAGATGATTCCTTTTGAGAAAACGAAGATTTTGGGTAATAATCACCACGTTGTCTTGTTGATAACCAACCTAATATCTCGACTCATAGAGTTCTGGCGTATACGAAGGCTAATTCGCGGGACTGCTGTGGGCATAAGAGGTAGTCGAAGATGGACAAGGGATGTCGATGAGTCCCAAGAGGACGAAGAAGACCGTCAATCGTAAGATTTTACTTCTACTCCCCATTTCATGCTAAGTTCGCTCAACCTAGGGACCACGATTCCGAGTCATCCCTCACGTCTCACGCAGAAGGCCAACATCTTGGGCTTGTCTTCTTCGATGTCATGTATCGCGATGGAGAATCTCTCGTGCAGACACCGTATCATCGTCGTTGCGAAATACTCGAAGAACTGATTATCACAGAACCAGGGAAGGCCATCCTAGCGGAAAGATGGCCCATAGACCTCACTGGGCATTCTCAGGACACCCTTAGTTATGCGGATGGCGCTTCTGTCAATGACTCTGAAGAAAGTGCCGGGGAAAATGAAGACGAGGTCAGCCATGCAAGGAGGACCTTGCACACGCTCTTTGCCGAATGTATAGCACTCGGCGGGGAGGGACTGGTTCTCAAAGCGGCGAACTCGGAGTATAACGAGATGAAGAAACCTTGGGTCAAGCTGAAGAAGGATTACATCGAGGGGCTCGGTGATAATGTAGATTTAGTACTATTGGGTGCAGCGTGCGTTCATGATCGTGCCCTAGAACTCAGAGGTAGGTGTTCATGGTGCTTTTCCCAACTCATTTGCGAAGCTGAAGGAACTTCTTCCAGTTCCACCAACGACGTTGACGACATTCTATATCGGCGCCCAGACTAACAAAACCGAAACAGTGAACAATGTGCATCGATTTCTACTTGGTTGCTCTTGACATTCAGTTCGCTGACTTGCAGACTCCAGCCTGAAGCGCTCCCTCACTTTTATGTCTATTTCACCGCTTCCTATGGGTTGTCTCGGGCAGAATTGGAGAAGTTGAATTTCCTGCTCAAGAATGACAACCCTATTCCATGTAGCGCGAAAAACATGGTAAGCCTTCTGACTTCAATGCTTTGCAGAATGCTTATACATCTCCTTGGTTGGCTTCACTTAGCCATACGAAGGGCTCCAATACACGTATACGATGTACGAAAAGCTTCCGGCACCTCAACTCATGTTAAGAGAACCGATTGCAGTGGAACTATATGGGGACAGGTTCACAGTCTCAGAGGGAAGCAAGGTTTGTCATGTATTATAACTTCGCATACGAGTTTCTGAGTAATCGCGAACAGCAATACGAACTACGATGGCCTCGCATTACAAAATACTATCGTCGTCACGAACGTACATGGTCAGACTGCATGACCTTACAAGAACTCCGGGAGCAAGCACGCGAAGCCATGGGCCGTGTCGCAGCCAAGGAAGCAGCCCGCAGAGAGGCGGAGACCACGTTCAAGCATCCCAACGCACGATTAGACTCAGATGTTGTCCACAGACCCGCTGATATGTTCAAGAAGGTAGAACTTTGGAGGGCTAAAGTTGCTGAAGCGGACATACCTAAGAGAAACCGACGAGGATCGAGCAAGGGCGGGACGAACAAGGGAAAAGCGAAGAAAACCTCTCCCAAGAAAGCTGTATTGGGCAAACGCAGAGCACCTGTTCTTTGCGAGGCATCCGGAGCTCCGCCGCGGAAGAGGATGGCAGACGAGATGGCCATCCCGAGTAGCCTTGCAGAATGGTCTACCTCGCTCCGTTCACTTGCACCCTTGAAAGTTTCTACAGAAACTCACCACGAATCGGGATTACCATCGTCGAAAGGCCATGAATTGCATGCTTTATCCCCTGTTCCCGGCAATTGCGGTGTTGTTGTCGTTCCTTCAAGCAAACCTAAGAACACCGAGCCCATTCCCCTGCAGATAACGACCAACACGATACGATCTCCATCCCATACAAAGGCTGCTGGAATTCCATTCTCGTCTGCAATGGATCAGAACAGTCCATCCCAGAAAAACAAAAGTCAATCTTCGCCAACTTCGGCACATTCGAGAATACCTGCAAGTCAATCATCTGTTCCTAAGTGCGGACAATACGCTAGCCCTCCTTCATCTTCACCCATCACATCTCACTCACAGCTCCATGAAGATGCAGAATTTTCCCGCTCCGTCGTCTCCCTACCTAATTCCATGGTTCACCCGTTTTTCAAAGACGCATTGTTCTGGGTACCACCCCGCAAGACGAGTCGGGGTACCAGTCCCTCGATCAGAACCATAGTCGACTCCGGTACACTTGTGCACTGGCTCGACGCTTTTTTAGGTGCATGTAGGTGGAATCCAAGGGGTTATCAGCCGGTTCGACCTCCTCCTCCAAGGGGTGTAGTATTTTTGGATCTTGAAGATGAATGGGGCCCCGTTTATGAAAGGAAGGTGCTGGATAGCGTCAAGCGGCTTGATCCTCAATGGAAGCGGACAGATGAACCTCGGGTGTCTGTGTGGATCTTCAGTCGTAGGTTGGTGTACGAAGCAGGAAAGGACCCTCGGTCGCAAGCGCTCCGGGTGTTTAGATGAGAAAAGAGAACTCTATTTATGAGTAAGTTATGTGTAGGATTGGTGTCGCTGATGTAGGATTCCTCTCCACCGTTAACAAATGTTGAGAGCACTGCTCTTCATGTAATGGACATTCTACTGTCAAAACGAAAAAGAATTCAGGAGTTTAAACTTTATGCTCCCTGCAAGGCTCGAACTTGCGACCTCGAGATTATAGTCATGTACTGACCTCATACAAGTAGTATGAGACTCGCGCTCTAGCCAACTGAGCCAAGGAAGCCATACACGGTTACCGGCGAATGCGTATACATCCCTCCAGAAGTCAATCACAGAAGTTCGTATTCAGGGTATCTATGAATAAATTTATAGGTATGTATAGATCACAGTATGATAAGCTCTTTCCACTACAGACCAGCTGCATAATAGAGCATCGCCAACATTCTGAGCTATTCAGAAGTGAGTCAAGTAACAACCTCTGTGGAAACTAGTCATACCTTCTCTTCCTCTGTATCCCCATAGATTGACCACGGTTCCCTTCCATCCTTGAATACTACAGCGAAAGAATGTTGGATGGATTCAAGTTCCTCAAACCCTTCGTGCGGTTCACGGAGACCCTCAATCTGTCCTCGAAGCTCGACTTCATCCAAGATTTGGTTCATATCCTATATAAAGAGTATGATGATCTCTGATAGCTGATGACGATTAAGTGTCAAGAACTCACTTTTGGACTTCGATACAGAAAGATCTTGCTTCCGACGAGCTTGATATATCGCCTCCTCCACACAAGAGAATCGCTAGTCTGCAAAGTCGCCCATGCTGTTGTCCAACCATTGGACCTCAACTCCAATTTCACCTCGTTGGCCATTTCCTGAACCTTTGCCTTCCTCGCAGCATCTGCCCTTCTCCTATCATCTTCTTCCTTCTTCCTCTCTGCTTCTGCTTCCCGTGCTAATTGTTGACGCCACTTCTCCAGTTTCTCGTGTTCTTCTATCCTCCGTCTTCGACCCATTTCTTTCCTCATCTCTTTCCTCATCTCGATCTCCCGTTTCTGTCGAGCGTCTTCTTCCTTTTCCCTCTGCTCCCGTGCCCGACGCTGGGCTGTGATTTCCCGGAGTTCGTGCTCGAGCATTGCTTTCCGCCAGGCTTCTTCGTCTTCTTCCTGTCGTCTCAGTTCCTCTTTCTCCTCTCTTATTCGCGCCTGCCGCTCAGCCTCTTCTTGTAAAGCCTGCTGCTCTTCCATAGCGCGTTGTTGCTGAGCGAGCTGTCGTCTCCGTGCGCGCTCTTCTGGATTTGGAATGTATACAGTGCTTTGTACCCATTTGCGGTCAATGGGAATAGAAAATAGAGCGCCCTCAGGTTTAATGATAGACGTGTGTGGTGGTGGTGGCGATTTGGGAGGAGGATTGGGATGTTCGACGAGTACTTCGTCATCGTCGGATGAGGGTATAGGATGTGAGATGAAGGCGAATTCTGCGAGGCTGTTTCTGATATCTGGATTTATACGGGGTATATTTGGGCGGGATATGAATGTGTAGCTGGGTATCGGAGCAGCATCGTCTTTGGGAGGTGTGGGAGGCGCCGCGCCCTCATCGCTTTCCCAAGGAACGTCATTTTTGGGAGTACCGCGATGACGACGAAGGATACTTGAGAATAGACTTTGAGATTTAGGTGGTGTAGAGTGAGTGGGTGGAGTGACTGAAGGGTTATAGGTCTCCGTGAAGGAACGTCTGATAGGGAGAATCATGGACTCGGGTGCAAACTGCAGATCAACTGGGGCAGGAGATGATGATGAACGCTCGATGCGGATGTTATGGACACCGTCAGGATTGAGAACTGCTTGATGGATTGCGTGTGGTGTGAGATGAGAGAGATGGTCAACGGTCAAAGTAGCGTGTTCGGTCTTGAAGGGAGAGAGAACAATGGGAGGAGGTTTGAATTCAATTTCGCACAATGAACAATAAGAATCTTGCTTACTTTGACAAACAAAGCTCCAACACGCCGGGATTGAACGAGGGCACGAGCTGGTCGGCTATAAGTATATTAATCGTGAATGAAAGATGCCCCATACATACCTCGTCTTATGCCTGATATCGAGGAGGGTATATAATTTATCAAGACAAATCCAGGCTTGGACTGGGCTTCTTCGTGGTAGAATGCGATATGTACCACTGAAAGGTCCTCAAGAGACTGTTTGAGCTCGGGAAGACCTTTATCGTTGGAGGTAAAGAGATAGAATTCGTCCGACTGCCAGTTGAATAATCCTGTGGTTACGCATAGCAACAAGTGCTGATAACATGATGAACGTACATTATCATCGTATTTCAGCAATAACCTGTACATGCATCGCAAGAGTAAGTATCAGAGTCCAAAGGAGGAGAGGCTAGAACGAACCAGTTTTTGAGATGGTTAACGACAGAATCATATGCAGCTAAAACGGCATCGACGTCGGTTATGTTTGCGGCTGCCATCCGTATTGATTTCAATGTATACGCTGATAGGCTCTTAAGTTTTCAACAGGTCAAAGCAGCAGTTAAGAGGAATGGAATAGTTCAACGAATAGTAGCAAGCAAACAGGAGTATAGGTTGATCATGAAGCACGTAGTATAAGTAGAAGATTGAATACCGTGGCACGAGTTGTCATGATGATCCTCCCAAAACTACAGTTTCCAACAGAGCTCAGCTGAGTAGATAACTGAAAATCACTCAGTGACAACGCACATCAATCAAAAGTCAGTGTAAAACATGATAGTTTTCCTATTCCTACATCGACCAACTTTACAATCCCACTGAAGGCAGTTACAATAGATGTACACACAACATATCAACTCCACAATGAATTTCTTCTGAGGTCTCAACTGCCAGCTACTGCCAGAATCTCAAGGGCAGAACGTTATCGTGGCAGGTATAGCACCTGTGATCGATATAACAAGTAAGCGACTCACATTAGCGGAGAACGGTTGTAAATTGCTACTTACCGGCACCGCAAGCTCGAACCTGTTGGAGGGATGGGAGTGAGAAGAGGAAAAACTACGGATTACACTTTAAATACACACCGGTGAATCATTTCCACAGCCAGTCTCATCCTGTCAGTAGGTTTAAGTTACGTGGCAATGAATTATATGCAGAGAAGCAGCTTACACCAGGAGGGTATGCATCCGTGCACTAGGTAAAGTTGGGATGAGAAAGTAAGTAGGGCTTCATGAATTACATTACACAATTGTTCAACATACCGCACAGCTTGCACTTGAACAGGCTACTTCGTCACACCCGTCGAAAGAGATTGACATTGCTTGCGTGAATCCCTGAATGTTGGAAATATCATAAGCTTGCTGGGCGTAAGTGTCCCCGGTATCTGGAAGAATCACAATGAAGTCATCAGCATCGATTTCGTTTTCTAGAGAAGTACTGATCTTACCCAAGTTAAATTCTCCCACTGTACAATCCTCGCCTGTAGCACCGCAAGAGGATGAGCTCGATTCGGCATAGATGCGACCGACCCACTGCAAGAAGATGTGTTCAATGAGTGTACATACATGAACGAGGTGAGGAACTGAGCTCACAGAGGCGGGGATTGTAACGGTTGCTGAACCTCCTGTAGGGATCGCACCTGGCTGAGCCGCAGAGTACGACGAGGCATCGGAACAACCTGTACACTTTCGATTAGATTTGATGATAACAAGTTCCGTCGAGACTTACGAGGAGAATACCCGCATTTCGTGTCCTTAACGTAGACAGTGATAGATTCCGGACAGTTGTTGACAATATTGAACTGTTGTGGTCATCATAACATCGTGGTTAGTTTCCTATCCTTCCAAGTCAAGAGTGATAGAGAATCAGAGAACATACCGTATGATCACCTGAAGACCTTCTGAAAGATATGGGAGCGGCCAAACTCAATGTAACGAAGAATATGGCGCAAAGATAACCGATAATAACTCGTTTGGAGTTGATGTTCATCATATTATCGCAGAATAACGGGCACGAGAAATTTCAGAGACGGGCGTGCAAACGGGGAGGTAGATTCGCTCAACGAATCAACCAGGAGACACAGGAAGGGGAAGCTTGTCCAAGAGCGTACCGGCGCAAAAGGTGAAGAAAAAAACCTTCCCGCTGTAGACCATCGCGTTTTATGTGAGATGTTTGAACGTGGGAAAGTACCCGAAACATATTCCGCAAAGTCGTTCCCGTCGTGAACTCGTTTCTCCCGTCGTTCGTTCAATTTGCTGATGCACTGTGCAGACCCACCACCTCCCCGGTTTTCTTGGTATATGAACGTAGATGTGCACCGATTAGATGGTGGTGCTCAAGGACGAACCGCCGTCAAGTTTCACTGGAAGTTTATTATCGACGATCGTTCAAACTTCACGTTTACTGATTCGACTTGCCAAGTTGCGAGAGCTCCAGTCAGGGAGAGCCGGCTGATCAAACTGATCATCCATTGAAACGACGAGAGACGAGTATCATTCGAAGCTAGTCTTCATATGGCTTCATTCACTGCTCGCACTGAAGCTGAAGTCTCACCAAAGCTTTAAAGTACTCCTGACTTAGTGTAAACTCAGACCCAGGATCTATGTTAAACAACACACCCACGTTAAATCAAAACTGAATTAATGAGCATCCTTCACACCCATAGTATAATAACGAAGAGGAACCGTCCCTGGTAGCAAGGACGACCAAGAAGAGTAAGGCCTTGCTCAGTCTCTTGGTTGTCCGCATGTGGTCAGCACCTCGAAAGAGAATGCGTGAAGGCACGGGGTAGGCTAATCTACCCATTAGGATGCAATAGCGCAGCTGGCTTTGTCCACCCGCCAAGTGGAGACGTCACATATATACGAGCGAAGCCGGCTGGGTACATTGGATGATGCGTCGGGGGGTGTATCATTCAGAGTACTCAGACGAGGCGGGAACAACTACCTAATTCGGACCTCTTCGTTTTTTTGTTGACTTAGGATTCAAGTTCAAGAGTGAATAGATAGTCTCTCTCGATTAATATTTCTTGGTACCGATGGTTCTACATATCTGCGGAAAAATAATCATACAGAATTTTTCCTTGAGTCCTCAATAGCCGCAGCTCCATCCCTTCCTTCATCAAACCGATACATAGGGAAATCCAATAATAGCGTCTGCTTGAGAATTTGTGGCAAAGGTTTGTAGATAAACGGCGGGATAGGGATCAGAATAGACGTTTTCCGTAGATACTCCTTGTAATTCGACCAAGCCCGAGCATGTTCCTGTTTCGCGTTGTCGCCGTAGCTCATGAGGAAGAACTTCTTGGCTTGAGGTTTCTCAGCAGTGGGTACGCCGGATCCGAACATGAGCAAACTAACCGGATGTATGTCAGGCAATGATGAATTGAACAAAAGATTGCGAATAATGCCGAACGCACATAAGAGTGAAAAGGGGGGACACGATAGCTCCATATTGAGCGGATTTAGACGATGATGGAAGAGAGCCGTTGGTAGTCGGGGAGAGACATAAGATCCAAATTCCCCACCAGCACATGATTCTGAGATGGGTTTCGTCAACAACCAAGGTTGGAATCTGTTGAAGTGCATGAAACAGACGTACTCGCCAAAGTAAGGAGGATGGCGAGACCATTTCCACAAGCCAGTCTTAACACTCACAGTAAGTTATATACGATATACAGGGAAAAACCTCTGCTTACTTGAATAGGTTTATCCTTAGGGTTTCCCTTCGCTGCCTTATACCTGAACTAAGAAAGAGGAAGTACTAAGAACCTCGGCCATATCTGCGAGGAGTGGGATAGAAACCTTTTGGGCATCAGAGATTGTTTCGATTAACCATCCAAAAGCCCACAGGATGACGCCTGCGATATCGCGGGAAGTACCAAAGGCAGGGTTTGAGCCGGAACGAGTCGTGTCGGATATCGCAGGCGAATTGAGAATAGTGACAGGTAGAGAGACTGTCCAAACCTAGCACCGGATCGTCAATTGGAGATAGATGGAGGCGAAAGCAGTACGACTGAGCTTACCCAGACAATCTGGCCTAGTGGTAAGAGGTAAAGATTCATTCAAGAACGGAACTGCGATATCGATGGAGCAATTACCTATCCAAAATCCTACGCGGAAAGATTAAGGAGTTCAGTCTGAGATCAATACAAAGTTGAATGTCCGTACCGAGGAACTTGAAGAAATTAGATCTTATCTCATCGAACCTATTATCACTGCCTGTCTTCAACACACGGAACAAGAGGAAACCAGCAATTCGTGTGGCCCACACTATGACCAGCACACTGGCAACGACATTCCGGGCGTGGAACTCGTTTCCGATGAGTAAGGTAAGGAGAGCTGAGCGAGATGAGTGACTAGATCAGAAAGGGGTCCCCGGTCGTTGATGTCATGGAGTCGAGCACACCTAAGATGAAGAAATTCGAGCCTGGGATCAAGGTAACTCTTGGTCAGATCCCGAATCCTCTTCGACTGAGCTTTGGAGAAAACGCGTACCCCCTGTGAAATCTGTGATCTTGTCGAACTGGAACGTCCAGGCTATTGCGAAGCCAAGGAGTTGATAAGCGGTTGTCACCAGGACGGTTATGGCCAGGTAGTAGTGGTCGAGTACATAGACTGCCATGAGTAAATTGGAATGGTGTTCAAAAGCAGTGACAAATGGTTGAGAATGACAGTGGTTCAAGCTGAAGAGACGATTACAAGTTATGGAGTAAATTATATGACCAGCATCGTAGACAAGGTTGAGGTTTGAGATAGAAGGCAACGATCGTTGGGCGCTTAATTATCCTGTGATTGTTTCAGACAGCAACAAAGTTGTATTAGCACTGGCAATGTGAATCAGAGGGTATGATAGATAGTAATGTGCATTATTTAGCTAAGTAGCACTGCGAAAGCATTGAGATAGCTCTGCTCATGTCTACACACAAAGCCCCATTGAAAGCGTTTGAAAGCACCAGAACTTCACTAACGCTCTCACTTGAGAGACGGGAGTAACCTCCACATTCCATATCTCCATATTAGTATCACCGATTTCTCGGCGCAGACCTCGTCCACCGGATATGCCTTTTCATCGCTCGATTAACCAGGGGACGTGTCAGGCCGTGCAGCTGGAAAGCACCATAATTAGACCGTCCTCATTTCGAGGTCATGTCCTGGTATAGTAATAGACGAACAGCGGAAAAGAATAGACCATCATAGCATATCGATGGGCAGTTTCCAACAGGACGGTAAAAGGCGTCACCCGCTTAGGCCTCGGTGTCGTACGAACGAGACTGGGAAGTTTATGTCGAATAGGGGATGGAGGTATGTTGGTTGGTGTTGCAGTGCCAGGTTCGAGGAATATATCAGTCTGAGCACCTAATTGAGGGTAAGAATAATGAAAAAGACGAGTCAAGGTAATTGAGTCATAACACACCATTTTTGTATCCACACTTTGCATTATAAGCAGGACTTTTATGGTTTCCTGCAAGATCGAGTCCTTCAACTTCGATGTTGTTCCCTAAATCATAGTGAGTATGTTAGAACCGTTCGGGAATAGAGGCAATTTGATACCATCTAGTTGATGCCAATACAGCATCTGTTTTGCTCCTTTTACACAACGATCTGTATCGTCTTCGCACCAAACCGGTGCTTGACCAGGAGCCACAGCAGCATTGCCCGTCTGTCCAACGACTTTACACCTATAACCAAGGTGATACATGTTGGCGGTTCCGCAGCTGTTGCCAAATAACACAGCGTCAAATTGAAGACCAGGGAATGTTGTGAGCAGAATTTGGAGACTGACCCGTTTGGTATCTTTCCAGTCAAACCGGGATATAATTAGTCGATTTTTCATGCAGAAGACGGTCATGAAATTTGCGTACCCATCCCCACTGAAAGGAGAAGTTAATGTACGTATTCGATAAGGGATCTGTTATACGGTAACGCAATTGACTTACAGCACATATACATCCCTCAGGAGGACATGCTGGTAAATTTGGAACCGAGTAGGTCGCGATACGTTTCCATGGTGTACTGTCTGACATGAGTGGCTACCAATAGTGGAAAACGGAAGAATACGTACTTATATAGAACAGTGAAAACCACCAGGTTTTCGAACGTAACTTCACTCATGTTAGACTGCAGACTCGTGAATCCAGCGATACTCGAAGTCGACCAGATGATCATACCGTATATGAGATAGCAAAAGCTGTACCTGCAGCCATACTTTCATTCTGAGCATGTACTATCATTACGCAGAAATTTCGTGAGCAAGGTCAGAGTATAACGCGTTCGGCCAGGAACAAAGAGAACACTCACTATTTATGGCAGTGATACAGTCACTAGCATCGTCACCCATCCCAGGATGATCCTCTCCATCTCCGAATTCACCTATATCTTCTCCGTTGTACGAGAGCGTGGTGAATGCACGGTTGAGAGCAAGCTCAACTGTGAATGTTCCGTTGACTGGGCTGGTCAATATGAGCTTGTCAGCTGAGCATTGGAGAGGGAAAGTATGATTAGGCACACAGGTCGAGGAAATCGCCTTCTTCTGGGGGAAATTGGTCGCACTGAATTGTAAGGCGAGGGTGTTATGAGTGGCATGCCATGCGTGCAAGGTAGAGCTACCCACTCTGTTTGAGTGATGGAACCACCAATCGTCCTTGGTCATCTGCGAAAAGTTGATTCTTGGTGAACACGACGCGGAGGACGTACGAAGCGTAAGACGCACCTTGTATAACGGTTGTATCGCATCATTAGTGTTTGGATTATCATACCCTGAGGTTCCATTCAAGCAGTACATTGCTAGAGGATATGGGTTCAGTCAGAATAGATGAAAGGAGAAAACACAGATAAAGGACGAACCGTAATGCCAGGCCGCAACATGAGCTTGAACTGTTTGGATCGCGACAAGAGACTGCACCAAAAGCAGACATGCAAGCGAGCTTCGTCGCCGTGCCATTCTCGAGTTATAAGCCTTGGAAAACCTCAAACTTGTATATAGAAGAGAGGAAGATGGTGAGCGAAGGCCAAAGGCCGTAAAATTCTTAGGAGGACTCCGACCCGACTCCGACTCGGAGGAAAGGTCCGCTCAAACTGCGTCATCATCACGTGCTCCGTATGCCGCGAACGAGCATCGATTTGTCATCAAATTTTCCCTTCCTTCCACTCTTCGAAGCTTCTACATCTGTAAACCTGAGGTATACCACCAAGCCAGACACCATGGCCGGGCTAATATCGCCCAGGCCATTGTCCTATCTCCAACAACAACATAACTCCCAGTATGGTCATATTGGCCGGAATACTCTCCTTCCTTATTCTGAGACGCCCCCTCTATCTGGCTCTCAATCGACACATCCACATCAGCCCGGACAGTCTTTCATGAACGGTCTTAACAGTCTTGCTGCAAATGGGCTCAATGTGCAAGACGACAGCAAAATATTTGCTCTAGTAGTAGACCTCATGGATCCGGGTACGAGAGAGACTGCCCTCTTGGAGTTGAGTAAGAAGAGAGAGCAGTACGACGATTTGGCTTTGATTCTGTGGCATTCCTTTGGTATGTGCAACCCGCCTATGGCACTTTGTCTCATGGCTCATGAACGTGTTGTATATAGGTATTATGCCTGCGCTGTTACAGGAAATTGTCTCCGTCTATCCCTTACTCTCACCGCCAAACCTCACAGCACATGTTTCCAACCGAGTCTGTAATGCTTTGGCACTTCTTCAGTGTGTCGCTTCGCACACGGAGACACGACAGCTGTTTTTGAATGGTTAGTAATTTCCTTCTATTTCACGCATCGCTACATGTGTCAAACTTACACTCTTGAACATAGCCCATATACCTCTGTTTCTCTATCCTTTTCTGAACACAACATCCAAAACACGACCTTTTGAATACTTACGGCTGACATCTTTGGGCGTAATTGGTGCTCTTGTGAAGGTTGGTCTCTCATTCTCTTCTCTACCTGGCATCGACCTCATGAAACTATGTTTAGCAAAACGATAATAATACCGTCATCCACTTCCTCCTCTCCACCGAAATCATCCCGCTCTGTCTCCGTATCATGGAGACCGGTTCCGAACTATCTAAAACTGTTGCCATCTTCATCGTACAGAAAATCTTGCTTGACGAAACCGGATTAACCTACATTTGCCATACGTATGAACGGTTTTACGCCGTGGGTACCGTTCTCAGCAATATGGTGAATCAGCTCGTAGAAACGCAAGCTGTTCGCTTGTTGAAGCATGTTGTACGCTGCTACCTTCGCCTTAGTGACAATTTAAGGTATGTTCGCGATCAAATTCGCTTTGAATTTCTCTCATTCGACTTGTTTCAGGGCACGAGAGGCGCTGCGTGCTTGTCTTCCTGAACCCCTCAGGGATCAAACTTTTAGCGTTCTCTTGAAGGTATGCATCCCTGATCCATCACATCTTCCATGAGCTACGTTCACTCACTGTAAATCCCCTAGGGTGATATGGTTACAAAACGCTGTCTGACTACACTACTCAATAATCTGAACGAACCATAACTGGACAACTTCCAGGCTTTGACTTTTTGGCTGCGAACCTTGGACTTTGTATAAACCCTCATATTCAGTGCCTGGCATACCATTTATATGATAGTTGCTCTCATTCTTGTTCTTCGTTATACTCATTCCCGGTAAAGCAAAGTGTATAAACTAATTTGTTGGAATACCCGCGTTATATCTCGTAGAATATATGTACTAAAGGAATGAAATATCAAGTTTCCACTCTGCTCTGCCTACTAGTACCTATTGTAGGATGTCGAACGACATATAACGCAGTCTGAAACTCTAGTTTCTGAGTGCGCTCTTGGCCTGCTCTTGACCGAACGCGACGCTGCCGATGCAGGTCGAGATTATCGGATGTGTCAGCATGATTTGCTCCGAACCGGTTTCGGCTAATCATGTGATTACTTATCCCTTCCCTTTAATTTTATCTCCCGACTGCTCCAAAATCCAATTCTTCCTCCCTCGTCGCCGCCATGAACCAGACTGCTGTCTCTCCTTGCCAAAACTTTCATGGATACACGCTATGCTTCAGCTCGGAAGATCACCCATTCTACCATTCGCCTCGGTCCACTCTCCTCGACGGTGTATCGGATCCTATCCTGACTCTCGCCGGACCAGTATTAGCCTATTGGTCGTTATCCTTATTCTTCCACTATCTTGACTCTTCCGAATGGAAATGGCTTCAAAAGTATCGTCTACACGAGTCCGCGGAAGTTCAGGCAAAGAACCTAGTCACTCGAACACAGGTCGTATGGGCAGTGATATTCCAGCAAGTCATCCAAACAGCACTTGGGATCTACTGGTTATCTGATGATGGTCACGGAGACCACGTGCTGGGGCAGCATCGACTAGCTCGGTATATTGCGCCAATACTGGCGCAACTGGTGGATCGGCATCAAGAGGCGCGGCTATTGCCCCAGGTCACTTATGCTGTGTATTGGTGGGTTATCCCAACATTACAACTGCTGTTCGCAATGTAGGTTCATCACGCTCTCCATTTTTCGAGCCGTCCGTCTGATGATTAGCCTAGGTTCGTGATTGATACCTGGCAATATTTCCTTCACCGAGCGATGCACGTCAACAAGTGGCTTTACCGTCAATTCCATTCGTGGCATCACCGTCTCTATGTGCCCTATGCCTATGGAGCCTTATACAACCACCCTGTGGAAGGCTTCCTCCTAGACACCCTCGGTGCTATGATTGCGGAAACCGTGACATTCATGAATTCACGACAAGCCCTTTTGCTTTTCGTCATCTCGACGCTCAAAACGGTAGACGACCATTGTGGATATAAGCTGCCTTTTGATCCTCTGCAGATGATCACCAGCAATAATGCTGATTATCATGATATTCACCATCAGGTGCGTTTCTGATACTCAGGTTATATCGATTTACTGAACGTGTGCTGTAGGTGATTGGAATCAAATCAAACTTTTCTCAGCCATTCTTCATCCACTGGGACTCTATCCTGGGTACTCGCATGACTCGCCAGGAGCTTGAATCTCGCAAACGACGCCAATGAGCTGCCGCCTCTTAAATATCTGTTACATCTTTCTTTTTCACACCTTCTCTGATAATATGGTACATATATGTTGGTATAATATAGTATTGGATTCATTGTGGATAGCTTTTAGCATAGGAACACTGATTTTTTGACTGTATGAAAACGAGCGCTAAAGCAAAGCATCTGCTTACGTGAGCAAGAGGAGCAATCGACGTTGACAATGAGAGGCGCTCAATTTCCAAGTTACTACAACTTGTACGATGTTCAGAGCAGCAACATTACGCACACGCCCTTTCCTCAATAACGCCTTATCCACTCGTTCATTCTCACAAAGTAGACCTCACTCCGACTTTCATTTTGACACACATCAGTTCGTGCAGCGACTGGAAAGAGAGGGTCTTAATCGAGCCCAAGCTGAAGGTATCATGTCTGCCATGGCCGAGGTTATTGATGAAAGTATCAGAAATATGGCTAGTAATATGGTGACGAGAGCTGACCAAGAGAAGGTACCGATTGTGTCTTACGTCCAGCTGCGACCTTATACCTGATCAATGAACTACAGCACCACTACACGCAACAGGTCGACTTTGCACAAGCGAAATCAGAACTTCAGCTCATGGAGAAGAATGATCTGGCGATGATCAAGGCAGAGAACGACAGGCTTGTGAATGATATTGAGAAACTGAAGCAGCGGCTCCGAGAAGAGATTAACCGCACACAAGGCGGTGTACGACTTGATCTAAATTTGGAGAAGGGACGGTTCAGAGATGAGACTAGCGGGAAGGAACTGAAGCTGAAAGAAGTGGAATATAAGATAGAACAGGAGATCGCTGGTTTGAGGACGGCTATCCAGGCTTCCAAAGTACGCCTCATTTTATTTCCATATTCCACACTAATAACCCACAAATCAACCTGCAGGCAACCACCTTGCAATATCTCGTCGGAATTGGTACGATTCCCGTCAAGCGCCCTTGTATCTCAACTTACCTTCGATATCGTAGTGACTGGCTGTTCCGCTCTGCTGATGGCCTACTTGCGTTTCCGCGCATGACAATCTCCACCTTTCCGTACATCACTATCTTGCCATTGTATACCACGCACGCACACATACACAAATTGTACACTTATCTTAATACCAATCACGTTCGTTCTTCACCACTCACCAGGAGGCCCAAGTGAGGTCATAGAAAATTGGACACTGGCGGATGTTTTGATATAAGTTTCCTTGACCAAGCTAGCCACGTCCTATGCTTGCAGATTTAATACCTCTCATCCCCTTTCAGTATCTGACTGCCCACTCACCGTCAAAAGGTCATTAGAAATTTTTCCTCGATCCATTATCCCAGCCCGTCTACCATCGAGCTCCACCACGTGTGGTGCACCCTCAATCTCAGCTTGGACGAAACAGGTGAAATGGAGATCTGTGTCTAGATCAACGGGAGGAGCTGATTGTCCACCAGAGGCAGTTTGGGCATGGATTTCCGCAAAAAGAGGCGTGGTTTCGAGGAATTGAGCGCGTTCTTCGGGGGTCTTATCTGCGTGTGTGTGTTCCAGAGCGTCCAATTTGCGTTGAGGGAATGGAGAAAACGTTCGTCACAATGTTAACGCACGATGAATGATCCGTGGCCAAAAACAGCGATACACACACCTCTGCACGCGTCAATGAACCGACCTAGAGGGCTATCTGCTGTGTATATGACATTCGTCTGCAAGTGGAAGGTGAGCCCAACTTTCGGTTTACGATCGCACGGAGTAGAAGTGGGCAGCATTGTAGCTCCAAGTCCAATTCATCACTTTTACAAACCACCCACACCAGTGATGATTTCGTGTGCGATGGAAAAATTTTTTCAATGCAAGAAATTTCTCAAAGGAAAGCATGATGGTTGATCGCAGCGGATGAGTTTTTGAGCCCAAACTTACGTTGGCGAGCGCATGTAGAAGGCCAATAGTACCGCAAGCGTTGGATATCTGTACAGGGATGATCGTAAATTAGGCAAGGGTACGATCGATAAACAGTTGTTGATTTGCACACCGTTTGTTTGATCCAGAATATGTTCTTCAAGGAAGACTGGGAAGTGGATCGAATCTTTTCGTCATCCTCACGTCTTTTGGCTTCAAGCGTTTTGGATATGGGAAACAGAAGAAGAACAGCTTTGACTGGTTTTGGAACCACCGCAAGAAGCTGAGTTCAGAGAGTTTGAATTAATCACCGGTCCAAAGAGGCCACAATGCTCTCAAACCTCCTGGTCGAGTCCATAAATATCACTGAATTGCGACTCAGTTGTGTCGACCCCAGCCTTGCTGGCCCACTGTCAAACCGTTTAGCAGACTAAGCTATCGCAAGTTGAGTGGCTCAAGGTTGCCATACTGAGTTGAATACCTGTTGGCTAATCAGTTAGCAAGCATTAGATGACGATTCGCTTTGTATTACTTCTGGGTTGCTCTCTAGCGGAATCCATCTGTTCTGTGTTTCTGTAGCGTTCATGGTACGTGGAGATGAAGGCGAGATGAAGGTATGATCAATCGAATCACGGGATCGCTACGGGTTTTGTTTTCCTACCAACACCACACTCCACTTGACATCAGCCAAAAATTCTCTTTGAACTATCAAAATATGGTCCCCCGTCGCAATTTCGTTTCCGATTGACATTGCCTTTGGAATCTGTGCAACAATGAGCGGGTAATAGGGCGTGTTAGAGAAGGTTAGAGATCACCGGAAATGCTCTCAAAAACCGTCGACCGTCGCGACAATACCCAAGCTGCATCCATATGTACGCCCATTCTTTCCAAACCTTCGGGTCGCCGTAGGTGTACTGATAGAAACCGCTGGAGAACGCGCATCATCGCGACTCGGCAGGCTTACTGTTGAATGAGCATAAACCGCTCTGCTAAATTCCGAGGCTCGCTTTTGCTGGATTCTCTGGATATTCAAACGGTTCAAATGAAAGAAGCGATGGAATTCTATATCTGCAGTCTATCATATTCACACCCATTCATGATTCACACCTCACAGACGGCGGACACAAAGAGCTCCACCTCAGAAATATTGACAATCAGGACGAAACACGATTGTACACAATGTCAACTCCAGAAGAATTACAAGATCACAGAGGACACTATGCCAGTGTCATATTTTTCATTGCGATTGCTAATGACTATACGGCTCCGAGTCGCTGATCAATGCGGCGTATCACATTTGTTTGACTCCGAAGGCAAGGATTCTGAGGTTCTTCGGTCCACCCCTTCTCGAACTCTCTTCTTTTCTCCTCGGCGTTTTTGCCTCCTTGTGTCGATGTTCTCTCAATGTTCTACATACTGATAATTCCCCCACTATCAGGGTTACTGAACTTAACAATTTAGGCAAATTCAGGATATATGCCCATGCTTCGGTTGTGCTTTCTTTCGAGAACAATGGGAATTTGTAAGGTTCCAGGGAGATGAAAGCCCTCGGATCTATCAGCACTAACTCGAGGTGCGTTCAATGATGTTGTATGCGTGAGACGAGGTGAGACGGGGTAGCTTTCAGCCGCATGTTCATTTTTTGTTTTCCAGGGTACATATGCAGAAAACACGTTTGGATTCTAATTCATCTAACAAAGCACAGTACTCATGTTTCAAACACATATCAACGCCGCGAAAGTGGACACAACAAGCGCTCGAAATACACCGAGGTCCTGAAAGTGGACCACCAATTACTATTCAAGCAATGAAATGAGAAGAATCATTGTACAATTCCTCATTATCTTGCCTACTCGACGACCGATTTTTCTTCCCGCTTTGTTCTCCTCCGAGTCCCCTCTTCTGTACACCGAATCCTTCTCCCGGCCTACTTCCACATGGGTCTTGACAACTCACGTGTCGTTGTCTGCATTAATAACGCAGCGACCTAAGTATGTACAGCACATTTGTATCATCGGCGTATGGGGGTCCTTCTTAACACCAGGTTTATGCTTCAGATGTTCATGGACGAACACGCATCATATCGTGATGATTGATACTACTGAACGCGGGCTTGTCGTTTATGGGTCAGCGACTGAGCGCGGTAGTGACTTCCCTGAACTGACGGAGTTTGGCACGCTAAAACCGACTCCGGTTGTAATACATACTTTCTGCAATATTGGCCAGATGAGTCGGGAGTTGAGATAGGAACAAAGCAGTACCACTGTGAGTCTATGACAGACGGGACGATATGATACATACTGCCCAATTTGCGTAACTGAGAAATGCCCACAAATGTTTACAGTTTGCCTACACCCTCGTACACCGCTTGTGTGACTTGGAATTTGGCGCAAATTTCGACTCTGGAAAGGGATTGAGGAACAGTATTCAGAGTCTTACTGAATGAGTACCTGAGTATTTGAGTTGTGGACCTCGGTATGCTCCTGAATCATCATCGGGGAGCAAGGCGGCTACTTACTGTAGCCCTGCCCGCCCCTGACGCAAACCTGGAAGGGAGTGAATATGACAAAAGCTGTAACAGGCTGTAACCTTTGAGCTCATTATTGCTGTAGGGACCAAAGGCCCAGGGAGTAAGATGAAGCTCTCCAGAGTAATTTCGAGAAAGCATAGATCAAAGCCACTGCAAGCAGGGGAACACCATAATAACCGTGAACTCTAGACTCATTCTGAACAAAGGAGAACCTTCAACCAAGAGGTCAAGACCGGTCTGGAAAGTTCGCCTTTGGGGATACCAGACACGAACCTTTCAAATTTCCTAGTTGAGCCAGACCGTTTACCAAATATTTAGCGTACACCGTACGTCCTTCGTAACGAGGATGGAGTTGCGGGAGAGTCGAGGTTGTTCAAATACCATCAAAAAGGACGAATTATAAACTCGGAGAAGTTAGTACTGAGTAAAGAGACTTTGAGATATTTCATTCTAAAGATGATGTCCTTACTAGATCGTGCTGAGCGAAAGCTTAAGAGCAATGTTCATATTCGTCAACGAAACGCACCACGCCGTCCGATTGCGTACGGACAATGGATAGATCCCCAAAAAGTCTAAGAAAATGCGTAAGTAGAGAAGGCGTAGTGATTATCCGGCGTTCACAGTCTGTCCGCCAATATTCTAGACTCCCAAATACCAGTTTGGGTACCCTCGGGCTCAAAGACTGAAGCCGAAATTCGAGAAGTAGTAGACTTTGTACTCACAGAATCTTCAGAGTGTTGAGGTCTTCATGTTTGTGCTTTGTGTCAGCGAGTATCAGCGAGTATCATTTGGATATGCTAGTAAACCCAATACCTATTTCATGATCACATTTCGTTGTAGTGAGTAAGGATACGCGGTATCAGAAACCCGAGCTTCACGGATGACTAGATGAATCAAGAGGCAAGAGGTTCAGCGGCGGCGAAGCGTAATCTCAATCTTCCCTTCGCTTCGCTTTGTAAACGGTCCAAATTGTTCTCGACCCATCCAAGTGAAATGCTCTTGATGTCAACTCCCGCAATTTCGTGAGCGGGTTTTACTTACTCGACCTTCGTAGTCACGTCTAGAAAGTCGAGCGCGGAGAACCTGAAGATATGGGGTTATCGTTATTGAAGACGGTTAGGAAATAAAGTACTTGCAAAATATATCGACGGCGAGCTTGAGTCGAATAAGGCAACTTGGTCCGGAAATTTGAATTGAAGGCCGCGCCCCCGGAATCGTTTCGGCGTTCGCCGTAGTTGTCGGAGTCGGGAGTCGGGATTCATCCCAAAGTTGAATACAGAAGCTTTGACGACGAGGATCCACGAATCCACGAAGAAACAGTGATCCATAAGGTATTGAGGACGTAAAGCCACGAAGGAAGACGACAAATATCCGTTGAACGCGCTGCGGCCTAGACTTGTCAATCGAAGAGAACGAGGTAGGTAGTCTGCCCACTAAAAGCTGCTTTGCACTCTGTACACGCATCTCTCTGCAGTGAGAATAAGTAGTCTGAAACAATTTTGACGGTTGAGTAAGGACCTCGGCTAAGTGTCATGTGAATGTCATATGTTGCGATTGCTCATCATCCCAATTAAGAAATACCTCATTAATCGAACGCGTCTGACGCGTCTGCGCTGCTCTTTATGGCAGCCATGGCCCAATTCTCAGAGAAGAGCTTGAGGATGTAAACCACAGCGCCTTTGCGGGCTATTGGGCTAGGCTATCATAGTTTGAAGAGGACTTGGAGCAGTGCCACGTAGCAAAGCCAGATTGGAGAGGTTTAGACCATCCAGGTCAAGAGGAACATAGTCCTTCAGTAATATCTTGCATTGTTGAAGTTCAGAAGCATGAATTTTATGAAGGTCAAGGTGAATAACTTCCATGAGGGGCCTCAGTTGTCGAGGCTACTCGTCGAAGGTTGAGACGCGCGTCGTTGAATAGCTTGGTAACATCTCCTTTAGTAAAATCTTATATAATCTGCTGAATAATTGCGAGCGAAGCGAAGCAACTGTGTTCATGTGAGTGGATAGAGTCTTGACTGGGTTTGTACTTGTTTGTTCCGTACGTGGCAACGATAGAATATCGCTCGTTTTGAGATATATGCTCATTCTCCTGTTCAAATTTCCTTCTTTCTCTCCAAGAGGTTCAAGAAATGAACAATATTGCTGTTATTGGTGTTCTGTGCGTTTTTGGACGGGGTGCTGAGGTGGAACACTGCGCTTTATGGCTTTAAAGGGAAAATTTGGAATTCGGAATATCTTTCGTCAAGTGTGTCTTCAAGTTCTCTGCTCTGTTCATGCTCTCTGCTAATACCTTGTATAACCTCTATACAGACTGCTACTCTAGCTATAGGGTCAGCCCTATGTAAGGCTAATTCATTGTCCGAAATGGCGGGCCCACCGTAATCACCTACTTTGACACAGCAATCCACTCTGTCATTCAAAATTCGGGACATTCTCTTCACTTTTCGTTGGACAATTCTCAGTAGTACTTTATAGCTCGAGTCTTCATTGAAATTCACAATCATTACTTGCATAATGAACTAGGATTTATGCTTCCTTCGCGAGCACCAACCGTGTACCACGGTGGATACCTAGTATCTTCCATTTGCGGAAGCCAATACAATTTTAACCGAGGTCCTTGGTACACGTCGTGTTTTCTAGCAGACTCTATATACCTCGACTCGAAGTGTCAAGAGGTATTTGTTGTCTGCCTCTGGGAGACTAGAGAATAAGAGAGTTCTGAAAGTCTAGATGTCGACGACGGATGGTTAATCCATATCGAGTGACCATGCGAAGATTAACATACTCCATTGCCATCAACATCGTCATCATGGTACGGTGTCTATTAGTATTACGAGTCGTAGACGTTAAAGAGGACTTTCGCAGTCATAATACATCGAGGAGCACAGCAACTGTTCTGAAAGGAGATTCCGAACTTACCACAGCACAGACCAACATCCGGGTTCCTGGTGTATAAGGTTGACTGGAAAGAGAAATCTAGATTCTTCAGGTCTTGATCAATGCATGAAGCTGAAGTTCAGTCTGCATTCCATCTTGTGTGAAGCCGTAGTAGATTGACAGACGGAAAGGGTGTTTAGTCTGCTCAGCCTCTGCCACTGGCTTGTCTTTCAATTTTTTGTACGAAAGACGGAAGAAAAAGAATTCAAAATTCGTCGGAATTTGATGCTGTACAGCCATCACATCATTTTGATTGATCGCTTTGTCAGCATCAGGGCGCATCAATTATTGACTTGACTTATCGGGCAAAGCGAGGTCCGTCTACTTACTAGTACACTAGCGCGCCCTTCAGATATTTGCCTCTGATACCGCTAGCGCGCGTTTCTGCTATAGAACAACTCCAATAATTATACAAGGGTCGCATTGAACTGGAGTCTTTAGCTCCCCGGAAGGAACGGATCCGGAGCTTCATGACTGCAAGGCGAATTTCTAGCAAAGACTTTGGACTAGGGCAGAGGAAGTAGAGAGCCTCAAACAACCCAACAACTCGCGAGCCTTCTCTGTTCCGTCTACTTCCTCAACGTTCTCCCGGGGTGCATGTTCGTGGGCTCAGAGATTTTCTGGAATCGACCAGGGCCTTGATTGATAGCTAAAAAGCCCAACGTGTATGCTTTAATTCTCGTCCGATCCTTTCCGACAAGTTCTTCTTCCTCGAATCCCTTCCCTTCGGACGAGTGGCATCATTGTGCACAAGCGCAATCCAGAGCGGTCCAGTTTGGGGATCCCGAGTCAGATAAGCTGAGTCCGCTGCAATGTGATGCGTATTAGCCCGTGGGGCGCTGAAAGCCACAAAATCTGGCAGACATTGAGGGATTGGCACAGCACTTGAGCTACGTCAGGCCAGCTCAAGCCACGTCACATAAATACGGTCTTCTTCCCTTTCCCTCTATACAGGACATTGAGGATAAAGATCTAAACTGCGATGAGTCGGGACTCGGTGCATGTGAAGACTAAAGTTGCGTTCTCATTGTATGTACTGACTACAGCTGTCTTCTTGGGGACTTGTGGCTTTCTATGCACTTCAGCAAGTAAACGCCACTAGTAGAAATACCAGTCATGTATGCACACCTATAGAAAACAGTTGAAAACCCGACTGAATGTCTCAACTCGCGCACACCGAATTGAACGCTCTGATAATAGCTGATTAAGATTAGTCGTCCTGTTTTACGACTCTCGCTTTCGTTTTTGTTGCTGTGCAGATCGCACATAATGATAGCAGATGTGAATCCAAAACGAAAAGACTCCACCTAGTAAATTGAAAACTGTGTTACGACCATCTCACCCTCAAAGTTCGCGGCTACTGCCAGCGGTAGTTCAATTGGGCGATGGAAGGATACCACTTTTATGGATATAATATGATAGGATGTATGCGCGTGTACAGCATCCACGTAGAATTTAGATCGTCAATTCAAGTTATCAAAGAAAAAATTTTTGCTCAGAACAACATTCTCAATGGAAACCAGTCCTCAGGATCGTATCTCATGGCGTGTAAGGGTAGGGCGCAGTGGCCAACTCAGTGAACTCAGAGGGATACACACTCGAAGGGAATCGACTTGTGAGCGCAACAGCGGTTTCGTCATGATACGGAGATATAGAGTACTTGTAGCAAAAGTAGCACGAACAATGGTGATGTCTATGAGGATGATATACGTACTACAGAAGGTAGCGATGATGTACAAGAAAATCGAAAAGGAGGGAAGGTTTGAGCTCGGGGTCGATAATGAGTGATGTCGTCAGTGTTAGGGAATGAGGGGAGGGGGCATTTGTATGCATGATAGCAAAAAAAGATCAAGGGTACTTGTGTCTTCGATGAATGATTGGCTGAAATGACGATAAGGTGATACAGAAGAAGAAACATATAAGATGCTGATGCTAACAATAAACACTGGAAAAGTGATATGGACTGGGCAAGGATTCAATTTGGGAGGCGAGTTGGTTGTCTAGTCCGTTTTTTGAGGTGAGATGAGATGAGATGATGTCTATGGTGAATGTGAAAAGAGCAAGATGAAACGGGAATAACGTTATGATAGCGAGGAAGGTAAAGCATTCCACGAAAGCGAGCAGTGTCAATCAATAGAGAAAAATGTTGGCTCTACCATCCCTGCCTTCCTCGTGGTTGAGATAACTCGTCTTCGTCAACATGGTGCGCGCTCGCTTGCATCTTCGAAGACAGTTCGATGGGGACGGGGAGAATTTTGGGCTGGAAAAACATCTCGCAGTCAAGCTGATGTTTTTTGCTCTCAGAAGGAGCGATTGACTGCGCAGCACTCTTTTTGAGGAAGACGGATGAAATAGTAGAGGAAGCATCCGAGTCTGTGATCCACCACAAGTCGTCCCGTTCCTCCAAAGGAGAGAGAATGTTAGAGTCGAGTTCTTCTTCGAAAGAATCCGAGTAAAGCGAAGAATCGCGACGTGGAAGCTGGACTATCGAGTTTCGTAGATGCTTTTTCGTCCTCGACGTTAGCTTGTTGACAGGAAACCCCGCCGATGAGGACGAGACAAAACTTCGGATGTGGTGAGCGAGGGAAGAGAACATGGAGGGGTCTTTCGGAGGCGGTGTCTCGAGTGGGATAGATGCAGTGGTAGATTCGGAGATAGATAGTGCAGGAGGAGCGAGACGTGCACATTGTGGGTGAAGTAGTTTGGGTTGTGAGGATGGATGGTATGGCAAGGGTGGAAGATCGTTGGGAGGAGCTCCAGTTGGTACGTTAGCCGCCCAAGCCGCGATTCCCTTCGCAGAGCTTGTATCGTGTACGACGTGATAGATTATCGCATCGTCTTCGAGTTCGTCACTGTGAGTCCAGTCGTTCACGTCCGGACACAGATTGAAGATGGGTTGGGAAGGCGTTGGTTCGCATTGAGGCGAGCAGTAGCTTGTATTTGGCACACTCTTCGAAGATATGAGGGATATAATAAGTGAATATACAATGGGGAATACGTACAAGATGTCGGTTGCAAGTTAGACACCAATCCAAGTCAACTCCTGCAGAATAGCTCATGGTAGCAGCGTATGGAGATGATAGAGATAGTTGGTCGTAGTAGAAGGTGTAGAACGACGAAGAGAGGATAGCAAGAGCAAAGCTTGTCTTCGTTGTTGAGAGGAAAGGCTTGGGTGGATTGAAGGTGAAAAACGCGCTACATCAAAGAGAGGATTGCTTTTATCATAAGTGGACATCCTTCCAAAAAAGCCCACGCACACGCTTCTCACTAATTCCAAATGGGGAAAGGTCGAATCGAAGATCTAGGTCGCGGACCAATTTCTTTTTGTCCAAATTTTACGGAGATATAATTTACTAAATTCAAAAAAAAAATTTCTCCAGATCCTTCGCCCGATCTACTACTTCCTTTGTCGTCAGCAAGTTATATTATTAGGTTCCGGCTCGACTTGGCGCAACGTGAGCTTGAAGGCCTAGGTTGAAGACCCCTCCCCTCAATATCCTCTTCACTATCCTTGTTCTCTTTATTTTCCTCTTAACGTTTACTTGGTCAAAATTTCATGAAAAAGACAAAGAGTTTTAAAAATTCACGCACTTGTCTGAGTCATTCCAACTGACTACAATACTATGGTCTGTCAGGTAGTTAAACCATGTCAGGAAGTTATACTGACAAAAGTATAACTGTTATTGGAAGCAAGGAGCTCCCAAGACTATCTCAGCATATTGTTTCTGAGTTACTACAGCTCATCGTTGACTTGTTTCAGTACATATTGGAGGGAATTGCAATTTTTTTTGGTCAGTATAACTTCCTGCTCGGTTTAACTACCTGACAGACCATAGTACCTTCCATCTTTTTCCCTGATGGAGTGTCCTGTCCCTAGTGCCTTTTCCAAGTTCTCTGACTATGGTTTCCTCTTTCGGCGGAGCTTCTACAGCAGCTTACTTTTACCCCAGACACGGTTGCGCACATATCACCAATATCATTCCATCGAAGCATAGAAGCATTCCACCATACTTTCACAACCAACCCCAGACAATTCGAGGCAAGGCATGACTTGCCGCGACACAAATTCCACGAAAATCAGAAAGTATGTTTTCCTCACCCGACTCATGTTGATCACTTGATGGTGTGATTTTCTTCCGGGTGGGCTCACTGTCAAATATCACACTCGTACAATCCCCTCGACTCCCCGAACGCTTTCGTACACGATCAATTCGTGTGCTCCGAGAACTACAACAGCTCACACATCCCTATTTATGTTGCTATCTTTTTCCAGAGTTGAATCTTACGAAATCCTCGTAGGAAGCCTCGTTGATGGAATGATTTCTCTCAGCAAATTATAATCAGTGAATCACCGTTGGCAAAAAAATTGTATCGTGGCATACTCTGGCGCAGCTGCTGTTCAAATCTAACGAGATCTTCTGTACAACTTCCTCGTTTTTTCTCTACCTTCAAGACTCTGCTATCAACCAATCCCTGTGCAAACCCATTGATAACTAGCTCAAAACTTGTCTGTTCGAGTTGTCCGCCTCAGCGTGATATTTATGTATTTTTCTGTACGCGAAATACGTTTGACTTGTGTCCTCAATGCTCCAGAAAACTCTACTGCTGTTGACAATAAGCAGACGGCGGCGTCGAAGACCTTCTTTCTCATGATTTATTCTCGTTAAAATCACTCACGCCATTGTTTTGAATCTCAATTCTTTCGTGCTTTCTCAGGTCTCGAAAAAAGCATATCATTCGATAAGATGAACAGAGTGACTTACTGGAAACCATTCACTGGCCCCTAAACGGTGTGTCGAGACTGTACCCAGAACCTCGAAGATCCCAACGCGTCGAAATTAACCTTTCTACGGGTCCGCCGCCTTAAGTGCGATGGCTGCTCTCGCTCTCAGACCTGTGTGAAGTCGCCGCTGCCTCGAGCTGTCGCCGTCAACAAGGAGCCGAATGTTTTTTCTCTTTGGCCGACAAGTGCACGGGCCACCGAGGAAATCGTATGTACTCCAAGAATCAGATTCCCGCCGAACGACGCTGTAGCCCTCGGAATGCGGGAATTTCACGTTGTGAAAATTATTATTTTCAAGGAGTGAAAACAAATCAAATGGGGAATTGAGCTTCTCAGGTAGTATTCTGTCGCTTTCCTTGTGATGTTTTGGTGGGCCTAGCCTGATGTCTTGGGTAGCTTCCTCCAGTCGTCCAGTAGGCGAAGGTATGTATACGACTCGTGGATGCCTCTTGCCAGGCGTGTTAAGGATGCCGTACAAGGCCATGTGTACCTCAATCTGACTTTCAGCGAATAACTGAGCCAGCTGATTTGAACACAGGAGGGGGTGTGACTGCAGTCTGCAGACGCAAACTGCCCTTTCGTCCCTTATGGTCACTTTCAATAAATCTGTTTTCGAAACTGGAGCGTAACATACACTATGTAGCTTTCAAACTTCTGTTGGCATCGGCTTAAGGGTACAATTGAAGGACTCGGGCATTGAAATTTATACGGACCCTCGTTGCCCGCTCACACCTACCAATGCTGTTGATGATTAATATATCACTCGCAGAAGCTTTGGAATCAGACCTGATATCAGATCGTCACTGTCAGCCTGAAGACAAGGTTGCTCGAGGCAAGTGATTGACCAAGTGATCAACCCAAACTAATGTATTGTCGATTTTGAGCAGTGCCTCTCAGCATCAAACTCGTTCGGGTGACAGTGTGATCTACAGAGTTCGGACTCTTCCCGCAGCTGTTGGGAGTCCCAGGCTTTTCTGACCGCCATTTCATGTGGTAAGTTTGGGATTGGCCAACGTGTAAATCAAAGCCAACAGTCGTAGCTTTTTTTGGCCTACACCCTTCTTCGATGAAACGAGAAGAAGGGTTTACCCGTTGTCTAGACTCTAGTATGGCAGCAAGGTACTTACTCACCAAAAAACTTTTGAGACTTCCAAGGAACTCCGCCGGCTTGTCCACAAAAACAAAGTGGCTTCAAGAAAGCTTGGAGTGGCATTTGAGTGGACGAACTTAAGCTTTGTTCTTGCTGGCATGGGTTCTTCATATTTTAGATACCTTATATGGAAGGCAGTTGGCAACAATTTCCGCTCACTGGCCATTGGATTTGGATCCTGATTGCGTCGATAATATAGCTCGGTGGTGGCTGTTGATGATGGATCATGATTCTTGAATGCTTCGAGTACATTGGCGCTATGTACATTTCCAATCCAGGGAAAGGCGGAGTGAGAAGATAATTAGTGGACCTATCGGAAGCTAAAGTAGGAGTATAGAGTGTCGAAGGTGCATGCCACAGTCCACTGTTAGAAGCGATGAGCGAGCTCGGGCGGGAGGCTGAGCTTGAACTCGAAGGGACTATCCGATATCGAGGTAGATCGTTTCCCGCTCGTAACAGCCCTTGAAACGCCCCTAGGATCAAATTCGACTACGCTTCGAAGCACGATCACAATCACAATCTGACTTGACCTGGTAGTCTGATTTCAACGTCCGGGAAACCGTGGACAGGTTGATACCTAGTTGAAGTAAAGATGATGTTCAAATGGCAAGTGCTCTTCACCTTGATTTGGACATATACAATCCAGGATGCAACTGCGTTTCTGAAGTACGAGGGGAAGGTTTTTCCGGTCTGTCGTCATCAGATTGCCAGCTGAAACCAAAGCCCGTCAAAGTGGCTCAGAGCAAGCTTTGATGGCACCAAAAATCAGTCAATTCTCCGGACTATGCTTCACTGTTAGGTTACTTCGTGCTCGATTCACCGGCAACCTTGGATCATTGGCCTTGAGTGAGCGTGTCTTCGGGAGAAACTCATACTTACCTTGAGTTACCTACTTTGAGAATTGTCACTGCCGCTAGAGATTCCATTTTTGTCGTTCATTCTTCCTCGGGAGGAGCAGCAATGCCCTGTGCGAGTTGTTGAATTTCCGACATACAGGCCGTATTCCGGATCAGTAACCAGCACTGCAAAAACACTGAACAGTCCAACGAACGTCACCTCTGCAAACTCTACGCCGGCTCTACACTGTAAAAGTATCTGAGCTTCAATTTATCAGTTCATTTCCTCCCGCAATCTACGATCTCAATGCACAGGCTCCACGATGAATGAGTGACTGTCATTAGGACAATGAGAAACATACGAGTCACCGTTACTTTCGGATATACTCAATCGAATGGAGGGACCTACAAACGTCCAGTTAGTTATTCGGAGACATTTCAATATAGGTAGGACAATGGTCAGTCAGACAATGAGTATTATATGCGTCGATTTTGAATACTTACGAATCTGCACTTGCTGGGACGGAATTCCTCGTACTCCTTTGGGTAAGTCAATGACTCACTGTACATGCAAATACCGCTTTCAAGTGCTCTTTGTTCACGCTGCGGCTCCAGATCCGACCAACTAGCGAGCGGCGTCTGACACTGAGGGGGGTATACTCGATTTTCGATTCAAAAATCACTATATGTTGTTTATTTATAGCGAATCAGAGCTAAAGAATGGTTGCTCGGTTGACAGACAGAATGAGCTCTGCTCAAAGGGCTCAAACAGCGCATGAAGAATCTCCTGTAATCTCGCAGGATGTCAATACCGCTGCCAGTGCTTAGTATACAGGAGTTGAGTAGTGAATCGATCATCGCGCATAGCCGTGTATACATACCTAAGTAGTACGAGATAATCGCATTTCGTGTGAGTTGAAATGAAATTTATCGGCGATTGTTGTTGTACTCAAGCCTGTGAGTATGAGAGAGTATGGGAGTGAGCTTTGTCGAGCAATTAAGAACGAGTCAAGGAATGGGCGTCTAACTTACAACCGAGTCGTGTTTCCCACAATCACTGGGCCGAGTCGGCCGACGTGCTTAGAATTGCAACTCTTCAACGTTCAACGTTCAACTTCATTCTCCAAGAATGGCAGGGAATGGCACTGGGCAGCAGTCTTTGAAAAGTTGAACTTTTACCTCACTTCAACGGTTCAACCGCAATTCATCACACATTATCTACTAGGTGCGTGCCAATACCTCAAACTCAACATTGGCTCAACGAACTGCCACTTTTACTCCCTGCCAGTGCTCACCGAAAGACTCGAGATCAAGTCGTAAAGGCTCTTCTTTCCACTACGGTGGTTATACTAGGAACAGGTCCAAGTCGGGAACACTGCAGAAGTTTAATTTCGATGTATGCGGACCTATGCCGACTCATATATTTGTGGACATCTCAACTGCAGGCTTTCAGAAACTTTACTGGTTCAGCATCAATCAGGTGTACTAACAGAATGAAATAGGTTAATCCCTTCCAATTTCCTTTTGTGTGGCAACTCTTGAGTGCTCTTTCCCCGTCTCTGATTGGTCGCTGCTGTCGAATTCCAGCAATCTCTACGGATCTTGCGAGAAGTTAGAGCATCGGATGCTAGTGTGGGATGATCTACTGTACTCCAGGTATGTATCGTTTTCTACAAATCGTAAGTTGATTGAGTTCAGGTTGAAGGAACATGAAGCTTCGCCGCATTGGGGACGCATTCGGTACTCTGGCCGTACTCCTACACGAACGATGTCGAAGTGAAGAAGATACATTGTTCTAGGCTCTACATATATCTTTCCTCTCTATGGTCTAACAGAAACGACTGGATTTCATTTCAGTCAGTGCCAGAACCAGTGATTTATAGCTTCTGAAGCAGATTCAGTCAATGCCGCGTACAGGATACATTCCGTCCCGTAAGCAAGAAGATGTCAGTTACTAGTAGCAGTGCAAATCGAACAAGCCTTCAGAATTCAACTGCAGATGCCACCGTTATCAAGATCCGTACACGGATGGTATCAATGGGTACATCAGTATGGACACAAAGTTAGTTTCATTTCGCGCGCATCAATGTGCATGCCATGTCCGCAGCAATATACCTCGAAATCCCTCGAAGAGATACCGGTTTCTTACCCAAGTACTTCTCAACGACACTCATCGTGAACCCAAGGATCGAGATCATATGGAATATTCAAGAACAGACTTTATTCAGCTTATTGGCGCCTAGCGTGTTGTTGTTCCCTCAAGCCAGTAGTATGGTGAGTGAAAGGCCTTCGGCTCATGTATTCCAGACCTTCCAGTTCACAGGTCTGTTTAATTCTAACTCAACAAGGGACTGATATGGACCTGAAATACATCAAACAATCTGGCTAGTATATCTTCAGCTTCGTCCAATTGGCATTGGCAGCCGGTTCCTCAGTTTGTCACCTTTTCGACTTTTTCATAAAATATTCCTTGCCGAATGTCTACTCGTAGCTCTGATTTTCGTCCTTTCATGGACCGTAGAAGGTCACAACGTAGGTCATGGGTCCAAACAGACTTGATCAGCTTCACTCTCCTTCCTTGATTGCTGCAATGCGGCAGTCTGATACACTTTCACCAACTTCGCTCTTGAAAATGGAGGAATATTTGCAGAGAGTTCCAATTGACTGTCACCCCAGCTTGGATGCATATGTTGTTCAGTATGTAGTTCGATTTTTGCTTGTCTCCGCACAAGAAGCATGTCACTGACAACCACTTGGCACTGCTGCTACAGAGACACCCTAACCTCTAAGAGCCAAGACAGTCAAGGGAGCTCTATACGTGGAAAGAAATGGAATTCTCGGATCTGGAGCCAAGTACGAAGCAAGAGAGCAGACAAAGAGTGTGGAACTGGGCCTAACCCAAAGTGGTGTCGTTAAACTGTCGTGGACTTTCACGGCAAGAAGTAAATTGAGCTTTATTCAAGAGTTCAACGTTAGAATTGTTGTCACAGTCCTCTTCTACAGTCTTCTACTCACATGCAATCTCAATTCGAGTGCCAGATTTGTGCTCAAGTGATCTGAGTCCCCGACTCAAGTTCGCATCGATGTCGTCAATGATTTGCGGGTTGAATTTGTATCGCCTGTGAGACAAATACGGTACTCAAATCGTTGATACATTTTTAGCTGACTGGATAAATCAACTAGAATCAGTCTGGCTCTTACGCTCAGTTGATGACAACCAGTCAATATGGAACAGGTCCGGGATGGACTAGTGAAATTTGGTATGTAGAAAGAAGAATCTCTTTGGTGCAGGGTGTTGTATGATTGATTTTCTGTAGTGAACGGTCGGTATGTAATTCATACACCCCAGGAAAACTACAGCTCCACTTGGCAAATCCTTGACGTCTCCTACTCTGCCCCGTTTTGCAACGTATTGCAACCAGCTGAGTGCAAGCTGGCGAATACATAGCATGAGATAATCGAGATAATCAGCTTTATGCGTTATATTCAGTATAAAATGCCTTGAAATACCGCTGGTCAGATCATGTTCTCGTCAACCTTGCCTTTTTGCTGTGGATTGAGATGTGATTTGTTTGGATTTTTCACGAAAGGAGGGACCAGGGTACGCACACTACATAGACTGATAATATACCAAGCGACGGGGTGAGCCACATAAATGCCTTCATGGGACGAGTAAAACTACGCACTGGAGAGAATTGGTGCACTGTCGAAATTGCCATACTAATTACAGCCTTGGCAAGATGCTGCATTTCGCTCGACGCTCGTCAACTTACGAATTTACATACCGTCCCAATCGGGCTCTGTCAGGCTCTGTCCTGGTTTAATATTCTCGATGTCGGGGCCGTTTGAAGATTGCGGGTGCGCGATCCATATTGTATATTGTGTTAAGAATATTGCGCCTCACATTCAACGCCTGTCACGTCTCTGTCATTAAATGGCAGAAAGTAGTGAAGACGAACAGGAGGCGGGAGGATCCTGTTGCATTCCAATATTTTAGATTTTGAAGAATATGCGAACAAACATTATGTATTCCATGCGATAGTTTACTTGTCTGTCCCTGACATGCCTGAATCATATCGCACGCAGCCCAACGACGCTTCTCCCCGGTCGCGAAAGCCAGGGCCCAGTGGCAGAAATTGGCGCATCAGGTTTCACCCCATCCTGACGGAAACAAGGCCCAAACGATAGCGCCGTTGCGAACACTGACTTGTTCTCTGGCTGCATCCGAACCATCCATCAACGCATCATCAACGTCTGCGGCGAGAAGAGGCTTGACCGATTGTCGTTTGACGCTAACCCATCTTCCAAAACGGTGCTCCTGGCCCACACTAGCGACGAGAAGAAGTGGCCGAGCTTCGGGATTCCGCTTCCTGGGTTCGCTATCTTTATCCACAGAATCGGTTCGAGGTCTGATGCTATGAACTCGCCTCGCATCACCGAACGTCCAGTCTGCACCGGCCCAAAAGCTTTCCTCCGGGGTAATAAACTGCAAAGAGTTTATCACACCAGGGCAAGGGATCGTGCAGATGAGTGAAAACATAGACAGCTGACCCGCATTCTTCTTAGATGAAGAGGTGGTCAATTTCCACAGTCGGATAGTGCCGTCGTAAGAACCTATAATGAGGGAGAAAGAACGGAAATTCAGGATGATTAAGCCAGGGTTGAAAGGAAGATGCGAAAGACAGGAGGAGAATCGTACAGAAAATCAAGAAGGAGCATAAGAAAGAAGGCAGTGCAGAAGGTCTAGAACAGAACCACCAAAAATCGACCGAGCACAGATCACGGGGGAAACACATTGTCAAGAGACTTTATGTTTATGTATACACCAGCAGTGTTGGTCGCAAAGTGCACATTGAATTACACTCACCGCTTGCGAACATATCTGAATATCTCAGAGAAGCGAGCGCAGTGATCCACCGCGGATGTGGGGGAATCTTGATATCTTCCCCTCCAGTCGCTTCATCGTCGCCTTCTTGTTCTGATAGTGGATCATGAACACCATGAGCGATACCGCATGTGAATACCGGTTTCTTTTTCGATGTTGACCAAAGAGAGATGGATCCGCTATCCCCACCGGTGAGGAACGTACTTTCATCTATCATTGCGACAGATTCGAGAGAGCCTTCGATGTACCGGTGATGTTCCTCGCTACCTTGATTTCTCTTTGTTCGGCCTTGGTCATCGCCAGAACCTTCGTCGTCCGAGGCAAGCGCATCCAATCTTCCCTCAAGCACATCTCGTAGCTTATTCTTTTTTGAGTCGATTTCCTGGCTATGAATATCTGAAGAGGTGGCCACGCCTCCACGAAACACGAGCTGGGTCTCCTCTGGGACCTTCCAGAACCGAGCTGTTTTGTCACGAGCGCCGACTGTGACCAGTGTTTCGACAGGAGTGGAAAGTGGATGGCGAGAATATGCAAAGGTTCTAGCCGCCGCAGTGGTATGAGCGGGATTTGGTTTTGACGATGAAGACGTGGACGGCTTTCGCCGTATGAGAGAGGTCGACGATATCGGTGGTAAAGTGGGCAAGGAAGGAAGGCAGTCGAGGGCTAGAATCTGATCCTGATGTCCGAAGAGGGTTTCTATGTAGCCCATATTTTGTGGATGAGCCTGGGGCTCTTTGGTGATAGACTCGGTGGTAAGAGTTGATATTGGCGATGCGGTTGGCAAAGTCCAGAGCTTCACTGTTCTATCGAAGGAAGCGGTATAGAGCGTGTGAGCCGAAGAAGACGCTGTAGCTGAATTGGTATTCGTTCGGAAAGAGAGCGACTAGGAGAGGTTAAATTTCATGTATTCATTAACAGAAGATTGAACGTACCGAGACACTATCTTTATGCGTGAAACTAGCTATCCATTGACAGGATCTGGCATCCCAGATACACGCTCGAGAGTCTAGGGCACCGGACGCGAGGTAGGTACCATCGGTCGTAAGTGCTAACGAAGTCACCGAGGAAGTGTGCCCTGCAGGCATCGCATTAGCTCGCCCTTTTCCCTTGCCTTTTCCCTTGTCTGGCTTAACTTTATGCATCACTCCTACATTTTTTCCACTTTGAAGGTCCCACTTCATGATATGGCCTTCCTTGCCAGCCGTGAAAAGATAGTAGCCCGTGGTCGCAGAAGATGATGAAGCCACCGGGGAAGCTACAGCAGCTGTACATGAGAACCTGTGACCTTTGACCTTCAACTGGGAAGTGGTAGCCTTGGAAAATTCATCTGCGACGAAGAGATGCACTTTCCCTCTGTACTGAGCACCTCTCAATCTGCTTGATATAAGCTCCTTATCGATTTCCGCGGCGTCAAAATCTCCTGCATCTGCTGCCAGATCCTCCTTCACACCATCAAGATACAATTGGGCTAAACGCAAACGTTTCTCGGCGGGTGTCTCATCTGGATCGTCCTCTGGCTCTAGTCCACTTTCCAAGGCTGAAGGAGCTCTAAAATCTTCATCGTCTCCAGCGTCCGAAGTCTGGTCCGAATTGAGGTCCTCGTCAAGTCGTTTGCTTTTTGATTTTTTTCCTGAGGAGGTTGTGTTGGAGGTATGTCGCGTTTTCTTGCCTTTACTAGGGCCAGGAGTAGAGGAAGGCTCTGCGCGCTTCCGCTTTCGTGATTTTCCAGACGTGAAGAAGGAATCGGGCATAGACAAAGAATTTTGTAGGCTCGAGCTGAACAGTTCAAATTCACAGTGGAAATTTTGGCCGGCACACAATGCACGTGACTTAAAGCCGAAATTTCCGAAAAATCCGAAATCCGATAACTTTCACATTGTGTCCCCTCGACGATTGAGATTCCCCGGAGGATTCGAGTCTTACTCATTCTCTGTTCGTCGATGTTATATAAACTCATAGATCCTCTTTTCAAGCCGTAATCGCCCGATTTTGTCTCTGTAACTGTCAACAACCTAGAGACATGAGCGAAATTATTTCTACTGGACTCACTAGTCTTCTTGGTATCCTTCAGGGCCTTTCAATCTCTTTACATTCCTAACTTTCGTTCATTAGGCATCAAGACTCCCTTGATCGTTCCTCCAATGGCAGGGGTAAGTGGAGGTACGCCAGCTTACTGATGAGCTTCCTCCGAAGTTCTAATCTAGTTCAATTGTCAATGTGTGACTAGGAGAGTTAGCTGCTCAAGTCACAAACGGAGGCGGCTTTGGATTCATATCGCAAGTGCTGCACGTTTGACCACAGAACTAATTCTCAATAGCAACTTCCGAATGATTAGTACAGGATACCAGCCTGCCGAGGTACTCATTTCTGAGCTTTCGCTGGCCCGTTCGCTGCTTGAAATCCAAAGTCCAACTGGAAAACTACCTATCGGTGTTGGTTTTCTCGGATGGTTGCTTGACAAGATGCCCTTCGATGAAGCTAAATCGCTTTTGAATGCTGCATCATCTGCAAACGTTCAAGCTCTTTGGTTTTCCTTTGGGTCCGATCTAGGAAAGTGGGTTCAATATGTCAGAGAACACTTTCCGACAGAAAACTCCTTGATTTTTGTCCAAGTCAACTCTGTAGAAGAAGCCATCCATGCTGTAGAAAACCTCAAGGCAGACGTTGTTGTGGCGCAGGGTGATCATGAATTTCTTCTGGAAAGAGCTAACATTGACTATCTGACGCTAATGTGGTTTGTCGACTAGGTATTGAATCAGGAGGGCATGGCAGCGGTCATGCTCCGCCACTGTCTGAACTTCTCCAAGGCATTCTAGCCCAGTCGTATAACTCTTCTCATCAACCTGTGTTCCTAGCCGCAGGAGGCTTAGCTAACGGAGCAGATATCGCTTCGCAGCTTACTCTGGGTGCCGCTGGTGCTGTTATGGGGACGAGGTTCTTACTTACACCTGAAAGTAAATACACAGACGCCCAGAGAGAGGCTTTGATCGTTGCACGTTCAGAGGACACTGTGCGTACCATGGCGTTCGATCATGCCAGGGGAACGATAGATTGGCCTGAAGGAATCGATGGAAGGGGATTGCGGAATGGTGAGTGACGTTTCAAAGGGTTCTTCATTAAAAACATTGTGTCTGGTGTGAGGCTGCAGGGTTTATTACTCTGTCCAAATGATTGTGGACTGATAAGTCTTATGATCTCCGCCGCTCAATCTTACCTGGTTTTAACATATATTCATCTTTGGGACTTTCTAGATACCGTTCTCGATTTCGAGCGGGGTGAAAGCATCAATGTTATCCAGTCGCGATTCAAGGAAGGAACGAGGACTCAAGATCGGAAACGATTCTTGGTATGGGCAGGTACAGGAGTGGGTTCTATGAATCGTGTTATGCCAGCAAAGGTTAGCTCTCTTTTTCATGCGATCAGAGGATGTGTGTGTGCCAGACTCCAGTGAGCAAATATTGATCCAGCTTCACAGGATGTTGTCAAGGAATTGCATGAAGAATGCCAGCAGCAATTAGCGGTCGATAGTAAGAAATTGGATCTGTGAACTTCTGTCATAGCATAAGAATACAACAAATAACCATTCGAGTTATATTACAACGATTTGCTTTGACTTTTCGGTATCAATATCTACTAGGTGTGTAGTACGGATCTCTGAGGTCGGGAGGATACATTGTAGCTATGCTTATTGTTCAGGATGCCTGCTTTAGTGTACAATCTCGACCGTTAGATCTCCTTGGTTAATAGAATCCCCTTTGGAAAGGAGTTAGCTCCTGGACAAAGCAACCTTGACAATAGTGACAAACCTTCTTGTACGACTACTCGTTTGACGTGGCCAGAAACCGGAGCCGTAATGGCAGACTCCATCTTCATGGCACTCATAACTAGGAGACAGAAATTCAATCATTGGCCGACAGGTGAAACCAAGGCAAAGATGTACTTACCACAAACAGGATCGCCCTTTTTGATTTCTTGGCCCTCCTTCACCCGTACTTCGACGACAACACCCGACATAGGTGCTCCCACGGATCCGGGATCCGTAGTTGCCTTCTCCCGAGAAACAGTTTCCACTGCAGAATTTTTGTCCTCAACAGACACCGCCCGGACCTATGTATGAATCGATCAGGGTTTTGAGGAAAAGGTTATTTGAAAGGAAGTTTGTGCAGAAACAAAAAGGATTCTGTGACATCAAAATGGCGATAGAAGGACATACCTCTCCGTTCACTTCAAACCAAACATCGCGTTGTGCGCGACCTTCTACTACAGGTCCGACGGCCATAAGACGGATGATCAAAGTTTTGCCTTTTTCGATGGAGATGTGCATCTCTTCGCCGACATCGGGACGACCCAGGAAGTAACGAGTGGGAACAACACTGTACAAAAAGTCCGCTCAGTCGAAGATGCAAAGCCCCTGGAAATTCTCCCGCGAAAGGTCCTACCCACCTGAGGTCACCATATTTCTCAATGAAGCCCTGATATTCTTCAAAGACCTGTGGATAATTATATTCGAACCCCATAGAACATCAGTCAACATGAATAGGCAGACCTTCGGATACATGACATAGGAGGTGACGTCCGAGTCCGTGATATGCTTGCCAAACTTCGCTCGTAGCTCTTGCTTGATCTTCTTGAAATCTAATGGTTCCATTGTTGCACCGGGACGTCCATCGATTCTTGGTTTATTTCTTATCACATGGGAACGCAGAGGTTCTGGGAAACCTCCCACTGGCTGCCCGAGATAACCTTGGAAAAATTCAACCACGGACGAGGGGAAATCGAGGGACTCTGCGCGCTGTAGAACATCCTCTTTCGAGAAAGAATTCGATGTCATCCACTGAGCGAAATCGCCCACGACTTTGGACGACGGAGTGACCTAATCATTCACACTGCTGTGAGCAGCATGATAAGCAATGAATAGGTCTTGAATACCTTGATGATGTTTCCGCACTATCAAAAACAGTCAGAAAAGGAAGAGTTCAAAAACGTCATAGAACTGACAAGCTCATTAGCTTCGATATACTTTTGTTTGATTACTGGAAGACAATGTTAGAACATGCCTTTGTTACCAAAGTGAGAAAATTTCACCAGTCCACTGAGTTCCGAGACCCAGTTGAGCAGCTTGGAACTGAGAAGAACGCGTCATATTTAGTATATGCTTTCAGAATGAAGTTTACCCCACTCACCATGAGGTTAGTATATTGGCCGCCAGGCATTTCATGGTCGAAGACGGAAGAGTCCGAGGCGCGAACGTTGGCTTCGAAGCAACTGTATAAGATGCGAACTTGACTCCAGTACAGATTCAAAGCCTGTATGTCTTCATATCGTATACCAGTACCAAGGGACGTTTGCTCCAAAGCTCCACAGACGGCACCCATTGAGGGTTGAGAGGTTAACCCCGACATACCTAATCAAGGTATATGAGGAAGAATCAGGTACTGGGAATAAACCCCAAGACTCACTATCAATCGCTACATCAACAACATCTGCGCCTGCCGCTGCACAGGCCAGCATACTGGCAGTAGCAATGCCAGCTGTGTCGTGAGAGTGGACGTGAATCGGAAGGTCAGGATATTTCTTGCGGATAGAACCAATGAGCCTGCGAAATAAGGAGTGAGTAAGGGGAAATTCATAAACATCATTCTAGAATCTCTTACAGTTTGGCTGCTTCAGGTTTCAATAGTCCAGCCATATCCTTCACACCTAGAACATGGATACCCTCCGCAACCAACTGATCGACGAAATCAAGGTAGTACTGCAGAGTGTATTTCGTCTCCTTCGGACTTGCGACGTCACCACTGTAGCAGACAACAGCTTCGCAGACACCGCCAGCTTTTTTGGCAGCATCGATACCCAGTCGCATCTGATAGGGGCAGATGCTCTATAAACCTTTTTGTCAAAAACCGGGAGAAAGAACGCACATTTTCTAGTAACGGAAGTTCAGTATTAATCGAGAGATATCTAAAAGTAAAACCGTCTCACCAATATAATTGAGGGAATCGAAGACTCGAAAGATGTCAAGACCATTCTCGACAGCCTTCTTAGAAAAGTCGTAGATAGCATTGTCGCTAAATACTCTATCAGCAGCGGCAGGTCGTGCACCAAGGGAACGTACGGATAACTGGTGTATCCCACACCGTTTGCACCACGAACGAGGGCTTGGAAGGGAATGTTAGGGACAAGTTTACGAAGTGTGCGCTGTGAGAGGAGACGGCATTCAGCCGAGAACCAATACTGTCCACAGTATACATACCAGCCGTTCCCAAGGATCTTCATAGAGGAACCTCATTGCAACATCGAATGTGGCTCCACCCCAACATTCCAGACTATATGCGTTTGCCAAGGCGTAACTAGTTTCTCTCGCAATGTTTACCATATCGATTGTCCTGAGCCTTGTAGCAAGAAGAGACTGATGTGCGTCACGCCAAGTAGTGTCCATAATGAGAGTGCCTGGGTATTCACGAACGGCTTTGGCAAACGCTTCAGGGCCGTGTTCAACGATAATGTTCCGCCATCCAACCTCACAAGGGAAGGTGGCATCAAGAGGTGGTCCGTTAGGGTCTTCGCGATTCTGGAATTTGGGTATAATGACTTCATCTTTGAGGCCGGGTTCTCCCTAAAGGAAGGGTTGATTGTGAGATGGAAGGTAACGGGTGGAAAGAGATATCTCACTTGTTGTCCTTTAATAGAGCTTCCGTTGACAGCAAGGTCTCCAAGGTAGGATAAAAGCTTCTGGGCACGATTCTGGCTTTGTACCAGCTTAAAGAGATCGGGAGTGTCATCGATGAACTACAATGACTGTTCGGTTAATCGTTCCTTTGCAGATAGGCACGTCATACCGTGGTCCAGGTTTTTCCGCCAATGAAGACATCATGGGTCAGAAGTCGGAATAAGAATGGAATGTTTGTCTAGGTATATGCTCAGTTCCAGCATCATGAAGTCACAACTCGAGAAACGGGCAACCTTGACACCACGGATTCGGAACTCTACAAGAGCGCGAAGCATCTTACGACGTGCCACTTCATATGTTGTTCCACTGACGGTACATTTCACCAACAGACTGTCATAATGAGGCTAACGAAACGCCAACTCATATTAGTCCAAGGTCTTCAATTCGGCCGAAAGCAACACATACAGTGATTTGGGCTCCAGCAAAACCGGAAGATGCGTCGAGCCGCACTCCGTTTCCACCCGCACTACGGTACACCTCAATCTTCCCGGTATCAGGTTGGAAATTCTGAGCAGCGTCTTCCGTGGTGATACGACATTGAATGGCAAATCCACGTTTGGTTATTGCTTCCTGAGTGAGTCCGAGTTGAGGAAGGGTTGCACCAGCAGCGATTTGGATTTGAGCAGCCACGATATCGATACCTGTGATTTCCTCTGTGATACAAGCCCGTCAGCCAGCTGGTGATATGCGGGTTCAAGACGCGCCACTGACCGGTGATAGTGTGCTCGACTTGAATACGCGGATTAATCTCGATGAAGTAATGCCTTCCCATCTGGTCCACCAGGAATTCGGCTGTCCCAGCATTCCTGTAGCCTACGCTTTTCGCCAGCTTGATAGCATCTGAGAGTATAGCCTGTCTGACTTCTTCCGGTAGATGTGTAGCCGGGGCAACTTCAACCACCTTCTGATGTCTCCTCTGGACGGAACAATCACGCTCAAAGAGGTGAATCGTGTTCCCTTGTGCATCGGCGAGAAGCTGAACCTCGATGTGACGCGGCCTTTCAAGGAAGCGTTCAATGAAGACAGTTCCGTCGCCGAAGGCTGCTTTAGCTTCGCTGACAGCGCGTTCAAATGATGTTTTGAAGTCTGATTGTTCACGGACTACTCGCATACCGCGACCTCCACCTCCCATCGCTGCTTTGATGATGACTGTCAAGGGAACATGAATCAATTGCGGATTCTGCTGAAGTCCGAAGGCTGTATACCTGGGAAACCATATTCCTTGATGAAAGACTCTCCTTCGGTGTACGAGGCCACTGGTCCTGGAGTGCCGGGCACTACAGGAACACCTACTTTCATTGCTTGGAACGAGGATTGGGATCAGATCAGCTTTCGGGATCATTACGGGAGGAACTATACCAAGAGTACGCGCTTTGGTCTTATCACCAAGCCCGTCAATGACTTCGGGGGAAGGTCCGATGAAAGCAAGACCTGCTTGCTCGACTTTCCTAGCGAATTCGGCATTTTCGGATAGGAAACCATAACTAATAGAACGATGAGTGAGTGACAGGGTAAGGAGATAAGCTCAAATTTTTACCCAGGATGGATCATATCGACGCCATGCTCCAAGGCTATTCTGATGATGTCGTCTTGAGCTAAATATGCAGCGACGGGTGTAAGCCCTTTGCCAACTTGATATGCTTCATCGGACTAGAGATCAACGTCTTGGATGAGAGATCAAAGGTCTTTGTGGGTAATGACGCCAACAGACCTTCTGACGATGAGCAGATAGACGATCCTCATAAGAAAATATCGCGACAGTGTGCATTGCCAACTCATGAGCCGTCCTGAATACTCGGATTGCAATTTCCTGAACGAAGATTAGTCCGATATCGCCACGAAACACGATCGACTCACCCCTCGGTTCGCGACCAGGATCTTCGTCAAAGGACCACTATGTCCAGCCGCTTTCCGTCTCATTGTTTGAATAGAATGGACCGGTGTACCCGGTATGCTGGGTGTTCCAGCGAACATAGGTGCTAACCTTGGAGGATGCAAGGTAGCCGTAGCCGTAGAAGAGCTCATGGTGGTGGATGTGGTTCAAAGAGTAAAGTTTCAGAACAAGCCAAGGACAACTGATTGAAATGTGATTTCGGGCGTCTGTGGTTTGATGATGAGAAGGGATGATGCTGATGAGAAGCAGGGTTGCGGACTGATGCGGGCCTACGGAGCTCTTGGCTGCCGTCGCTCTACCGTCGTCGCCGCAACCAATGTGCATTGTGGACGAAGTCGGATTTAGTGGTGGAATTCACGAGTATGTAAGGGCTTAGGCCTTAGGGCTATGTATCATTCTAAGTATGTCCATTCACTACACCCGATTACACCTGAATACGCTGACAGTGCTATGACTTTCGACTTGATAGAGGTATTATTGAATCAGAGTGCATTCGGCTCTCTGCTTTCTTTTGATTGTTTTTCGCCACTGCGTAGAGTAATCCAGCAAAGAATCCCACACTGATCGCAGAAACAGACCCGAACGTGACTGCATCGCCAAAGAACAGCATTCCGGAGGCTGCAACAGGCAATTTATTGAGAGCGCCGACCATGCTATTGCAACAATCAATGTCAGATTGTAAACCGACAGAAAGTGGAGTTTGACCAACCTGTACGTTGTGCTGCTAGTGACTCGTACGCACCAGGCGGTGGTGTATGAGATACCCACCGCTGCCGCTCCCGAGAATGCTATAGCCATCAATAGGAAACTCCGAGTCTCTTCAGGACTGATAGAAGATATGTCAGTGGCGAAAATGAAAGTTGACAGATAACACACAAATTGCGGTTGAGGTTTTCAGTTCCCCAGTCTTCAAGTATGAAAGAGAAAAGGGCAAGAACAGGTATGGAGAGGAGATTAGAGTAGAACATCGAATCCCAATCCGAAAACCCTGTAACCTTAATCCGTTTACGCATCGTGAGTACCTAATGAGAGCGATGATTAGACGTCATCCGGGGCTTCACCTGCGGAGTATCTTACATATGCAGCGCTCGTTAAGCAGTTCACGAGCATCCAGAAGTAGCCAATATTAAGTTTCTGAACAACATCCGTTACGTCGTGTAGAGATCCCATTCCAGCATTCGGTATTGCATCGTTCATAGCATTTGAAACGTCGGACCAGGCAGCAATGACAGAGGAAAGTACCTAGGTCGGGTAGAGGTGAGCATACCGTTTGTCAAACCAGTAGATGTAGTACCATGAAGATGAAAGAGACAAAAGTCAAGCCCGTCACTCTGCCCCCGAACCATAGAACTTCTCCGTAGGCCTGATCGGATATTGTTAACGGTCGGGTGTGAAGAAATATGGATGTTACACACTGACAATCAGGATAATGGTTAAATTCTTGAAGATGGTGTATACAGGAATGCTGAGGAATTGCTGCGCGACTCAAGGTCAGGCGGGAAGATACAGAAACATACCGTAGTAACGTACCAAACTTTTTGAGCCTGTGTAAATCACCATCGCCAGCATGAAACTAATGGGAAACCATGTTTTGGCGTCTTGCCAGTCGAAAGTCCGGAACGATATTATGCCCAGCTTTTTCACAGTGGTAACGCATGCTATACACACTGATGACTGTATACAGAGGAGGAGAAAGTTCATGGAAAAGTTGGCGCCTGAGACAACGAACTGTGGGCGACGTGAGAACTTCAGAACGGGCGAAATAGCATAGGAAGAGCACACGTACTTTGTTCACGACAGTCATTAATATCGAAGCAAAGCAGTAGCAAAGGATAGGGGGTACTGCGAAAGGGAGGAAACAAGATCTTAATTCGAGTGGGTGGGGTGCTGAGATTGATACGCACTAGCTGAGAATTGGACATTGTTATCTATTGTTGGGCTGGTTGCAAGTGACCTCCTAAGTTCCGCAGTATCTCGTTCAGTGTTAGTGTTGTTCGAGGTTGAGGCCATTATTAAAGGAAGTTGGCAGGCTCTAGAGAGTCCGAATCGTGATGAGTATCTCGTGTTACACAAGGAATGTGTTTAGATTGCCGGAAAGCACCAGCAAAGACTAGATAGACGCGAAGGCCGAAAGAGAGATGAGAACCTCGAAAATTGGAATGGAGTTGGGAGAAGAAGAATGAAATCAGTCGCTTGCGGGCGCGTGTCAATTTCGGTGGCGGGCGCTTAAAACAACTGCTTTCTTGAATCTCAACCACTGCTTCTATCGCCGTCGTCTTCCTAGCTTTTCAAGTTATGACTCGAAGCACATTTCAATGGTGCCTTTCAGCTTCTTTCTGTGCTCTTCTTCTGTATATTTGGGTATATGGATTTCCATCAGAACACAAGCTCAGCAATACATCTACCTCAAACGCTCAAACACACATGGAATATGCCACGGGAAATTCTTCAACCTTCGATCTGGAAGCTGAACTCTCTTTCATACCTGAAAACATCTCACTCGTCGACAAACATTCACTAACTGCGGTCCTTCCTGTTACAGACGACTCTCTTTCTAATCTGCGCCACGTCCTAGGACCTCTTGTTCACCCGGATTCCGCTTCTCCCTGCCTGCGGGAAATCCTTCTAGTTGCTCAAGATGCTACAATCTCAAACCTGCGCTCCGAACTTTTCACTGTCATGTCCCAGATGGAATTCTCTAGGCATATACAGTGCTCTATTCGTTCTTGGAAAGATACTGTCAGTAAAAGCACCGCTCTCATTCAAGCTGTCGCCACTGCTTCGACAGACTGGGCGCTCATACTAGAGAAAGATGGCCTAGTCAATCTAGATGAAGACGTTCAACATAGCCTTCTCAATCCTCCCTCGATTTCGTTGCCGGTCGGTCCTAGAGGTGTTTGGTTAACGCAAAACGCTTCCTGCATAACTCCCTCCTCGAAAAACTTGCTCAAAGCTTCTTATTTGATTCCTCCATTTGTGATGCCATCTGCTTTGACAGCCCATATTGGTGAACGTGCCACATCGTGGGCGTCTTTTGGCTCCTACGTGACTAGTCTGTTCAACTTCAAAGATGGACAAGCCGGGGGCATCGTTCTATTTCAGCCTTCCCAGAACACAGACATGAGCTGGTGCTCTTCAATATCTCAACCTCTTCCAACCGACTTGTTTCCTGTCCTGGATTCCGAATCGCTTTTCCAACAGTGGCCCTCCTCCACGCTCTCGACTGATAGAAACTTCAGCGTTACAGCTTCATTGGACGACTCACCCATGATTTTCGGAATCCTCTTTCAGTCTTTGAACGACCTGCAATCGTTCGCTCCAGTCGCATGCCATCTTCAAACCCGTGGACACACCCTGCGAATAGCTCTTTATGATGTTCGTCCCTCGCAAGCTCCTCTAACGCACGAGCATCCTTCGTGTTCATTGTCTTACAAAATTCTGGGCGTCAATGAACTCCTCTCCGGCTGGATCGACGAGATCGAAGAAATGGAAGGACATTTGGAAGTTCTAATCACCCTTTCAGAAGTGACGGATCCTTTGGGCGGATGTACAAGTGCTTCAATTATCCGTATTGCTCGCGAAGACTTGCAACATTCTCTTTGGATGAGTTCTCTGACATCTCTGGAATGGAGAGGTGAGTATTCCTTAACTGGCAACTTCTTTCGCTAATTAGAATAGATTGGAATGTTCCGCAAGTGACTTTGAGCATTATAACGAAGGATCGGCCACAGTCCCTTTCTCGCTTGTTAGAGTCTGTCACAGAAGCAAGATTCTTCGGAGATAAGGTTGACCTTCGAATCAACCTGGAGCAGTCCGCCGACCTAGAAACAATGAATCTAGTCAAGAAGTTTAGCTGGTCTTATGGTAGTCTATTCATGCATCACCGAGTAATTCACGGGGGTCTCCTTACAGCTGTCGCGGAGTCCTGGTATCCTCATTCTCAAGACGCATACGGGGTCTTATTGGAAGACGATGTCGAATTGTCTCCTCTGTTCTATGCTTGGATCAAGATGACTATTCTTCGCTATAGGTGAGTGATATCTCCTTCTGTCTAAAGACTGTATGTCATGATTATGTCCCTCAGGTATGGTTCAAATCGAGGCAAGGCTCCCCACATCTTTGGGATTAGTCTTTACCAGCCGAAGAATTTGGAGTTGGACCTAACCGGTAGACGTCCATTCAACGCTTCGCATATTTTGCTCTCCAGTGGTATGCATGCGTTCACCCCTTATCTTTCTCCAGTCCCATGCAGCTGGGGTGCGGTATATTTCCCTGAACACTGGATGGAATTCCACGACTTTCTCGCTATGCGTTTCTCCGAAGATGCGTTAAACCTCACACAAGTCATTGTTCCGAATGTTCGTTCAAATCAGTGGACCCGGTCGTGGAAGAAATATTTCATCGAACTTGTTTATTTGCGTGGATACGTTATGCTCTACCCCAATTATCCTCAACATGTCTCTCTGTCCACCAATCATCTGGAAGTTGGCTCACATGTCAAAATTCGCTCCATGGAGAAGAGGGAATCCTTCTCGGTCCCGTTGATGAAACTTGGAGATGGAACAGGCGCTCGGGAGGTCGATTTACTGGATCTGCCGAACAGATCCCTTCCACCTTGGACGTCGTTACCCGTGTTCAATCTCACCGGAGTACCCACGACACTGGATTTGCTGAAGGAGACCGGTATGCTTAGATATTTGGAGCTCGGGTTTTGTAGCGATGCAGTTGATGGTCGAAGCGTAGATGCGTACGAATTCTCTATCTGTGGAAAATAAGAATATCTTTTGACTGATTGATGTTTCCGAACACTCGTCCCCGAGACTCGTTATTATATGAACGACAATGCAGGGTTCAACGTTCAGTACTCAGTATCCAGTATATCACAGCAATATCGAGTCTTGGAACCTAGGCTAACCTGGGTACAGCAATATAAGAGCTCGGGAAGCCAAACAAGCCAAGTTGAGTGGACTATAAGTGTTCAGACGATACCTTGTATGACATAGATATATCTATTTTTTGAACAGGTACGTGTTTCTGCTGCTACTGTGCTACAGTTACTGTCAGTAGTCATCCGAAGGGAGTTCCAGATGCCAGAGGGATCATCTCTTTGGATTGTGTCTTGAATGGAAACATATTGAAACTCGCCGATGGATGATGCATCGGGGCGCCCGGTGACAGTCGGTGACTAGTGGGAATCGTTTGAACCTGCGTGTCAGCAACCATTGAATGTTCGCGGGATTGTCTGGTACGGTTCACCTCCTCACCAACGAATTTATTTTCAGATGGGTGGAATATAAGTCTACGGAGGACCAGGGAGCACCAGAACATGTAATCCTATCATTCCTATGTGATCTTGCGAAAGCCGGATATCAGAGCTTCTGTTGACGCGTATCAGCGCCTATCAGGACATATCAATACGCATCAGCTATATGCACCGCCATCAAATGATGGGCTATTTTCCAGAAGATCAAAAATTTCAGGGCTCGCCAGTAACCGTTTGATATATTTACGCCGGTGTTTCAAGGATGAAATACGAGCTCCCCTCTTCGTTCCTTCTACTCACCTCCTTCATTACCATTTCGCTTTCTGCTTTTCTCTTGAGCTAAAGGGTTTTCTTGAGTTTTTTGTCATTCCCTCTTCATCTCCCTTTGCGTTTCTTTCCTTTCCTTTCGAGATATCCTTCCCCGTCCATTTTCAACGTCAGATCAAATGGTTCAACCAGTCCCTAGCAAATCACTCCCTAAGTTTGAAGTTGGCAAGTTCTACCCGGGCTTCCTTTGATTCTTTTGACTGATGTCATACACGCAGGCGACGACTATGAACTTACACAAGTACTGGGATCGGGAGCATACGGGGAGGTTGTTGCAGCAGTACACAAGCCTTCTGGTCGAAGGGTCGCTATTAAGAAAGTCCTCCCTTTCGATCATGTTCTCTGTGCTTTACGGACATTGAGAGAACTCAAACTTCTCAAATACTTCACTGATTCGTGTTTTAACGAGAATGTGCGTACTGCGTTACCGCTAACGAACTCTGATTAACCACACATCGGATAGATCGTGACCGTTCTCGACATTATCAAACCCGAATCACTTGAATCGTTCAAGGCTATTTATTGTCAGTCGACCTTCCTGTGCTTGTTCAATTGATCATCTGACAATGTTCTTATCACAGTTATTCAAGAACTCATGCAGACTGATTTGCACAGAGTGATTCGAACTCAATGCCTCAGCGACGATCATTGCCAGGTGAATATCATTCGGATTGGAAAACATTTGGTATATTGACCTCGACGATCAGTATTTCGTATATCAGACGCTTCGAGCCTTGAAGACAATCCATGGGGCTAACATCGTCCATCGAGATATCAAACCTGCAAATCTCCTTGTAAATGAGAATTGCGATTTGAAAGTCTGTGATTTCGGGCTAGCAAGAAGTATGAGCACCTGCGGGGTTGCTGGAAAAGGTTTAGGCCATGAATCGAATGCGATGACGGAGTATGTGGCAACGAGGTGGTATCGAGCACCGGAGAACATGCTGTCGAATGCAAGCTACACCAAAGTGAGTCTTCCTGATAGATTTTTAGGAAGCATGTCTGATGTTCACAACCTTAGGCTATTGATATCTGGGCTGTAGGATGTATTCTTGCTGAGCTACTGTCAGGACGACCTCTGTTCCCTGGTCGAGATTACAGTCACCAGCTAGATTTAATACTGGACATCATCGGTAGGTGAACTACAGTCTTGGTACCCCGTTCGGTTCTCTCATAAAACATCGTATATAGGTACCCCCACTATGGATGAGTTCGCTACGATATCTTCCCGTCGCGCACGGGAGTACGTACGTTCTTTGCCTATCAAACGGGCTAAGAGTTTCAGAGCCCTCTTCCCTACCGCTTCAAGCACCGCTATCGACTTCTTGAACAAGACTTTGGTCAGTCTTGCTTGTCTATGTGCCTACGATTACTATGACTTACCCACAATGATTAGACCTTTGATCCCAAGAAACGTATGACGGTCGAGGAAGCTCTGGAACATCCCTACCTTGCCACTTACCACGATCCTAATGAGGAGCCTGTTGGTTCACCTCTCGGGGCTGAAGAATTTGACTTCGATTGTAAGGAATCAATCTCGTCGAATATTCCTGTTCTGTCCTGATCAATCCTATCGCAGTGCACAAGGAGCGGTTATCCAAGCAAGAATTGAAAGAGCTGTTATACGAGGAAATACTCTCCTTTGAGTCCGACTTTTCTTCTTCCGGCGCCAGTGCATGAGACAATGGCTTCCATCGCTCAGTTTTTTGTTTTAAATTATTGTTTTGCGTTACTTCTACGGAACCGGAAACCTGTACTTTCATTGAGTCTTTGGGCGTTATTTATTTTATGAAGCTCAGTCATAACAGGTCATAACGTCCGCCGGATTTTCAACCGAGTACTTGAGTGAACACTGAATGGAGGTGAATGGTGTTTCAGAGAAATACAGACTGAGTAGATGTCTGCCGATGTTGAACCTCGTCCCGACGCGACAACTTGTTTTGATGACATCATGATTTAGTACGAGTTCGGTAAATTCGTGCAGGAAGTACATATATACCAACAACTCTTTCTCTTCAACCACCATCATCCTCTTTAGTTCACATTCTTCAAAATGGGAAAAGGGCGAAAAGCCAACAAAACTAAACCTTCCGTGTCCATACCTCTTTCTTCCCGCTCGAAATCGTCTGCGTCAAGCGCCGGTTCCAGCCCCATTTCGCCAATCACGCCCAAGACTCCCGCTGATGAGGGAATCGAGTTTTTCCAGTCACCATTAGTACCGGGCGAGGCTCCTTTGCGTGTCTATGAGCTTCGCCTTGACATTGATGGTGGTCCTCATAAGGACCGGTCGGTGAGTCTTCTATAGACGCGTCGTAGTCGCATATCATATTGCTGACTATCCTTGAAGTACATTCGATTGCCGCCTGCGTATGTTCCGTATATTCTTCGTGTTTCCATTGATGCAGGTACTCCTGCATCTATGAATGGTGTTTTCAAGACCAATTTCCCGCTCGATGGCGGCAAATTCGATCGAGCCCGGTTCACAGAACGGAAGTATGTGTTCTTGTTTCCTGTTTGCACGCATATATCCTTAATAACGATCTGTACAGACTTCCTTCTGACTTCTCAAGCCCGATCCAGATCGATCTTCCCATTTCTCATGCTGGCGCGTTCGTGTTCTGGGTCGAGTATGACGGCGACTCGCCCAACCAACGCGTCAAGGGTCGGGAGGGATACTTCAACATAGACCCAGTTCTTCGTATCAAGGCTCGCTCGCCCATCTTGTCATCTGATTTGGCCCCTCTGCCTCCTACAACGGGTGCCGTCCTTCAGGACAAAACTGTGAATCTTCCTCTTGATGGACTGTCCATCCTGACGGTTGTATCCAAGTGGATGGGTCCCTTGAATGAATGGAAGCAGCACTTTGCTGAGGCAAAAGATCGTGGGTATACAATGCTGCACTACACACCCTTGCAGGAGCGCGGAGAGAGTGACAGCCCCTACTCTATTCGTGATCAATTCCAATACGATCCTAGCATGTTCTCTGGAAAGCGAGATTCCGATGGAGGTAAAGCAAAGGTAGAATCCATTCTCAAGGTTGCACGAGAAGAGTATGGTTTACTCAGCTTAACCGATATCGTTCTCAATCACACCGCGAATGATAGTCCTTGGCTCGTGGACCATCCTGAATCTGGTTCGAAGTTTTCTCTCTCCTGAGCTCTCTTAATGTTGTTTCTGAGATATCATATACAGGATTTAGTCCTGCCAATTCTCCTCATCTTACCCCAGCCCTCGAGTTGGACACAGCGATGATCGAGTTCTCTAGTAATCTCGCATCAAGAGGCCTCCCCTCCTTTGTTCGTAACCAGCAAGACGTAGACAACCTGATAAACGCTTTCAGAACCGTTGTCAAGGATCTCAACCTCTGGCAATATTATGTTCTAGATGTCGCCCGCGAGAAGGCTTCCATCCAAGCCGTTCTAGCATCGAACAAGGCCACTCCTTGGAGCGGCCTTCCTGTCACAGGAAAACCTGTCATTGAGCTTGCCGACATTCTTCGTACATCTAATGTTATCCTGGGCCGCGGGGAGCTTGCGTCCAGATTCGGTGTACATTCTGATGTCAACATTGCGGCTGGTTTCATCAAGGCTGCATTCGTGGAACTAGCTGACCCAGTTGCCCTTGCGGATGCTTGGGTGCGCGTCTTGGACGTGGTCAACGTACCTTTGTACGAAGAATGGGAGGAGGATACCAAGGTTGCTATTGAGAATGTCAAGAATCGACTGACTTACGCTAGATTGGATGGGAATGGACCAAAACTAGGTGAAATAACCAAAACGTAAGCCGTTCTGTCTGTGTACTCGAAGTGAAGCGAATCCTGAATCTCAACTCAATCGCAAGGAATCCCCTCGTCGAAACTTACTTTACACGTTGTGGACCCAAACCCGATTCCGATCCTCTGGTCTACTCACTTGCCAACAATGGTTGGATTTGGGCTGCCGATCCTCTGCAGAACTTCGCACTCCTCCCATCCAAAGCGTACCTCAGGCGTGAAGTTATCGTCTGGGGCGATTGCGTCAAACTTCGGTATGGCTCAGGTCCCGAGGACAATCCCTGGCTCTGGTCTCATATGACTTCGTATGTAACATCGTTGGCCGGGACGTTCGATGGGTTCCGTATTGACAATTGCCATTCGACTCCTTTGCATGTTGGTGTCACGATGTTAGATGCCGCTCGTGCTGTGAACCCAGATCTGTACGTCTGTGCGGAGTTGTTCACCGGCAGCGAAGACATGGATTTGCTTTTCGTCAAACGACTTGGAATCAACAGTCTTATTCGTGAAAGCTATAATGGCTGGGACGCCAAAGAGTATTCAAGGCTGCTCTATCGCCACGGAGTAAACAAACCAGTTGGTCAGTATCATTCTTCTTGTTCTTAGCTTGTGCCAACGAAATCCCCCCAGGCTCTATGGATGGTGCCTGTTTGACTAGCATCGAAGAAATCCCATCACCAACAGGCAAGGGTCCTTTGCGAAAGGCCATCGTCACACCGTTGAATGGTTCAATGCCTCACGCTCTTCTGTACGACCTCACTCACGACAATGAATCGCCTCTCCACAAGCGGTCAGCAGAAGATGCTCTATCCACAGGAGCGTTGGTGACCTTCAGCTACTCTGCCATCGGTTCGGTCAAAGGATTCGATGATCTGTATCCCAAACTATTAAACCTCGTCGGCGAGAAGAGGAAATATCAAGTGACTGGCGTAGGCGAAGGAAGTGGGATAGCACCTGTCAAGCGTGTATTGAATACTCTCCACCTTGAAATGGTCCTGGGAGGATACGAGGAAGGGCATGTTCACCAAGAAAATGATGTAAGTTTTCCCTCTTGTATTCAGGTTTCCTCTTATCTCGTTGCAGTATATTGTTCTATCGCGCGTTCAACCTGGTACACAAAAAGGGTACCTACTCGTCGCCCATACAGGATTTGCAAAAGGCTCTAAAGATCGTGGTCACAGTACGTTTGAAGCAACATAGTCATTTGAGTACGCGTATTCATTGATGCTTGCTTAGTTTCACCTATCAAACTCAGACGCACGCGTGTCAAATTCATAATGGGCGCGAGTATCGACATATCCTCCTACGATTTACCAGAGGATGCCAAATCTCTCAAAGGTCTTCCTCACAAGCTTGTCGAAATGAGTCCGATAGTGGTTCCTCAAGGCCTCGATGCGGAAAGTCCTTACTCTGAGATCGTTGTCCCGGAGTCTTTCCCTCCTGGCAGCATCATGATCTTCGAAACCCATCTGCAAGATCACGACGCCTCTTTGGATGAGTTTGTGGTATCAGGTGCCCAGGAAGTATTCGGTAATCTGGACTTGGTCGAGCTCAATGTGGTACTTCACCGTGCCGATGGCGAAGAACGGGACGCGACTAACGGTCAGATCGGGGTATATGATGTACCAGGACTTGGTCGAATGACATACTGTGGATTAGAGGGCTGGATGCATCCTCTCCGTCACATTATGCGCTACAATGACCTCGGACATCCTTTGTGCGAGCATTTGCGACAAGGGACCTGGCCTTTGGACTATGTTCATGAACGTTTGAGGTAAATTTCTTATCATGAAAGAGCGGCGGGCGGATGCTGACAATCATCTGAACGACAGTCATGCAGAGGACTTACCCAAGCTCAAGATAGTCGCTCAATGGTTCAAAGAACGATTCGACCGCATCAAGTCTACGGTTCCACCCTTCTTGCGACCCAAATACTTTGCACTAATCATCTCTGAGGCGTACAAAGCTGCTCGTCGTTCTGTAATTGAGCAATGCTCTGCGTTCGTCCTTACTGGCCATGACTTCACTCAGGACCTGGCTTTGTGCTCTGTTCAAATGTACGGGCTTGTCAAGTCGGCTTCCCTAGACCCCGGCAAGCCTACGCCTTCTTTAGCAGCTGGTCTCCCTCATTTCGCAGCTGGATGGGCTAGATGCTGGGGTCGCGATGTATTCATCTCGCTTCGTGGATTGTTCCTTACTACCGGAAACTTCGATGGTGCGAAGAAGCACATTCTAGCGTTCGCGTCGACTCTGAAACATGGCTTGATTCCCAATCTGCTCGACTCTGTTCGAAAGCCAAGGCAAGTGAACTTACATCACTTTCTATGAGTAGCTCTAACAACGACCATGTTCAGATACAATTCCCGTGATTCTCCGTGGTGGATGATACAAAACATCCAAGACTATGTGAAGATGGCTCCTGACGGTCTCGCGATACTTTCTGAAAATGTTCCTCGTCGGTTCCCCAAAGACGAAACCTGGGTAGAATGGGACGACAAACTGGCCTATTCATACTCTTCAACTGTTGCGGAAATCATACAGGAAATCCTCCAGCGACATGCTGAGGGCATCCACTTCAGAGAATACAACGCCGGACCCAATCTCGACATGCAGATGCGTGATGAAGGATTCAATATCGATATCGACGTTGACTGGAAGACAGGTCTTGTTTCGGGCGGAAATGCTTTCAATTGCGGAACCTGGATGGACAAGATGGGAGAATCTCAAAAGGCTGGGACAAAGGGCCAGCCTGGTACACCTCGAGATGGCGCACCCGTTGAGATCACGGGCTTGGTCAAAAGTACATTGACTTGGTTGGACGCCCTTTCGACCAAAGGGAAATTCCCCTTCAAAGGCGTGCAGGCTACAGGTATGTTATTTCCACTACTTTCTTCTCCGTACTGAAAACATCATCATCACCATCTTAGTCGACGGTGAAAAACGCCTCGTAACATACGGGGAATGGGCTAATCTCATCCAAGCTTCGTTTGAGAAATGCTACTATGTGCCTTTTGGTATGTGACGAAAGGTATTTTGACCAACCTTCAGCTCATGCGTGTATGGATGTTCAGATCCAGCCGAAGACTCGAACTACAATTTGAACCCTAAGTTGGTCAACCGTCGTGGCATCTACAAGGACGTTTACGGTTCTGGAGCTGGCAGGGAATGGTCAGATTACCAGTTCCGTCCCAACTTTCCGATTGCTATGACCGTTGCTCCTGAGCTATTCGACCCTCATCACGGTCTACAAGCTCTCCAACTTGCAGACAAGGTTCTGCGTTCGCCTTTGGGCATGAAAACCTTGGATCCCAGCGACATGCAGTATCGACCGATCTACGATAATTCGAACGATTCTACTGATGCTGCTATTGCTAAGGGTTTGAACTACCACAATGTAAATTGCATGTTTGTCGCCTATATCTAGCTAATCTTGCTCTCTGCAGGGACCCGAGTGGGGCTGGCCTCTAGGCTTCTTTTTGCGAGCTTATCTTGACTTTGACACTCGTGTCGGTGCGGGTAAGAAGGTACGTGTCTCTTCGAGTCATCCTGAATCGGGTTCGTGGAAAACTAATAATTCTGTAGGATATCAAAATCACTCTTCACCGTTTGCACCAAGCGCTCCTCATTCCCCGTCATCATCTTCAAAACGATCCTTGGGCTGGCATTCCCGAGCTGACAAATGCCAATGGCCAATACTGCTCTGATTCATGCAACACACAGGCATGGAGCGCGAGCACTCTTTTAGACTTCCTCGAGATTGTACACAAGATAAACACGAAATGAAGAAATTCGGACAAGGACTCTATAGCATTTTGATTTGTTGTGATGGATACCTTTGTTAACTATACCTAGAAGTAAAAGATAGATAGTTCTAATGGAATCAATTTCATCGATGGCGCGTTAAAATTACATTGTAATCTGTGAACTGTCCAGCCCAAGAGCATGTAGGAATAGATCAACGTTTGCTAATTTTGTGTTACGTTCCTCTTCATCCACCACCCAACCCTTCTTCGCACTGAGTACATTATCAAGCACCTTCTCTCGCAGGGACGATACAAGAATTTGGTGTTGTGTTGACGAGGCTTGCAAGGCTAACGCAGCAAGGAATTGCCACACGGGCTGATCGAGACTGTCAATACCCGGAATATTGACGTGAGGTTGATCCCGGGGAAGATGTGCAGCCATACGAGTAGAAGGAAACAGAAGAGGGAATTCGGGTGTGAGGAGTTGGAACAGATGGTCGAACATGAGTTGCCTGTGGATTAATGTAAGTAATGAGCTGATAACGAGAAGTGAGCCTGGGCGAACTAACCATTGAGCGAAATCTTCGTGAGTAGGAATTTCATCGACTTCTCCTTGTTTAATAACCTCCACTCTCGTAAGGAAAAGGGTCAGCAAAGCCAAGCCGGGCTGTACAAATATTCAGGCAATCAGATCGCAAACGATCGGAATTTGGGCTTACCCGGCTTTTCGCAATGGCAACAGTGTCCTGCCCATGCATCAACAGTCCAACTAGTCCACAAACAAGCCTAAGGTTCCCTTTTACAATGATAGGCAGAATGCTTTGCAAAACACTGCTAAGGAAAGCCTGTGTCTGGCGTTCGACATCAGCCCTTTCGGGTGTATCTTCGAGCGTATCCAGAAGCGCGGCTTGAGAAATCACATCCAGTTGTGAGAAGCAGGCGATGAGAAGCGTGAGTAGAGTGTTCATTCGGTGCTGGTCAAAGTGACGCGTAACACGGGGAAGGATCTTCTTCCCCTTGGCTGCACTCAGAAGAGAGATGAATGGGTGAGGTGTACTAAGATGAAATTGATCTCAGGAATTTTCGCGTGATCTGGGCGTAGAAAATCATACCTTGTACCAAGAGGAAGCATCACTTTGAGAAGAGTCCACATTTTATCGACAAGTGTGTCAAAGTCTTTCCTCCTGGTAAAAGTGGTTCAGAAATCATCGATAAGTAACAGATCGTCCTCATACCATTGCTCAAGTACTTCTTCGCCTTCCTCTGGCATAGGCTGATCCCGTCGCAGCTGTTCTACATTGAGAACAAGGTCATACATATTTTCCAGGGTGACCAATATTTCTCGTTGCGTCAGAGGCTCCATCCGAACAAGTTCTTCGCCCTGGCCCAGAATTGAGCACAGAACAAATCCTGATGTCCAAGAAGAAAACTCACGTTGTTCCCGTTACTCAATGTCTCTCGACCCATTCGTGCGGCGTTCGCTGCTGCATCACTAGACTTGGAGATCGAGTCTGCTTTGGATATATGAGCATGTGGCTGAGCGTGTGAGAGGGTGGGAGAAGAGCTAGGTGCACTGCCAGAATCTACTTGAAGAAGCTGTCGGGGAGCGGCTTTGTAACTCCTTCCAGAAGTCTTTCCAAGTGCACCCTGAAGACTATGCAGTGCTTTAGGTCAATCGATGTCAGAGCGGATATTCAACGCCAATTTATAGTAAAAACACTTGCAGTGAAGTCCTTTCTCCTCTTCTCGCTTCCTGGCGTTACTAACAATCCTCTCAACCTGCTGCTGCATGCGCTGCATGGCATTCGGTCGGCGATTGCCTCCCTTCGTAGGGGCACCTAATGCGACTCCACCGCTAGCGCCAAACTTGAGCACACGTTCATCATCTGTCGACAAACCCATTCGTGAGCGAACGATAGCACCGTAAACTTGGGCGTAAAAATCGTCAGCATAGGGATCCTGAGAGACAAGTTGCGAAACTTGGATTCGGGTGATGAAATCCTTGTCAGATTGGGTCATCAGATCGTTATATCGCGACTATATAGATGTAATGAGCTCAGATGTAGAAGTGACAACGGAAAATAGTTACCATATGAGCAATTTTTGAAGCCTTTCTGCGTCGTTTTTCTTCCATCTTCTCTGCTTCCAGGATCTTGCGCATGGCTTCGACTCGTAGAGCTTCTTGATCGACTTGCGACAGACCTTGGATTTCTCTCAACAACTCAGCTTGAGCCATTTCGGAAAGCAGCCTCTGTTGGAGTTGAATACTCTGTGGAAGATAAGGCAGAGTATCTTCGAGTGGAGCAGGTCGATGAGAACCCGGACGTGTAGCTGGTGATTGAGATCGCTGTCGAAGTCGTTCTTGAAGCTGTTGGTGCTGCAAAGCTTCCATATCAGCCAGAGTAGGGCCGGATGGTTGTCGATCAGGTGGGGCAGAAGAAATATGCTGCGATCGGAGCTGTCGTTCCATTTCTTCAATACGAAGCTGCTCCTCTAGTTGCTGAAGCCTCAGGAGTTGTTGTTGTTCCTGCTGCTGCTGAAGGTAGAGGATCTGCCGTTGTTGATGTTCCATGAACCGAGGAGACTGTGAGACCGGAAGCATGCGCGGAGGGGGAGTACGACGATGTTGATGCTGATCCCGTTGATGGAGGAGCTGTTGTTGTTGAAGACGCTGTAGCTGAAGCTGCTGCTGAGCTTGTTCCTGCTGGTATAACAATCGCTGCCGTTGGTATTCGCGCTCTTCTTCTTGCCTGAGAAGCTCTTCCTCTTCACGCTGCTTCTGCAGCAGCCGTTGTTCCAGATAGTATTGTTGTTGTCGTTGCTGGAGAAGAGCTTCTTGTCTGGACTGTTCGACAGATGCTCTCATCTCGGCTTCTATCTCCTGCAAGGTGCGAATCCCGGATTGCTGACGATGTTGGCTAGAGACAGCTGGAGACTCTCCTCGTGGCAAGAATGGAGAAGACGAAGTGCGATTCGAACCGTTGAGTCGCATAGAGAATGCAGACTTGTCATCCCATATCGACTCGAGTGCGAGTGGTGTAGCTATATTTGGTTCAGAGCTAGAGATGAGATCGAGTATAGAGCATCCATACATGACTGAGGAGGTCTCTCTTCAGCTCTTGTAATGGGCAATCGCGCAAAATCCTTTCTATCTCTATCTGGCAGAGCTGGAGTTGAGAAATCAAAGTCTTTGCCTATGGCAAGTCCTTTCAGTGCCCATAATACCATGAGAGTAGCCTATATCAGCTCACCAACATCGCCAGCTCCTCCAAACGTTTCATCATTAAAGTCGTCGTGGTCTTCCTGCAGAGCGTCGCCTAAACCATCGTAGTTTTCTTCACCCCAGTCATAGACGGCGAGGTCTTCATCTTGTCCTAGCCGTCTATTATCCCTTCCACGTTCTAGAGTCTTCTCTTCAAAACCAAAAAAAGACATTGAAGCATTTAAGATGGCAGTTGCTGAGCTACGAGGCCGATGATGGACCACAAGTCCAGATTTCAAAACTGGTTTTCGGGACGCAAGTTTCAGCTTTGCTCATGTTTGTTCGCCATCATTAGACGCCCATTCAATTAAAGCAACTTCAAGCAGTCAAGCTAAGTTTCAAACTTTCAAGAGCGCAAATGGACACCTATGGGCACTTATTTTCCTTCAGACACAGCAATGAGGAGAGTCATGGGGTTGTAACTTGTCTGTGAGAATGGCAAGACATCTAAATTTTTTGGTGAGCATAGATAGAAATCGGATACACGCAACATGACCGAAGTAGGTTTGACTAAATCTCTTACTCAAGAGTCAAGATTGGACTGAGGATACAGCCCTTTTGGATAAAGGATTGACGGGTTCCATCAAGGCAAAGAGGTAAGTCATATAGTATCAGCGGCAACAGGTTCAGAATCAGACACTCGACAAGTGGAACTAGCAAAATGGACGTGGGAGCTGTGCCCTATGATAGAGTGCTTCTCCTTGGGACCTTGTCCTATGTATTGGGGCATTGCTAGTGAATGTATTGAGATCAGGGTGTACAAAATTAGGTCGTAGTTTTCATAAAGACCTTCGAATGCCTTTGAAGTCTGAAAACCGGCAGTACCACACGTTAAATCGAGATATAAATCGGGAAGAGAACCTTACTTTTCCATCGAAAACAACGCAACTAATATACACTGTTGCCGGAAAACTTATTCGGGCGACGGAGAAGTTGTATTGGCGTGGTTGAGGATCGTGAGCTACTGTGAGTTATAACAAAGTCTTCCAGAAAAAATGAGGCGCAATACATACACCCCCAGGATGCAGAAGGCTACTGACACCCAACAATTCATGAATATTTGATATCAATGTTACAGTCGTGCATGCGAGGTTTGCGAGTAATGATATACCGCGTGTATACGAGTCAGTGAATGTAAGGTGCTCATGATACTTACATCCCACTGACCCCTGGGGGACAAATCCTGCGCTGATGTTACGGTGACCATGGTAGTATGCTACGTGGTCTTCTATACCGTTCATTCAGATACTAGGAAAGGACAGCTCGGGTCAGATAGCAGTCTCTTCGAAAACCCGGGGAAAAATGCGACTGACAGATAGTTCCCGGACTCGGCCTGGAAGGAGACGATCACCAATAAGCTTTCAACGTGTTGAGAGCACGGCGTGTATTGGTGCTTTCTAGACTCGAAAAAGTGTGGCGACCATGGTAGTATGCTACGTGGTCTACCTGTACCGGGTTATTGGCTTGGGAACATAGTTGTGATTGATTTTCTTGTGTCGTAGCAGAGTCGGACAGTCAACGTATGATTTCTGGCATCCTTCGAAAGGGCATTTGTAAGGTCTGATTTGGGCACTGACGATAAAGCATATGTCAAAGAACATATCTGCTTACGACTGGGAAGACTTACTGCTTCGATGCCTTGTGTGAGTGAAGCAGGGCACCCTTCAAGAATAAATAAAGGTCAGCATCGAGGCAATTTTTTTGAATGTCAAGGAACACGAAATGTGCCGTACTTGAGAGAAGGCCTGATCACAAATGTCACAACGATAGCGCCTGAACAGAAGAAAAAAATCGAAATCAATCTCTGCAGAATAGAAGAGGTAGGGGGGACGTCTTACTTGATATGCATGTGTGTCGTTTGTACGTGACGCCTCATCAATTTGGGAGTCGCTCCATATCCACACTCGGTGATCGTTTCGTCGTTGTGCCCCACAGGCCAAATACAGGTCAAAGGGGTTCTCCCATTCTTGTCGTCTTCGGACCGCTTTGTATATGTCCTCCAGACGTCCATTGGGTCGACCTGACCTGATTCTTCTAACAAATTGGCAACAGCGCCGACAACGAGAGATCGATGTGGGCTCAAAGCGGGACTGAGATGAACACGAGGGGGTTCGTGTATGGGTACAGGCGTTAAATCGTCGCCATCGACAAATAGTTCCTTGCGAGTTCGTCGAACTCCTGTCAGTTGTTCGGGAGCAACGTTCGAGCTAGTGGATGTAAATATGAGCTCTTGGAATGATTGATTATTGTGATAACTCACTGAGCCATGATAGAGGAAGATTCATAGGGAGAAAATGAATGATTGAATGTACTGAGGTGGCCATCCTCTTAGTATTGGTATCGAGTTCAATTCGTAGCATCTCGTTACTCACGTCATAGTATTCGAGGGCAGAAGGGAGCGACAGTGATCCATAATTGCAGCTTTGTAGCCTGAAGAGTGATTTTCGAGCGAGAGCGCGAGGCTCATCCAAGAAAATTTATCCCGTCCTGAATGTTGACCATCAATTTGAAGCAAGTTGTATAGACAAGCGCGTCATAAGCTTGCTCACCAGATATTGAAATCTCTTGCACAATGCTCTCCACAATTCCGAGTTATCGACGATGGTATCGAGAAACTTAAAACAAGAACACGAGCATGATGCTTCACTGGAGCCAAAGAGCTGGTCAGTGGGAATAGTAAAAAGAAAACCCTGTAATAGGTCAACGGAGAGGTTGATTTGACAAGATCAAGGCAAACGGTCCTGCGCGGTGCCGCGCGGTCCATCGCTACTAGTAAACTAAAAAAGCCTGGATTTTGGTTTTTGTATACATCAGACTCCAGAGTGGACGAAAACCCGTATTATTTCTTCTAACCAGGTCCAGGGCGAAAGAGGAGTCATTCTGCAATGCGGAGCAGTGTATGGAACAAACATATGTACCGGCAAACTAGACGAACGGGAAGTTGAGCAGTAAAAATACACGATACATCTACAGGAATACGGAACTAGAATAATACATCAAGCATTCTTGATAAGAATGTTCTTCCATCTCCTGGTGCATTATTGCCTTCATCTGAATCATTGGCAGCGATTACTCTTCCGCGTCCATCAGTAGTGAATGGCGGAGGTGTACTAAGAGGTACATCGCGATCGACGGCATCATCTGCAGGGAAGGCACGAGGACTGTCATCAGCTGCGATATTTGTGATAGGTTCCAATGCTGGCATTGTATCATGATCCAAAGTATCTGACTTCGACGCGGTTGATACTTCGTGTAATGGTTCCAAAGCAGGCATTCCATCAACGCCCCTTTCAGGAGCGTCATCTGTATGGTCTGGATGACAATCACCTTCGAGGTTGGACTCGTCGTGGGTTTGCGTTCCACTACCGAGGCCTTTTAAATCGGGGATCGGCTGAAGAGGAGGTAGATCATCAATCATATCCAAATCGGAAGAACCAGCAATAGATGTGTTGTCTTCAGTAGAATTACTAGCTACCTCAACAGTTGCCGTTTCCTGACGAGCCTCAGGTGTACAATCCCTAAGGCTAGGAATCAGGAATGGTCTTGGAAAGTGAGTACCATGTCCTTGTGTCGACTGAAGGGTAGACAGGGTGTTATTTTCGTAGAATGGAGGAATCGAGGAAAGGATGACAGCAGGATAATGGGGACCATCATGGTTTGATGTCGGAGAGGTTGGAAAGTCAGGAGCGGTAAGGAGGGTGTCAAATTCAACTTCATCAGAATCGTCTGAGCCATTCTCAGACCAATCCGGAGATGATTCCTCGCTGTCGCTGACCTCTACGAGCGCCGGGAGACTTTCATCTTCAGATTCGGCATCGTCTCTTCCAGGAACATGATTGTCGTTGGATGAGCTGACATGGGTGGAACTGTGCCCTGAGGCTTGACGTGTTGGAAAAATAGGTTCTAGAGGTGGCATCTCTGAGTCTTCATTGTGGTCATCCTTTCGAAACGTCATGTATCATTACAACGCAAATAGTAAGGGCGACAGATTTGAACATACCATATTGTGCAAAGTGACCCGAATATCACCGACAGGAGTATCATCCACCAACCAACTGACCGCGGCTGTTCCATCAGAGTTGGCTGCATTATCTTGGGGAGATACATTCGAGTTTCCGAGCCTTCCCCGAAAGAGCGCCGCAAAATCATTCGAGAATTGCGACAGGCGAGGCTCGTCAAGGAACCGACCGAACCGACCAATGATATCAAAAGGACTTTGGATGCTTCCTTCGTTGACACCGAATAAGATGTCATTGAGCAGATCATCGGTCGCTTCCAGAGTGCGACGTTCGCGGTTTTGTCGAGCGCGCTAGGGATATGCATTATCAGTACTTTCAAGATGAAGAAAAGAAGAAAATGGTTTACCCGCATGGAAGCCTCAACACCGTCAGCGAACGTATACGGCGTTCCATCGTCATTCAAATGTTGATAGAAACAATCTTTTCCAAAAGGGCAGAACAGCTTTTTACTTTTCGTTTTTGACTCGACAAAGTATCTTTTTGAAACGCTACGTCAGCTTTTCCTTATCACTCGAGCAGATGATGAAAGTACCCACCGACATGGAACTCTGGCCATACTGTCCTTATACGCGGAAATTGTCTGTGTCTTCCTGGGATCATCGTGCTTGTAGAATAATGATGAAGGGGTGATGAATTTCGATGGGGTACGACACATAGGGCATTTCTTGTGAACTCCAGATTGAACGACGTCTTCTGATTTGGCTCTGGGATCTCGCCATTCCTTCAAGCACTGTGAGTTGTAGTATCAGCGAAAGGGCTCATGAAAGTGAGGATTATCAACAGCTCACCGGTATACAGAAGACATGACTGCATCCAGCTGAGTGTAAGGTCATGATTAGGAGTGAAGCGTGGATATCAGCATATCTAGACAGACATACTAAGTAGGCCGTATACTGCAGGTTTCTCAAAACATATCGAACAGGATTCATCAATGGGATCTGTTGCGAACACGGTTTCGTCTGGTTGTGGTGGCGGGATATGACGGAACCAGCACTTGTCACCATGTTTGCAGAAACCTGTGTTCTCAAAAAGATCAGCATGGAATCATCCATACATGTCGCAAAGGAGTACGAACCGTTGGCGAAGTAACTGCACACCTTGGCTTGGTCGTAAGGAGTTAATCGTGTAGAGGGATCTTTTGTGTCTGCTGTGGAATCTCCGTGCAAGAATTTACATTTGTCTCCAGCGAAGCAGCCTCGAGGAGTTTGATAGTATTTGCATACGCCGCGAGCCTTCGAGGTAGAAGGCCTATCCATTAGTGCATTGAATTTGGGATGTGGGTGAGAGTCTTTGTGAAAGAGGAGAGCCAAGAACGGCTTGCATCAAGTGGCCCAACTTCCCGGCTTGTTTCGGCAGGGCTTCTATTGAGACTCGGCTTAATTCGGCTGCAACAAAACCGAGCCGGTATATTACTCTCATGATCATAAAATCTGGCGTTCTTCCTCAACTTCCATGTCATTGCCCATCGAATTGCTTCACTCTATCATTTGACTATATCGCATACAAACTCTTTCCGCCAAGAGAACCAGAAACTTTTATCAAGCATGCATCACCTGAACTTCACTGTTCGTAGCCAATTGGCGGCTTCGCCGAGTTTGTCACCCGTGCCAGCCTCAGTGTAGTGTCACAGGAAGGCAATTTCCCTAATCTCCCTAGATCTCCCTTCCATGAGGCAGTCACGCATAAAGTTTGTAGTGTGGTTTTGTAGGGTTTTGTTTACCTCCCTGAGCAATCTCAACATCGACAGCCTACAGGCCAATTTGCTATGGCAGATTCAGTTGAAGCACCAAATACTGCTCCAAACGCGCCACCTACCGTTACACCAAGCGATATCTGTGGGTACTCCATGCACACATCTTGTTCATCAGTAGTAAACAGTGACTCGTTGTGTAGTCAATGCAGCTGATGCTGACGTTGTCATTCTATCCTCTGACAACTTCGAATTCCGTCTTCACAAGAAGAATCTCGAGTTTCTCTCAGGCGCATTTCCTCCAGCGGACACAATGACAAGCCCAAACGAATTCGTTCGACTTACAGAACCTGGAGGGACGCTTGAGATACTTTTCCAATTCGTATATCCTCAGCGATTTCCATCTTTGTGTGACTTGGAGATCGACCGTTTGTTCGCATTGGCGGAGGCAGCTGAGAAATATGAGGTCTTTGCTCTGATGAATATATGTGAGGCTCGATTGCGGTATGTCACTCTCATCCAGAGATTGTCAATCATGTATAGATCATCATACTCACTAAGTGCAGGGTTATCATGCCAAAATATCCTCGACGAGTATTGGATTTTGCCGTCAAACACAACCATATCATTCTCATAAAAGAAGTTGCCCCAATTCTTGTCCCTTATATACCTCTTTCAGACCTTGCTGAGGTGCTACCGCCGCATCTGTACAAGCCCTGGGTCAGTCCTGAATCTTCCATTCGGGCTATCTATTCGAGCAATCTATTCACCGATTGTTGTTGCAGAGTCTTTACAGATCGCAGTGGTTAAAGGAAGCCATAACCTTAATCACTAAGTCTCATCCACACAACTGTTATGAGAAGGTCGATCGTGATAGAGTGCGATGGAATGCACCATCACTGGCTGCCCCACTCACCCTTCATCAATCCCTGCTAATGGCACCGTTCGAGCACCATACTTCCAAATACTGGGAGAATCTAGCTTTGCAATATGACAATAAGGAATGCTGTCTATCCATAATCAAAGCAGTTAAAAGTCACCTACAAGTGCGTATTGTGAACGCATTGCCTGCGCTGCAATTCCCTGCAGACTCGAATTAGAGAAATGATGATTTTTTTCGAATATCTGTTGTACCACTGGTTGATTTTCATTGATAGTGATATCAGTTACCTGGATGTTTTTACAATACTATATGAGATGTTCCTCAATGATTGTCTACATCCAGCCAGCATTCAGCCTTTTTCTTCAACGGGATGTACTGTATGAAGAAAGATGATGACTCCTCATCATGATATCTGCTAGAGATACATGCTAGTCCTAAGTAATAGCTATAGTTCGACTTCCTTTCGATGCTAAGATAGGGCTCATGGTCAATTTTATTCACAACGAGTTTACTCTTTTTTTGTGAACTACAGCGGCTACTATGCCAGGCTATATGAGGCTTGAGCCCTATCTTAAGTAGTAGCTGCTGCTGCCACCGTGCCGGCATCACGAAGGTAGGGTTCTTCAAATTCCTATGTAGTTCTTCAGGGTTCTTATTGCGACCGTCAACATCAACTTGGCAGCACATTGTGATTATTACAATGAACGATACTCCTCTCGAAACTCTTCATCATCACCCACGAGAACACCAACTCGGAGACTTGATGATTAAACATAGTAAAGTCTGTGAGTATTTCATGCAATGATCAATCTTCATCATCTGTGGGTCAACTTGGTTATCATAGTCAATGCAGCTGATGCTGACATTGTCATACTATCCTCCGATAATGTGCAATTTCGCCTGCACAGAAAGAGGCTCGAACTAAGCTCAGGCTTGTTTCCTCTGGCAGCAGAACTTCCAGAGACAAGCTCAAAAGAAGTCGTTCGGCTTACAGAGTCTGGAAAGACGCTCGATTTACTTTTCCAATTCATGTATCCTCAGCGATATCCATCTTTGTCCGGCTTGAAGGTTGACCAGCTACTTGCATTGGCAGAAGCAGCCGAGAAATATGAGGTCTTTGCACTCATGAATATCTGTGAACTTCATTTACGGTGCGTAAATCTCAGACAATGTTTATGTACCATCATATGTTCATAGTGACTATATCATTACCATGATCATATCGCACGCAATTGCAGAGCACTTCTGCCGAAATATTCTCAACGGGTCCTGAAGTTTGCTGCAAAGCACGACCATGATGCGTTGATACAAGAGGTTGCACCATTACTTGTTTCTAATATGCCTCTTTCGGAACTTGCTGGTGTGTTGCCCCCGCGTGTGTACAAGCCCTGGGTGAGTGTTAGTAGTGCTGGATTTGCTTATTACCTTACCTGCTCATTGCTTGCCATTGCTACAGAGTCTCTATAGAGAGCGCTGGGTACATAAAGCAGTGATCAATATTGCTCATGTTGGCCCTCACGATTGTTATGATGTGAGGACAAACAAGCTCACCCTTCATCAGTCTCTGCTATCGGCACCATTCAATCACAACGATCCCAAATTCTGGGAGGATCTAACTAAGATTTATCCCAGGAACTGTTGTCACATCTTGATCAAAAAGGTTCAAACTCTCCTTGAGAAGATCGTGGATAACATTACACCATTGCAACTTCCCAATCCCGCAGCCGCCACAGAAAACTAGGAGGACCAACTGAAGCTATCATTTTGAGGCTTGCTTCTAGGTAGTACATACTGTCTAGCAGAGGAAAACCAATTGCTTGTACTAGTTTAAGTTGATGTAATAATAGTGACTCATCAGTATGTATTTAGTTTCGAAATGCTTGTATATTCCACCAACCTGTATGTCGCCTCCTTCAAAGTATAGTCATTTCTTGTACCTGCATCTGGTTCTATATGATACTGACACCAAGAGGGCTTTGTTGAATAGTTTGTGAGTTTTGTATGGATGTACAAACAAGTTGAACTCCCGAGGGATTTGAAATTTCACCCCTCCCCCCCCCCAACCAGTGCCTGATCAGGCTCTTTGTACTACTAAATCTCTTTGCGAATTGTCGAAAACGAGTACGGTAAGTAACAAGTTAAGTAAGAAGACGGCTAGTGCCAGTCCGCAGCCGGCATCATGAGGGTGGGACCCCGGAATCGGTGGGTACTCTGTATTATTACTACATAAATTCTCTGGGGTTCTTCAACTCTTTCACTACTACATACCAGCAGCCAGGCTACAAATTAGTATCACAATGAATGATACACCTCACCGTGATGAAGATAATCAGGCTCGTCACCGACGAAGACACCGTGACCGATCGCCACCCACAAACCTATCGCTTATGCGCAGAAAACCGATTCACTGGCAACATAGCAAAATCTGTGAGTATTTTATGCCATCTACATCTCATCCACGGTATTTGTGGGTGAACGTGGTTATCTTAGTCAATGCAGCTGATGCTGACATTGTCATACTATCCTCCGATGATGTGCAATTTCGCCTGCACAGAAAGAGGCTCGAACTAAACTCAGGCGTGTTTCCTCCAGCGGAACTTGCAGAGACAAGCTCAAACGAAGTCGTCCGGCTTACAGAGTCTGGAGAAACACTCGAATTACTTTTCCAATCCATGTATCCTCAGAAATTTCCATCTTTGTCCGGCCTGAAGGTTGATCTGCTGTTCGAATTGGCGGAAGCAGCTGAGAAATATGAAGTCTTTCCACTAATCAGTATCTGCGAATTTTATTTACGGTGCGCACCGTATTCAATTCCTCATTTAACCATATGTTCATAGTATGTAAAATGATCGTATCGGACACAATTGCAGACTGAACGCGTCGAAATGTCCTCGACGGGTCCTGGATTTTGCTGCAAAACATGACCATGACGCGCTCATACGAAAGGTTGCTCCATTGCTTGTTGACGAGATGCCCCTTTCGGATCTTGCTGGTGTGTTGCCCCCGCGTCTGTACAAGCCCTGGGTGAGTGCCGATTCCCATTCGGCTACCTGTTCATCAACCGCGATTACTACAGAGTCTTTACAGAGAGCGCTGGGTACAAGAAGCAACGATCACTGTCGCTCATGTTCGACCTCACGATTGTCGTGGGGGAAGCAGATACGCCCTTTATCAGTCCCTGCTATTGGCACCGTTCATACACAATTATTCCAAATTTTGGGTCGATCTAATCAAGGAATATCGCATGAATTGTTGTCTCGCCGAAATCGTAATGGTTAAGAAGCTCCTTGCGAGTGTCGTGGAGAGGATCACCCCATTGCAACTTCCCGAACCCGCTGCCGCCACTGAAAACTAGAAGCGTCAACAGAAGCTGAGATTTTGAGGGCAGGCCTGCTTCCAGGTAATATCATCTGGCAGAGGAAGACCAATTGCTTGTACTAGTCGATGTATTAATATTAGTGACTCGCCAATGTGTAGTTTCAGAATGCTTGTATATTCCACCAATTTGTATGCCAACTCCTGCCGCAATGTATAGTCATTTTATGTTCCATCTTAAATTGCGTCTGGTTTGCACATTTTATGAGTCTTGAATGGCTGGCTAACCCCCAAAGGATTCAACCTGAGTAGGGGGGGGGTCTTCATTTATTCGCGAATCCTAATGGAATGATCAGAGTCAGAAGCATAAGTTCAATGTCGGAAATTTGATTGGGCCTCCATAATCGCCTGGTGATTGTCAGCAGATTAGATTCCGGTTATGACCGGGTTTTGAACCCAACCGGTAGATTAGATCCAATCATCACCACAACTCATAGATTAGATGCGATTATGTACATTTGAACGCAATCATCATTCGATTATCACCCACTCGTCAACGTTTCAACTCCCTCCTTTACCACCAATTCCCTGTCCTACCGTTGTTTTATTGACGTCTTGCCATAGAATCAGCTGCAACATGATCTATCTCTGCTCATTACCATTCTTTGAAGCTGCCAACAGACGCCCAGCCCCTCCTTAGGCAAGGTTCTGTTGGCCCTCAGAGTCAACAACCCACCTCTTCCTCCACCTTCACCTGGCACCACTCCTACATCAATGCTCACCTGGCCCTATTCTCATCCCACCTTCCCTTCTTATCTACCCACAAAGCCACCCACAAAGCTTTTACAAGCCTTCCATCTTTCCACTCAAACTATCTTCTGGACCCACGTCCTCAGGCGTATCAATCCCTGTGCTTGCCATTCAATGGTGTTCACCTCAGCCTCCATGGTCTCATTCGTTGCCTTTCCTCGCCTATCTGACTCCGCCGCGCCCAAAGTTCAATGAGCCGCCTATCCGACCAATCAAAGATGAGAGAAGAATGACAAGAGAAGGACCAGGTCAACAAGACAAGGGTGATACAACGAGGAGGATGGAACATGGGTAAGGAGGCAACCCGTCGGTTACAGATTTTTGGTCCCAGCAAACTCGAGAATGAAGAGCAGAACCCATCCCTCCAAGTTCGTTTTTGTTTGCTCATCTCTGATGCTAAACTGATTGTATGTCATTAGTTCTCGAGTTTCATGTGGAATCCTCTCTCGTGTGCTGCGCTCCGTCCAATGGTGAAGGACAGCCTACCAACTGGCAGGATTTCGTCGCTATCGCCCTGCTGTTGTTCATCAACCATCAACTCCGCTATCGGTTTCTATGAGGAGCGAAACTGGTAACGCTGTGAAGGCTCTTATGGATTCTCTCGCTTCCAAGGCCAAAGTTAAACGGAATGGAACTTGGTCTGAGATTGAGTCCGCCGACCTCGTTCCCAGTGAAATGGTCTTGTTCAAGATTGTTGACGTCGTCTCAGCAGACTGTCGTCTTACCGAGGCAATCAACGTCTCCATTTGACCAGGCTGCTCTTACCGGTGAATCTCTTCCTCAAGCTCAGAAAGTCGGTGATTAGTGCTTCTTGTAAGTCGCTTATACGACTTCATCTCAACTTATACGACTTCATCTCAACTTATATCTAGCTCTCTCTCTCTCTCTCCAGTGGCTCCGCCTGGAAACAAGGTGAAGCTCAGGGTATTGTTATTTCCACTGGTGTTAACACTTTCTTCGGTCGTGCCACCTCGCTTATCGGACAGGATGACGACAGTACCGGTCACTTGCAGAAGATCCTGGCTCAAATTGGGTCTTTCTGTCTCATGTCCATGGGTGTCTTTGACATCCTTATCATTATCATTCTCTACCCTCACTTCCTCTTACCGCCAAAACGAATCTTGGTGCTTTTGATCAGGAGTATCCCCATTGCTATGCAGATGCCTACCGTCTTGTCTGTCATACTCTCCGTCGGTGCTCAATAGCTTGCCAAGCACAAGGCTATCATTACTCTGCCATCGAAGAGTTGGCTGGTCACACCCTTCTCTGTTCCGATAAGACTGGTGCTCTCACAATTAACAAGCTTGCCGTTGACCAAAACAATATCAAAACCTATGGTCCCTTCTCTGCCGACGAGGTAATACTTCTCGCCGCATATGCTTCTTGTACCGAGAGCCAGGACGCTATCGATGCCTCTGTCGTCACCGCTCTCGGTGATGTGTTGAAGGCTTGCGCCGGTATCAAGCTTCTTGACTTCAAGCCCTTCAAGCCCTCTAACCCCGTTGACAATTGTACCAAATTCACTTACAGAGACGAGTCTTCCCGCAAGAATTTTGCTCTCGCAACAAGCCAGAGGAGTTGGAAAACAAACTCAAGGCCGGTGTTGAAGAATACGTTACCCGCGGTCTTCGTGCCCTTGCACTTGCATATGAAGAACTCGACGGCCACGATCATGAAGCCAAAGGAAATGGTTTCGAGCTCATTGGTCTTCTTGCCGTCTTCGATCCTCCTTGTGACAATACCAAGCAGACCGTCGACGATGCACTCGCTCTCTGTGTCAAAGTCAAGACGGTCACCAGTGATCAGCTCGCTATCCAAAGAAACCGGTGGTCATCTTGGACTTGGTGACCACATATACCCTGTCAAGATTCTCAAGGACGGACCTACTCGGAACTCCTGGTGGTAAACATCCTTCCCTCGATAAGATCATCATGAATGCTGATGGTTTTGCCGGCGTGTTTCCAGAATACAAGCATGAGATTGTCAAGCATCTCCAAGGTCTTGGCCATCTTTGCGCAATAACTGGTGATGGCGCCAACGATGTTCCCGCTCTCTCTTGTACCACTGTTGGTATTGCTGTTGAAGGTGCTACTGACGCCGCTCATGGCGCTGCTGATATCATCCTTACTGAATCCGGTCTTCAACCATTGTGCATGCCACATATGGTTCTCGTATCATCTTCCAATGTACGAGGAACTACTTTATCTATGTGTGTCCTCTCGAAAACCCTGCATAGGGTATATGTAAAGTGAAGCTTTCTTTATAAATACACCTCAATAACGTAGTGGTAATTATGACTGTTATAAATGTAGTTATAAGCAAGCGTAACTGGTTCGAATCCCCTTGTAAGCATCCAAAATTTTCAATTATAGTTCTAAACTGATTACGTAATCAGTCCCTCGGGCCTCATCAGTAAAATATCATATAAATACAAGTGAAATAGAAAATAAATACGGTGTGTGCATGATCATCATAATTCTTTTTGGCATCTCAGATAAGCGGTCATAAGCGATGGTCATGACAATAAGCGCTTATACGTGGCCGCATGATTATAATCATCGGCACCATCCATAAATTTCATCAACGCTGACGGCCGATTATCAGCGACTTCCGAAAAAATGGGTTTATGAGCGCTGATTGCCGCTGATCAGCGACTTTTGAAATTTCCGACACACTAGCTGACAATTGAGTAGTTGACTGCAGCAACACACACAGAGCAACTGAATATCCGTATCACAGTAGATCCTGCTTAACATCACCTGTAGGTTAGCTTCAGCAAACAGCATCATGAATTAAGGACCCTCGACGTTCCTTTGGCAAAGATCTACGTAGGTACAATAAGAAGGCGGTACGTATATAATGTAGCTATAGAATGTTATCTTCAGTGAAGCAGATTGACATCGATAGATGCTCATGAGCGTTAAAAAGCCGTAGCATCATGGAGGATGAGGATGAGGGAGGACGCACTCGCCCTGTTACATGGTGAGAAGGTAGACTCCATAAATGACAAGCAACCCAGCGATCTATCCAGCAGTGTCATAATTTCGACGTGTCCTTTCTTTTAAACTGATTAATCTGTGCGAATGACGGCCTCTGGATTGGATAAGATTGGTCAGCAGGGTGTCGAGCACAACGAACGAGGATACTCACTGAAGAATTCGTATGATAACCAACACAGTGCGCTGCTCGGAACCGTTGTCATGACTCGAGGAGAAAGTCCTCTCCCAAACCCTCTGAACCCATCCCGATTCCATATGATCCTAAACGCATCCACCATCCCCCGAACATTCCTAATCTCTGGATCATGCGACGTTCCTCTAGTCTGAAGCATCGTCTTCGCCACGTCCAACGGTGTAGTCACAGCCGCCGCCACCGCACCGGCACCGGCACCCGATATCATATGTGCTGAAGGGGAATATTCGTGTGTAGGGTTGATCACCCGCTTGAGATGCTCGTAGATAGTGTATTGGATCGCATTAAAAGGTATTGAGATGGCTAATGTTGTTGGATAAGAAACGTAGAAGGCGCCTAAGCCTTCGGTTCGATAGACGGTTCGTGCACAATTGAAGACAGAGCGGAATTGGGATTGGTGGACTTGCATTCTTTGTTTGATTACTGAGAATCAGGAGGGTATTTTATGAGCTTTGGGGTAACTGGTATCTGAATGAATGCGTACCATCGAAAGGGTTCATTAGAGCATCTGCGGCTGTTGTTGCGGATGCACCAGCTATTGCTATGAGAAACAAAATCTCATCAGACTCGTATTCGGCTTGCTTCAGTTGTGGCGACGTACAAGTAGCAATCCATTGGTTCCCAATTTGATTCCCTCCTAAAAGCTCATTCACAGCTTCCAGTGTCCCAAAATGAACAGCGTGTGCCGGCCCAGCACCCAACACAACGGACCATACACCTCTCCATAGTGCACGAATGCCTTCTGTTGAGGATATACGTGTCAGCGCGTTGCCGACACCGCTGTAGACTGCTACAGGAGATGTTGCGAAAACTTGCATTCGCGTCTGTTCGAGAAAGAGGTTGTTTCAGCACTCTTGCCACTGTTGTCTTTGGAAAGTGATACCGACTTTGATACTGTCCACTGGATACATGACAGCATGCTCTGATATTCCTGCCTACAAATCACAGAAAAAGGGGAAGAGTCAATCAATAACGAACAAAATGAAAAAGACCTTGTGCTCACCAACGCGCCTGCCAACATGTTCACCTATGGTAACTTCAACAACCGGATTAATTGGATGCGAAGCTTGACGGAAATACATACAGCGAGTCCAGCATTTGGCGGTAGCGCCTCATAATCAACTTCTTGTGCCATTTAGGTGATGAGATGAAGAAATTTTTTGCAAAATTGTAGCAACAAAAGGTGGAGAGTCGGGGGAAAGTTGAAACCTTTCAAGAACGGCAAGTTACGAAGTCTGCCGTTGGTAGGCAGTGTGATAATGACCACTGCCAGGGTACTTTGTGGGATGACCGCCGCAGAAACGCGCAATTTGCGGCTTTGGTGGTGGAAGAGAAAGAAAGAAAAACCACTAAACTGAGATTGGTGGTAGTCGCCCTCCAAGTGACTTGCCGCTCTCGTGCCTGTACTGACAAATTTCGGACAAGCAACAGATCGCAAGAAAAAAAGTTTGGACTTTGTAGATGTGAAAGTGAAAAAATATGTTCGGGAACCTCAGCACTCTATATACTTATCTCATTCTCATGCTCTTCATGTCTCTTCAACATCTGCAAGTAACCCGGTCAAAAGATTTCTATGGATCATATGTACTATCTCGTCTTTCCATTCACATTCATCCTACCGTGTCCTCCCGGAAGAAAATCGTTCTTGTGTTCTTATCCCGAATCTTGACACGGTGGTGAGAACGGTCGAAGAGTTAACATCGGTCATATAAATTTTGAATAGGCAAGTTGAGGCAATATGGTTCCCGAGGTCAAGCTGCATAAGCCTTGTTTCGGCCATTGTGAACACATTCAGTGCTGTGTACGAAATAGAATGATGAGCCGGTGATGGTATCGCAGCAGGTAACTCCTTCGATCTTCAGTATGTAACTTGACCAGCACTGGATTCGGGAAATATGCAACTAGAAACATCATCATCATCACGATATCGAGGTATAATGGTTGCTCCTATCTCGCAGTTAGATAGGATAACACACCACTTCCCAAGATATGTGCAAGTACATCGATTTACAGAGCGCTATAAGATATTATTAGCTCCGGCGCAACAAGAAAGTTTCCAGTGCTCACCTCCGAAAGGTAAAATGAATCTTCATATCGTGTTCGCGAACTAGCAGAATTTTCCGACTGATCAGACCTCGGCTGCCTTTACAGCTGCGGCGGCATTCTTTACATCTAACGCCGCAAGCTTGTCATGTTCCTCGATATTCCTGTAAAGCATCAGTCCGTAGCGCTGAATCCTTGGAGGAAAAGGCTCACGTAGATTCCCAGGGATAATCCAACCTTATTTTAGAAACATCATATAACGTGAGTTCCCCCCAACTCAGTGATCATTCGGTTTGAACACCCACCAAACATCATCCACTTCCTGGCCTGCGTAATATCTAGAACCACAGCTCAGTGGCGTATTCATGAGATTGGTGTTGAGACATACACCGTCCCTCCAGGCAACTCTGCCAGCTTCGGCTTATTCTTGTTATGTACGACGAATATCCCAAACTTGGTAGATGCGCGTAACGCCTCCCGGTCTCCTTCAGGATGTTTCAAGAGCTCATTTTCAACGTCTTTTTGGAGTTCCGTGAGGGCGAAGCTGGAGGATATCGAATTAGGATCGGAGTCGAGAGAGAGTAACGATTCCGGAAGACATCGGGTCCTACCTCAAAGTCTTCCGAGTATCGTCCACTTCGTCCTAGTGATCCAGATCGCGACATTGGGAGCCGTACAGGAGCTGGTATCACGCACCACAATCAGGACGCGTTTTCCAAGGAGCATCTTACCGGCATCCGCACCTCTTCGCTATTCAATCAGCCAATGTATTATTGCCAGAGTCTACAAACTCACAACCACTGCGTGCGAACAACTTCTTCAGCAATTTTCTCTTCAGCTACTCCCTCGACAGGTTCATAGAGGGATAATCCAATGGCTTGGATCTGAAGAGTCTTGTTCGTGGTGGATTCACGCAGGAAGGTTCGCTGTGTAGGATGAGGATGAGCGAACGTGCAATATTAGTTTCGCCTGGCAACGCACCATGACTCGGGCAGGGAAGAATCCTCTACATCGACCCACAATCAAACCATGTACCGAACATCAAAGCAAACACCAACTGACCCTCCGCCTTGATCAAGAATGGGATAGAGCAGCAATCAGCGGAGAGATACGGCGTGGTTTAGAGAAAAAGGACATGCCGATAGCAATCAACAAGTCCGGGCTGAATTCCTCCGCGATCTTTGGAGTGTACTTGCGGATGAGGTTGTGGATGTCGTTGTAGGTGACGTGCAAATGCTTGACTTGATTTTCGTTCGACATGGTGGATGCAATGAAATGTCAGAGGCTCAGAGATATCGGTAAATTTTTTATTCGCAATTTGCAGGTGATCGCGTGGAAAATGCCATCACGCTTTTGGGCAACTTCGCGTGTTCAGATTCTGACTTGAAAGTCGAGAGAGTTCTCAAACGACTTCAAATTCACGAGTAGATTAGATTGAAAGAGTACGAAGGATAGAAGATTAAAAACATTCCCGTGTCCCAAGCATAAGTTATGGTTCAATTCCCTGAAGCACTGCGACCCATTCCTATCAACAAGTCCTTTGACTTGATATGTGAGGTCAAGAAAGGGCCAAAAACTACCCCACCCATGGCTGACATCCATCCCATTCCAGTTTTCTGCGTACACCAGCAGAAATTCAGCGATAAAAGCCAGCAGTGAACCAACACAGAAACCACTCACCCTTCCATTCGACACCATGATCATCTCCATACTACCCTTGTACATCTTCCCTTCCTTTGACAGATCTGCTCCTTTGAGATACAGCTCGACATTCTTCGCGACAACAGGAGCATGTCCCATCTGAGCCTTGGCCGAGGTTTTCTGTTCGTCCCACTCGATCATGTCTCCTAGGGCGAAGATATTGGGATGGTCTGGAAGCTGTAAAGTCGGAAGCACTTTCACGGTTCCGTTGGCAGTCAGGAAAGAGGGCGGAAGGTAGGATGTGTTGGATCGGGCGCCCCACGTACGAAGCTAGAACGATAAGCAAATGAATTAACGAAACACCCATTAAGCACCTTGCTTTTGAACTCACTATGAGATCGGGCTTGAGAGATACCCCCTTGGCAGTCCGTACTTCAACGGGACTAGCACTTTCGGAGGGAAGGTCCTCCAGAGAGTCATCCAGAATGACTTTGACGCCACGTTCTTCGAGCTGGCGTTGGAGACCTGTTCGTAGTTTTGTAGTGTAGGTGTCGTTGAGCAGCTGGGCACCCCGGTTTAAGACAGTCACTTTCTTGTCCTAGAATAGACAAACGCGTGAGCTATACACCAGGTAAGTATGAAGAAAATTTTGTGTTCCTCACCGGCCAAATGTCTTTAATTTCTCCAGCTAGTTCTGCAGAGGACATTGAATCAATACACGCGTCGGATACGGGGAAAAGGAACGCGAATGACTTACCTATCCCAACAGCTCCTCCACCAACTAGAAGAATATCATTTGCCTTGGCTATCTCCTCTCTCCAAGCAGCAATATGCGCGTCTACACTCTTCGCGTCATCAGGAAACGCAGTCGGACCGTCCCACTTGGATCCGGTAGCCAACACCAGGACATCATACTCAACCACTTTTCCATCGCTCAAGGTCAAACTACCGGAATTCGAGTTGTCTTTGGGGTTAACTTGAGTGACAAGTCCCTCGATGAATGTTCCATTGCCATTGATGAACAGTTTGTCGTAAGGGACGAGGATTCGTTCTTCGAGTTTGCCTTTGTCCGAAACGAGCATACGAAGCGAGGCGGGGAGGATGATTCGATAGGGGAGCTTGTTGATGAGTATGAGCTCGTGTTTTTGAGGATCGAGGGATTTGGACAGAGAGCGAGCGACGACAACGCCTCCTGTGCCGCCTCCTACGACGACGACTGTGGCCTTTTTCGACGACATTGTTGATATTCTCGGGAGATGAACGACGGGTTTGCCGAATGCAGACTTATACAGAGCCTTCCCCTTTTTTAAAGCCTTACATACAGCAATCAGGGCTGGAAACCAAAGATCATTTGACGAATAATTTTTTTACAGCCTTGAATTGTTTGAAGAATGCTGAGAGAAGATTGATAAGAACGAGGGAAGATTACGATGCGTAAATTACAGTGTATGTGTCAGCGCCTTGAAAGTAAGCATGATTCGTCAAATCAAGATGGTTACGATGAATGAAGATCATATGTAGAGTCTAAACCACAGTTTCATGTTCCAACACTCTTTCTCGTTGATCTCCTTCTTGGACCTGAGTCTCCGCCGTGTACACCCTGCGAGTTCTTTTCTTTAGCTCCCGCCCTTCCGCCATCTTCATGACTATCTGATTCCAACAAACGCATTAACTTTCTCTTCTCGTCTCGTTGCTCTGGGTCCTCGTAAGTGACAATTATGCTCTGATCTAGGAATGCATCTAGATCTGTTGCAATAGTTTCTGGACGACCGAACCCAAAGCTGTCATCGTTACCACCGCCTCCCTCGAACGCATTGAACGCCTGGGCATGATCAGGAGGAGGAGGCTGTTGTACTTCATTGAAAACGGCAGACTATCACGGGTGTCTTAAGTCACCAATAGGACGAGGAGATGTAAGAAACTAACCTTTGTCCGCGTGGGCCTGAGTCTCTTCCCACTTGCTCTATCTCCTCTCTTACGCGTTCCGTCAGCGCTTTCCTCTGACCTCCGTTTCCCCAGCAAACTCGTCAAGCTTTCATGTAAGGCTTTCGTGGCCTCAGCGTCGATAGGTTGCGCAGGGGGATAATACTTTGATGGTGATTTGGATGAGGACTTGGTTCGGGCCAGCGTACGGCCTTTGCCTTTGCCAGGTTTGCCTGCAGGTTTAACGGGCGAAGGGGTTTCGGAAGAAGGAACATTCATCTGTTCCTCTGGACTAGAATCCATAACCATGACAATATCAGGCTGGGGCTCCGCACTCTTGGAAGCATGGGAGCTGGACTTGGAATGTGAATTATGTGCTTGAACCCTTGCAGGACCTTCGACAGAAGTGATCGACGTAAAATCACTGACTTCCTTCTGCTCCGGTACTGTGAAGGACGAACTGACTTGTGCATCTTTGTCTGGTGCTCTTGGTATAGGTATTTGAAGAAGCGTTGAAGGCTTCCCGAACGATCCGTTCTCATCAAGCCTAAGACTCGAAAGAGAGGGAGTAGCAGAAATCAATGGTTGGAGCTGCGTTGGGGCTTGCGACATTGGCTGTGCTAATGGAGGATTGGGCCGAAGAGGAGGATATTCGAACGGTTGTGAATCATCTTGAGTCTGCGACTGTGGTTCAACACCTAGATATGGCGTGAATCAATCTCCTTCACAATTCAACTTGTATCCCACTTACAGTTCGTGATGTCCGCAATAGGCGAGTCATTTTCAGTCGCTTTACCCTTTCCTTTGGGATCTTTCTCTGGTTTGCAAGCTGGTTGCGGTGCGCGCGAGTTTGAAGATACCAGGTGGGCCTGAGCATCTGGAACCACACCGCTACGTTTCATTTCTTCCAACCATGCCAAACCTACGACAGGAACACCCCACTCCCGAGCCCTATCGAACTTGAGACCCTCTGCTGATGGGCAAAGGAGATGAGTTGCGCGTTTGGAGAAGTTCGACAAGAGTGTCAGACCTGAGAAAAACACGAAGTCGATACTAAATGACTAAACGACACGAAATTGAGCTTACCCAGAACTTTCATCATTCGCGTCATGAAAAATCGTTCAGCTTCGTCAAAACCAGAGAAGCTGATGCGAATGTTTTCAGCACCAGAGACTGGGCATTGCACACCGACTGGGGTGAAGGTGATATGTCCATCGGGGACGCAAAGGGTGTCCTCGTGCAAGCATTTTTCCAGCCAGCACTCTGTTCGGAACTTGTCTCGAACAAGCTGGGATTCGACAGACGCGAATATGTTGCTGCCACTGGACAAAGGGCAAAATGATTCAACGGATTTAACAAGGATAGAAAGGAATAGTATACCTGACCAGGCGGACAATGATAATGTCGACTTCGTGTGCACCAGATTCGAGATCGACGCTTTCCACCAATGTGCCGCCCGCTTTGCGTATAGCCCCACGAACATTGTCATGATTGGCCTCACCGAGTGCAGCAAACCTGATGTTTGAAAAGATCGACATTGCAGGTGGTGGATGAGGATGTACATCTTCTGGGATCACCGAGTTTCTGAGCTTCGAAGGACCAGCTCCTGGAGTGTCAATTTCCATTGCGGCGTTCGCTGCAAAGTCTGTCGGTGCAGCATCTACAGCCGGAGACGGATCCTTCGACCGCGAGGATACCAAACGACGAAGAGGCTGTTTGGAAGGTAACTGGGCGAACGAATTGGCACGGCGGAAACTCGACCTAGACAGAACGCTTCCGCTTCTTCTTTCATGATCACTGCCGTCTTCCTCTGAATGTTCAATGGGAAGCTTAGATTTCCCTTTTGTAGGGCTCTTGATGAGTACAGTCTCCTCTTCGTTCCAAGTGTATCCTCTTGGCGCTAGTACACTTCGCCAAAGTTCTCGTTGGAAACCGACAGGTTTTTTCACAGAGGCCTGGACCGATTCTTCTCCATCTTCCGCCCCCGAGTTCGATGGTCCTTTGGTGTTAGTGATATTCGGCGTCCCCGTTGGGTTCACATTATCCGGTGGTTGTGAGGAAGACTCTGCTAATCATCATATGTATTAAAGTTGAGTGAAATCAAATCGAATAAAAGACGGACCAGCTTCAAGAACAGTTCTGGGCTTTGGTCTCGGTTGTCGCGCTTGGTAGCGATTCTCGTCGAAACGGCCTGAATAGATAGCTCTTCGAAACAAAACCATAATGAAAAGAGTGGAGTGACAAACCTCCAAACTCCAACGAATCCCAGAACCATTCTTCCCATACGAGTTTGATGTCGGCTTCCCCGTGTTTGTTGAACTTCTCAGCATAAAACATCTTGTCCGTTTCCTCATCTCCGGAACATAGCAAGTGTGTGACTGTCACAGGTCTCTGGAGTACTTTCACGTATGTTCCTCCTTCGCGCATGACAATTTTGCTGATCTCGGTACGACGAGCGACATCTGGAATACCCGAAACACATATGACCAAGCCGCTGAAGATGGGAAGACGATGCTTTTTTACGCTCTGAGTCCCCACAAGTTAGCAATTGTAGGACGATGGAGGTGGTCCGCGTACTTGGTCAAAATCAACGTCATCTCCATGCAACCAGACGTTATAGCTTTCAGTGATCCACGATGGCTGCAGTATAGGTATCTTATGTTCCAGCGCGCACTAGCAGGGATTTGCTGTTAAGAACACGCTTGGCCATCACCACAGTGTTTAGACTGACCCTATACTTCGCGCTTCCGTGTTCCTCAGCAACAAGATGGGTAACACGAGTGGTAAAGTCGCTGGTAGCCGTAGCACCTAGTTCCATAGCTTGCTTGAATATTCCTAGCTTGAAGAACAAATCAGGATCTAACAATAGTTACGAGCTACGGGTTTGGCGCACCTTGTCTGTTATTCCAGTAGCACAGAGAACCACGCCCGCAAATGGCCTAGGTGTAGGATCGTAGAATCTTGTATCATCGCTGTCCAGCTCAGCTTGGCTATCTTGTACCCGAACAGCGTCGTTGTCCGCGTAAATCCGAGAACTCGACGCGCCAGGTTGGGCTGGTCGTAATTTGACACCAGGAACCTAGACGGCTGAGTATGAGAGCGAGCAACTTTCGAGAAATGCTAAGACGCACCTTTGTGGATTTGTTTCCTCGCCTCCTCATAGCAATTCGTAGTTGATGGTACTGGTTCAATGGTAAACGAGCGTGACACAGTTTCGCGTTTGTCACAATAGCCCTCGTGGTGTGACGCATACGTCTTTCTTGTGCTTTTGATGTCTTTGTCGTCGACGAGCCATATCAAGAGCCAACTCACAACTAACCTTGGTCCAAAAGCTTCAACTTACTTTTCATGTCTTCAGAAATTTGTCACTGGCCAAATATCTCGCACAGAATTCGATGATACACTAAAACCTATCCTAGATGCTCCATATCTCAGTAAGGTCTTTCACGATACACATCTCTTACACGATAATCATTCCTGTTGATACCAGTTCAACTTCACAACGCTCTGATCATCTCTCTTTTTGATGCTCGCAGCCACAAGAGACCTATCACTCCACCTCCGGACCAGCCTAAGCCGCCGCCACGGAAACGGCGGCGAACGTTACCTTACCAAGGTCCAGATACACCTGACGATGAACTTGGGTCTCGCTCTTCACGATTGAAACGATGGGCTCTATCACTCGGCAAGGTCGAACGCGAGCGTATACGGAGTCTTCCTTCTGCTCCTCCATTGCATGAACCCAGTAAGGAGGTCACGGATGAGATACAGCGAGAAAGACCTTTATATCTTCCGAAGGAGCGAGACGGTAAGATTCAACACATGTTATGCTACCGTACACTCATCGCGCATTCAGAACCACCTGGCTCTCGTCCCTCCATATCACTTGCTACAATGTCTCGTGCGCCTACAATACAGCAAATCACCGAGAGGATAAACCTTGTTTGTGCACAGCATAACTTACACGCGCCTCAACGGAATGTCGCTACCCTCATGCATCTCGCGTGCGAGGCAGGCTTCAATCTCTTGTTCGCATAGACAATCATTCTTACCTCTCATTATCTTCCAGGTCAAACTCAAACAGTTGATAACACACGCACTGACTCTAACCACTCAATCGCTCGCGATCTCCTCAGTCTCTATGTCAAAATCTTCACAATCTTCTCCTCATCAGCAGAAGATATTGTCAACGGCAGCACTAGAGGCGTTGTTTACGATCGCCCCGGCTGATCTTCCGAACAAGAGTGCTGCCGCTATGAAGTTGGCTATTGGAGAGAGAGATGATGATGATGATGACTCTATACCGTTTCTCAAGAAGCGGGAAGCGAACGATCCAGCTCGGCAATTGGCTGCTTTACTTGCTCAACGCAGTGCTGTGAGAGAAACACTCATGGGTCTTCGTTGATTTGGGAATGCCAATTGTAAGTATGTCAATACATCTTTCATGACAACTTGACGCAAGTTCTCAATATTCCAGAGGGCTTATGGTCTCACTATACATCTGATGACGGTCATGAACGTGGTTAGAAATCATCCATGAACTCGAAGTAGAGGATGTCAATCGAGCTGGTACACTTGTGCAGTGACGTTCTGTGATTTTTCTCAAGACTCCTTTGCCTCTCGTCGCTCATTTGTCCTCTCTTGACGAACATTGTTCACGAACGGAATACTCTCCGCGAACCATACCCTACTTTGACAAAGGGTAGCCAGGTTATTCTTATCTACTACCGTCGCTACTCACTAGTCAATGCAGTGGGCGGGTGTAAATGGTTAAACTTGATTCATTCACAGAACAAATTCGCGCAGCAGCGCTGGTGCTCTGAAGTTCGATATAATATATCAATATTTTCCTCATAAATATCTGGGTGATTTTTTTCTGCAATGACCACTGTCGCCCGATCATTCTGAGATTCGTCGGTGTCTTTCAGGAGATGAGAGGCAATACACAAGGCTTGAGAAGTATTGCTCAGCTCGTTCTCACTTGCAAGTCGTAATTCTATTCAAGGATAGTCAGGATGATAACAATCCAGGAGTGTTAAATTTTCTGATGCGTCGCAGCGTCATGAGCGCTGTTGAGATTGGAATCAGAATGAGGCGGTTGCGCAGGCATAGCTATGACACAACACGGCCAAACACCGTAACGATATAAGAGCGATGAGGAATCCACTGTTTTTTTCCTCATAGAGCCGGTCTCTTCATACTCAGCTGCAGGTCATCTTCCAACTTCTGCTCAAAACTTACATTATCACTCGCACAACATTCACGCCTATATCGATCAACCATCCAGAATAATGATGTCAAATCTGAACCGTTTTCTTCTCGCTGCGCTCCTCTTCGTAGCACCCATCGTCACCGTGTCTGCTGCTCCTGTTCCTCAGCAGAACCAACCGACCATCACGACGATCCCTGGCCAAGCACCTACTCCCCTTGCTACAGAGGTGTTTGACAGACAGACAACGACAGTTAGTGCTGCTGCTTATGCACCTACACCTGCCTCTGGAGCTGTACTCGCTCGAGGCATGGATATCTGGTAGGAGGGTTATTCAATAGAAAAGGCAGGTGGAGGTTTAGAGAACAGAGATGAAAGAGGGGCGGCTTATGACGTTCCGTTCTGTCTAAGCAGAGATGGGTGGAAGGAGGCCGAAGGTCAAGCGCGTTGATGATTCGGTGTCGCCGAATTCGCCAACTTGGTACTCTCACAACCAATCTTCTTCAGCCTGAGCAGCTCAGGCTCAGGTCGTGGACACTTTTTCATTAGATGTTTTCTTGGCGATCCGTCTGTTCTCCTTGCGAAATGCAACCGAGCTTAGTTGAACTTCTTCATTCCGAATTAGTGAAGCTACACGACATAGAGTCACAGGAAGAGAAGGTATGACTTCGTAAGTGGCCCTCAGAGATTCCCTGGGCGCAGGTTGGTATTTGCGTATCGCTTGTGAATCGTGATATTCATATTCTCTTGCTGGCGGCTGTTCCCCGTCTCTTGCAGGTTGGGTGCAGAAAATCTCAGTGATTCAAGTGCTGTTTCGCATCTTTCACTGTCTTCAGCCAGCTCTTAGTAGTATTGCCTCAAAGGCTTCCCAACACAGCTTCGCCGTCGTGGCTCGTCGTCTTCAGCACTGAGAGAGGGAGGTTACTGCAAGTCGGCGGCCCTATCGTCTTGTGAGTTGCTGGGTCTTTATGGCTGTCAGGAAATACCGTGTGTTTGAGATAGCAAGAAACTGTGTAGGTCTTTGGCCACTTGAATTCCGAACCAGCTCTTTGAGCGGACTCGGATATCCATAGCTCAGATATCCAGACCTGAAGATAGCTCAATTGATATCAAGCCAATAGCCGTCAGCTTGTTACTCAACTTTCACCTGCTTATTGATACGTCTTATTCCCATACGGTTCTCCCTTGACCGCCATGACAGAAGATAGGATCGTTTTCTATGACATTCCATTCGCGAAGCCCAATATCTGCTGGTCACCGAATACATGGAAAGCGCGGTATGTTTGACTTGTCCTCAATGGTTTCAATTCAAAGAGGCTGATACGACAAAACACCTCCAGCTACTGCCTGAACTACAAAGGACTTGCCTATCGTACGGAATGGGTGGAATACCCTGATATCGAGGCTCTGTGTATCAAGATTGGGGCTGCCCCGACAAGTGTAGAGGACAAGGGTACCGCGCGTTATACGCTGCCCGTTATCTACGATCCATCTACAGGCCAGGTGATCTCCGAGTCGTTCAATATCGCTGTATACTTGGAAACCACATACCCTGACACCCCACGAGTTTTTCCATCTGGAACCAGAGCGTTGCATTCTGCTTTTGCCCATCATGCTTATTCTCAACTTGTCAACCAGCCGCTGGGACCATTCGTCCGTCCGCTCGTGTTCGAGAAACTTCCTGTCGGGAAGAGCCAAGAGTATTACCGAAGGACGAGAGAGGCGTTGTATAATGTGAAGGTTGAGGACTGGGCACCGCGAGGCAAGGTTCGTGCAAAGGAATGGAAGAAGGTGGAGAAGTGTCTGGTGTTGTTTGGTAAATATTTGGAAGCAACGAAAGACGAGGCAGGAGGTGGGTCTATATGTGGAGCAGAGCCAACGTTCGCAGACTTCGTGATTGCGGGGATTCTTCAATGGTGCAAAGAAGGGTTCGGAGCTGAAAGCGTTGATTGGAAAGATATTGTGACTTGGCAGGATGGGAGATGGGGGAGCTTCATGCATAGTTTGGAGAAATTTTCTGTTGTCATTTGAATCATGAATTGGGAGAAACTGTGTTATGCTAGAATTGAACCGCGAAGTTGGACATATCGAATGGGACAACCTTCTTCGAAGCTGCCTTCAACCGGATAAGAACTGATGTGATTCGTGAACTTCTCTTACTCAGATCTTGAATAGTTAAGACATTAAACAAGTACACGCCATTGCAGGCTGTTGTTTACCGTGACCGTATGAGATCGTTTCGAAAGGACAGACTGAGAGAAACTTGAAGACAACTCAACAACCTCATGATACTCCGCAACATGAATCTGATCTGATGATTTTACATTGGGTTTTCTGCATAGAGACTATACTCAAAGACGGACAAAAAAAAACTACGCATTGACACTAATAACAGCCCCAGCACTAGCTCGAATGATGAGCCCAGGACAGTTGCCACTGGACTCTGAACAAACTACTCTGACGATGATGGCATTCGAGATCAGCATCATGATATGTGAGTTTGCGGTAATAATAATACCTTGGGCGTCAGAGGATAGGCTGCTGTGACTGCAATCTAAGCAGGGACTTCAAGGGCACTTGCATCCGTCAGCGCTGCAGCCACAGCTGTTCAATAGAACCAGTTAATTAATCCTGAGAGATCATAATTCAGTGAGGCAGTCAACTTACGAGTGACCGCAACCACATTTATCAGTGCAGTTGCCACAGCCTTGAGTACATTTGTCCCCACCGCATTCGGCTTGGATGACAGGAGTGATGATGGTCTTAATGGAGGGAACGTGAGTAGGTGCTGGAGACTGGTATAGCCATCATAGGGAACGTACAGTAGACATTGTTGAACACGATATTCTCGCCGTAGACTTGTAGTACAAAGTGATGGTGGTGGTTCGATGTTGAGAGGGTAAAGCTGGGGAAGGCCTTTTAAGCTATGGAGAGTATTTGTCCTTATTGATCTTGTACCTGTCTCGGTACTGAAAATATCACAGCACAAATGACTCGGTTGGACAAGTTGGGAGCTAAGCTGATTACGCAGGCTACTGCAAGGCTACCCTCAAATACACCCTGAATACACGTAAGTGAATTAGATTGAGTCGATGGGTAAGGACTTACATATAAGGCTGTTCAATTTCTTCGGTAGGAGCATCTGCCAGAGCCTCCACTGCGGCCACGATGCAAATGAACGAAGACGATGAGGCATTGGGAGAAAGAGCTCTTCAGACAAGCCAAATCGAGTCTTGGATCCCAGGGATGTCGACCGATCTCCGCCTAGAGAGGTCATCCGCCTTTAGAATTGAAGATGCCAGGAGATATATCATCACACCCACCGAGCCCCGACGAGATACCCTACCGAGTCCCGAACCGAGTCTACCAAGAGAGCATTGAAGAGGTCACCCGCCTATAGAGAATCCTATATACATAGAGGTATTATGGCAACCCCCGAGTGCCGACGAGATACCCTACCGAGTCCCGAACCGAGTCTCCTGGAAATTTCCTCCATACTGCGAATAGAGCAGGCGTTCATCGTTCGCATGCGCTGCCCGTGGGGCCAATAGCTAGAGACGACGGCGGCGGGGGTGTATGTATTGACAAGGATTTGAGTTGATTTCTATGTCCAGTTTGTGCTTTTTGCAAGTCACCACTCGTGCATTGGCAAGGTTTTTCGATACTGTTGTCAACTGTAGTGAGTGCTTGTCATCACATTTGCCGGAAACGTCTCCAACAATGTGCCCTATGTAACCTTCTGTATTATTTTCTCAAAAACCGACGAGATACCTTCCGAGCACCGAACCGAGTCTTCCAGGGATTTCTTTCTCCTTGGACTTACCGATGTGAATATGGAGTCTATTCAACCAAGCGGACCATGAGATTCCTTGCATGGGCCGCCAATGCTTCTCTTCTCCGCCACTGAGTGCTTCATACCCAGCCAGTGGATGAAATAGTACCCTACCGTGTTCCGAATTGAGTCTGTCAAAATCAAGAAATTTCTCAATGACATACCGATGGTAAAGCCTGGTAAAGCCTATAATAAACTTGATGCTCCAACTATGAACCGATAATACTGATGGAGGGGTGCGTCTGATGAAGATAATGCATGGGCCCGCCGTGATTCAGGAATCGGGAATGGCCTGGCACTACCGGACAAGCAGAAAAGGCAGGCATGGACCGTCCCATGGCCATTGGGCACACTGTAATTACCTGGGATGTGTCATTGGAGAAGGGGTTTTGACATTTTGTATCATCCTGCACGCGAGCCTCTTAGAAGCTGGAAAAGCAGTTGAACATCAAGTTCTTCTATGGAGGGAGTCATTAATGCCTATTAATGCGCACCATCGTTGATAATGATATGAGTGGCTCTGAGGTCAACTGAGAAACAATCGAGTAATGCGGTGACTCTTCGAGAGTGATAAGAGAGATGAATCGATAATACGTTGCAAGGACTCAAGTACTCACTATCAGGAGCGGCGAGCCGCGGTCACCGTCGAGCGAGTGAGTCGAAAAGGTCGACGAGCGCGCGTGATAAATGATTATCTTATCTTATCTGAAAGTCAATGCAGGCATTTACTCTCATTTACTTCGCCATTCGTCACTTTTCATTCCCAATCATTCGGTCTCTGTCGATTTTACCTTCTGGCTTTTTAGACCCGTACAAGCCCGTACCATGGGACATATGGGACGATATTGAGGGCTGGAAAGTGATTGTTCTGAGCCTTCAAATCAAATGAACCTCGCGTCGAGGCTCATTCGGGAGAAGAGAACGAGATTCGACGCGAACATGGTGGTTGAGGTTTACATGAGCAGCCTCTTGCCAGCTTCCCGGCCATCGAATGAAGTCCTTCTCGCGCTCAATGTTATGAGATGGAATGACTCTCGAATCTGGACCTCCCTCGACATAGGTATGTATGCCAACATATTCGTGTTGATAGCTTCGTGATCATCATGATTGAGAATGGAGGCAGGCATCTTAGCGGTATCTTCGAAGTTCAAAATGGTCCCACTTCAGGATCTTTTACCTTGACACCTCACCAGAGCTCACCAGCCGTTTGTCGTATTCCCAGTGCTTCCAGTCATGGTCTCTCCTTCTACCCAAACACCATCCTTTGTGATGCCGCTGTCTTTCCTCATTCATGCACTCAGAGTCACCTCTAGATCTTGTAATGTTCGAAGATCCCTCTTCGCTGTGATTCTCAGTATCTCGTACTTCACCGTCTTCAGAACCAGCACTGAGGATCCTCCCTTGAACTATGGCTACGCTACGGCAATGGGCTCTTTGGCCTTTCAAGCACTCGACTTTCTCGTTCTCAATGATCCATCCAAGTTTGCCCTCGTCGCTCAGCATGAGTACAATGACAGATCCTTCGTAGCCCGTCATCTGCGAGCCTGGCAGTTGATTTTAACACCCAGGGGAATCGGATGGACCCACAAGCCGAAGGATATCTTACCTCCCCATCCACTGCCGCAGCCTCGTCATACCTTTGTCTTGTCTCAGCTCCGTTCTGCTGCTGTATGGCTGATCATTGGTGATTTCGTTAATCTCGCTTCACGGAGTCATCCAGGTTTCCAAATCGATGGTAGTTCCATCGCAGATGTTGGTCCCTTCATGCGAATCCTCAACGTCTTCATTTTTGCGGTGCCGAGCGTGGCGACGTTACAGATACAGTACAAGACGTTGTGTATTCTCACTACTACCGCTACACTCTATCGCCCGCAAGACTGCCCAGAACTGTTCGGTGAATGGAAGGAGGCTTACACGATCCGTCGATTCTGGGGACGTACCTGGCACCAAACCATGAGACGCTGGGTGTCTGCCCCAGGAAACTTCATCGCGCATGATGTGCTCGAGTTGAAGAAGGGAACGAAACTCTCGGCGTACACCAAACTCATCATCGCCTTTCTGGTTTCTGGGACTATACATCAGATGGGTGATTATGCGCTCAAGCATCAAAGCTTCTTCGCAGGTGGCAGCCTTTCCTTCTTCATGTTACAAGCTGCTGCGATTATGTTTGAAGATAGTGTTATTGACATTGGGAGCAGCCTGGGCATCTGCGAGGGAACATATACATGGAGTTTGGGTTACCTCTGGACCTTGACTTGGTTCGCTCTCACTCTTCCTATTTGGCTTGACCCATATTTTCATAATGGTATGGCTAATGCAAAGTTCAGTCTGATTGGAGGTATATGGAAGGGTGATTGGACAGGATCATCTGTAAAGCTTCCTCTTCCACTTTCCTACTAGATAGAATCTTTTGGAGCAATCTGTCGACCATAGATACTTCATTGTTACTTTGGTAGTGCAGTATGTCGATCTACACACTACACTTTGACCAAGGACCGAAAAAATAGAGATACCGAATCCAGTAAAGCTCAAGATAGAGCGGAGAGATTCCGAGAGAGTACCCAAGGCCAACTCTATGACATTGATACATGCAATCCATCTCACATCGATGTCGACATGCCCTCGAAAGTTGAAACGACCAACTCTGCCCGACTTCGTTTGATTCATCTTTGTCTCATGGGGCCACTCTTGAGTCTTGACCGTTCTAAATCCGTACAGGACGATCATTCATGAATTCTCGTATATGTGAGCCAGCCATCTTACCGTTTCAAGTCCAGATGAGCATAATTCGGCCAAAATTCTCTTCAACTTGGGTCGTAGGACTACGCCGTCGAGGGAGTTGCTGCGTTTCGGAACAGAGAAGATGCGGCGGGTAGTGAGAGCCCTGTGTAGATGACGAGTTTGACGAACTGGAGGGGAAGCAGGTGTTAGTAAGTGTAGAGGAATGAGATAGAACCGAGAAACGTACAAGAACGCATGATCATCAGGACATAAAAAACCTATTTTCAGGTCAGAGATACATAGCTTTCAGTACTCGTCCCGCGTGAATCGATGTCTAATCATGATGCCCCGCGACTTCTACAGAGTGATCTCGAACGTCTAGCATGATTGCAGGTGTTGGTGTTGTGCTGATCTCGTAACCTGAACATGGGCAGAGTCAATTTGTAGAGAACGTCGAATGAATCATGATTGGAGCCAAGACGACTGAAGCTTGGGATTGAAGGAGTGGGGCGAGATGTGGGTGTAGGAACAATCTGAATCGGAGGGATCACAGTCAGGCAAGAGGCCGGAAGGTTGAAAGAGCATGAATTGTATGAAAGGGATCGGAAGACAAAAGAAAACCAGCGAACAAGATCAAGAGAACGAGCACTCACCGAGCGACAAATATCTCCAGTAAACCAAATCTCGATACGAGCGCAGCACTCTGTATATATTCTCCTCGTTTCCCTTCGGTCTCTTCCATCCTATCATCCACCGGCTGCCTCTGAATTCGTAGAGGTCAGCGACGATAGAACCTTTCGCCGGGTTTTGAATAAACTCCAGGTGCGGATGAACGAGACAGGATTGGGAGTTTCGGTCGATGACAAAGAATGAAGTACGGTGGGGTATGCAGACCACGCAGGCTGAAGAGGTCACTGAATCAGCGAAACTCTCAATTGTTCAATGCGAAGACGTACCTCAGGAATTAGAGAGATGATGTTTGCTACAGTGTTCGTGCCGTTGAACGGTTCAACAACCCGGAAGACCCTTGCATGGACATGAAAGATGCACGCGTCCATAAGTGTTTTATTCATCGCTACTCCATTAGAAATCATAGAATGAGCATGTCATCGTATGATTCATCTTGTTCGCTTTGCGATACCTCGACGTGATTCCCTGGTCGAGGTGGGCCACTGAGGCTCGGGTTGCTTTTCGAGAAGGAGATTGACCATGCTTCGCCCAAGATTGTTTGCGTCATTTGAGGATATACTAGTGATCTCGTCGAGACTCGAGAGTCGAATCCGAGGAATCCTTCTTGGTTGAACTTGTAAAAAATGCTGGTGGGAAACTAACAGGTTTCATCACAGTCTTTCATGATTGGCAAGCAACAACGTTCAACGTTCAAGTTCAACGTACAGCTTCTAGAATCCACGCCCGAATTCACCAGACAGAATCAGATTGAACAAAAAACGGATCTCTGGGATTCGATCTGGGTTGTCGCAGGTTGTAGCGCGCTAGGTGAATTGAATGGCCTGCATAGGTGAGTAGTCAAAAAGTCGACCTCTTTCACGGTCTGGTGTTGACTAGTCAGCTACTAGATCTGATAGACGTGGTTCACGTACATGCTTGCTCTGGCCCATTAAATGATTTCTGTGTGTCCAGCATTTGGTGTTATCGGCATGACGCGATGAGGATTCAAAGACGAGGCAATGTCTGCAGTAACATCATCAGATGTACATACATAGCTCATGAATCAACACGAAGAGAGAGGGTGAGAGTAAGTATCGACTTTCACGGCTTTGTAGATATGGAAGGTGCCGGTGATCTTTCAGTGGGTGATCAATGGAAATATAAGGTTTGTCTAAGTTTACCCACCTCTTTACACTCGTTCTTTTCCTCTTCCTCCCTCATAGCTGTAATGGATTACTTGGTGGTTACTGCTGCTTCAATAGTTGGGGTACTTGCCTTTCAGTATTGGAAGAGATTAGAAGTGAGTGTCAGGAACTCTTACCAATGCTCATTGCTGTCGCTGATATTTGTTCAGTTTGTGAATTTTATGCCAGGTTATAGACCTCTTCTGTCACCGCTCAGTCCATTTGGCATGCTGCTTCCTAACAGCTCGTCGTTGAATCCTGGATCGACATGGTATTGGCACATGCGAGCTTCATGTAAGCCACCTGTTCATAATTGTCTATCAATTGATGTTCATAAACCATAGCGTACTTTAACAAAACACACGATATAATATCAATTGTACCTCTTCTTGGTTCTGCAAGCTACTATACTTGCTCTCTTGATGTTATGAAACAGGTTCTTGGAGCCGATATCAAAGCCGGTGTGGAAAAGCCCTTCGACATGACACTGGAAAGGTTTGTAGAATCTTCTCGGAATTGTATCACTTTGGGTTTATAGTGATGAGATCAGGTTATTTGGTCCAAGTTTGGCTTCCGTCAATGGTGAATCATGGCGCCGTCATCGTCGAGTAGTTCAACCTGCGTTCACTACCAAGCTGTGAGGACATTTTTTTTTCTTTGATAATGCTACTACTTAACAAGATTCTGAAGGTATGAAAGCATTGGGTCTCAAGTTACCAAAGCCTATCAGTCAATGGTAGAAGCAGAAGGTTGGCAAGAACTCACACATCAGGAAAATACCCCATAGCCTTGAGTCAGAATGAGTCAACCCTAGTGGCATAGGTTGCCTTAAGGCAGTCAAGTCAACCAATTCACTTGAGTGGCTTGAGCCAAGGTTCAGATTTTTCCCATCCTCAAGTTAATCTGAAGTTAACCTGAGTTAACTTGAACCACCTGAGTTTCTTTCAAAGCAACTTAAGTTTATATCAAGTTCAGCAAGCAAACTCAGGACATCATGAAGATATTGGTATAAGTGCATAAGGACATTTTATTTTTGAAATTTATGACAGGAATACATAGGTATAGTGACTGGAGCAGTAACAGTAAAGACTCAAGCAGTGTAAGAAACAGTACCCTATGATAGCTCCAAAATGAGCTCAGCACGAAGGAAATTGAACAAGAACTCACCTGGAGACCTGTATGCCTTCCTCCTAGTACCTAAGTAAGATAGATTGCCAGGTTGTTAGAGAATATCTGGTGCAGTAGAGATATGATTTGGGGAGTGGCTAACACCCTATAACAGCGTCAAAATGAGCTCAGCATGAAGGGATTTGAATAAAAACTCACCTGGAAACCTATATGCCTTCCTCCTGGTACCTGGATAAGATAGACTGCCACATTATAAGAGAATGCCTTGAGCAGTGGAGATACGGTTTGAAGACCAGTCAACACCCTGTAACAGCTTTAAATTGAGCTTAGCATGAAGGGATTTGAATAAGAACTCACCTGGGAACCTATATGCCTTCCTCCTCATACTTGGATAAGATAGACTGCTACGTTGTGAGAGAATGCCTTGAGTATTAATATTAGTTATAAAGTGAGCTCAGCAGTTGAATAAACACTTACTCAATAGCCTGAGCATCCAGTAACAATTGTTAAGCTTTAAAAGAAAAAAGTAAGAAAGAGTGAAAGTGAGGATAGTGGGAGTATAAAGACAAGAAGCGTCAAACAAATCAACAAGACATAAGTTCAACTATCATGTGACTTTGTTTCTGGGCGTCAAAGTACTGAGACAAGTACTTTGACGCCCAGAGAGTAACATAAGCTTGCTGACCATATAACTTTTAGTAAGAAAAAAGCATGAAAAATTAGCTGATTATTTTACAAGGGCATCTATATTGAGTGTAAGATATATCAGGTTGATATATCTATTGATAACAGTTTGAGTTTTGAGGAAACTCAAAAGATTGTCAGTGAGTAAAACAAAAATGTTGCTCGTAGATATAAAAGGAAACAGCGATGCCAGAGGCAACAAAAAAGTTGGTTCACATGACCTGCACATGATTTATTACTATGTTATCGCTTTTCTGCATATCTTGTCTTCATCTCATTCATTATTAGAGATCTTAGGTGCATCTTGAAGCCCTGAAAGAGGGCTATTTATTTTATTTACTTGTATTCCATCAGCTAATATCATCATGTTATTATTGCTTGTTCATATTTTTCAATGGCAAGCACCTGTTTTATACATACTTTGTCTAAATCTCATTCAATATTAAACATTCTGGGGGCGTTGTGAGACTCTCAAATGAAGCTTTCAGATGTATCTCTTTCAAAGGTATTTCATAAAAAATCCTTATTATACTTATTGATTGCAGTTAGCACCTCACTTTTCTATATATTTTGTCTTGTTTTCATTCAATTCTGGGTATCTTGGGAGCGTTCTGAAGCTCCTGAATAAGGCTTTTAAACATATTCATTGGCACTTCATCAAAGGATCTCACTATCCAGTTATTGCTTGTTTTGTTTTTTTAATATCTCATTATATTCTGATCTGATTCTAAGTGTCCTGGAGGCGTTTTAAGTCCTCAATTGAAGCCTACATAATATGCATTTATACTTCATCAAAACATCTTGATTTTACCATCACTGACTGCTCACCATTATTCACAGCTAATATTTCACAAAGTTTCTGCAAATCTTGTTTTATTTCTATTTATCTATAAGCATCCTTGAGGCATTTTGAGGCCTTCAAATATAGCTTGCAAATATACTCATTTAGCCTTTATCAAGTAATGGAATTTGTAGATGTACTTACTTGCACCCTACTAGAAATAGTATCATTGTCTCACTATAAGTACATATTATACTTTGTGCTATTTCAAGCATACTGAATCTTACCAGGCTAACTTGAGTAGAGGCAAATGCTCCAAGTTCTCTCAAGTTCTCTCAAGTTACTGAAGTTGTCTTGAGTAACCTGAGTAACCTGAGTATAAGTTTATACCTGAGTTAACTTGAAGTTACTTTGAGGCCAAAGGCTTTTTCCTGATGCACAAATAGATATCATTGAGTCCCAGAAGTTTATGTTGAGTGTAAGTCACTGTTTAGATATAAAGTATTGAAGTTAACTGGGTCACAGTTCACTCTTGCCATTATCTCCAAATGTGGTTTCGGAATCGACACACCCTCTCCTTCAAATCATGTTCTAAGTCAAAGTCAAAAAGTTCAGAAAAATTTTGAATTTTCGGAGGCTCTGAATATTGTTTCACGAACTTTGATTCCTCGAATTGTTTTACCCAATTGGATCTACTCTATTCCTATTCAAAGGTGAAGTTACCTCTTATTAGATCTCACAATTTTCAACTGACTGAGCCATGGTTTGCAATAGGTTGCAGCAAATGGGAAAGTCATGGAATGATCTTTCCTCATACATGATGACTACTATTCATGAAAAGAAGCCTGCCAATGATGGTCCTGAGCAAGACGCTGACACTTCTGGCAATCTTCTTGCAAGGCTGATAACATCATGGGTGCATACTGGCAAGTATAATCTGACTGAGGAAGAAGTTGTAGGTATTTTCTTTTGATTTCTGTTACATGTATTCATCATAATCTCAGATTGGCAATATGTATACTCTCATGTTTGCAGGACATGGTATGTTTGAATAATTTTCAGTATTCTCTTCCAGCTATCAGACTAAGAATTCATAGAAACTACTGCTAGTGCACTTCTTTCTGTTTTTGTTCTTTTGGCCATCCATCAGGAAATTCAAGAGAAAGTTTTTCAAGAGATCAAGAGTGTACAGAATGCAGAAGCTCACTCAGTATAGCTTTTGCCCAATATCTGATGAAATATAACTCAAATATTGCCCACAGAATATCAACACTGATCATTTGATCTTTACCAAGTTTTGTTTGTGGGAAGCATTGAGGCTTTATCGTGAGCTACTGGATCTATGAATTCATATTGTGTTTATGATCTATTTTTCTAGCAAGTGCAAATTTCCTTCCTCGAGAGCTTACCCAAGATATGACCATCAATGTTCAAAGACCTGTAACAGAAAAAATAGTGTTACGGAAAGGAAGCTGGTTTATGTGTGATCTCATCAGCATATGTAAGTTGATTCTCAATGAATTCATATTGGTTATTGATGCTGATATTCTTTGTCATCTATTAGTTCGCAATCCACATACTTTTCCACAACCTGATGACTTTATACCTGAGCGCTGGAATGGTGTCTCTGAGCATGATGTTGCAATGTTTGGAGTAGGTCCCAGAGTCTGCATTGGTATGCAAGCTTTATTATATATTATGATCCCAGCTTTAAAATTTCAATTAGGCCGTAAATTTGCCCAGGTAGAGGCACTTCATATATTGTCCACTATTCTCAGTGATTGGCACATTGAGATTCTTACCATGCCTGCTGAAAGTTCTCAAATGTATGAACATCATATTCTCAGTAATGCTGGGCAATTTGGAACTGCCTTTGGGTTACAAAATGCTTCTTTGAAGTTGATCAAGCGGGTCTGAATCTGTATATACAGTGTAAATATTACTTGTCAGTGGATGATCATCCATATGTATATGAAAGTTCAATATTAATTTTTTGTTTTTTTGCAATATATTGTTGATACTCATCTCATAGATGACTCATTGAGGAGCATAGGGCTCTGTCAAATATGGATATATTATACATCTGTATAAGTGAAAATTCCTTGTTTCTAGCTCTGTTATATCTCTTGATATCATGATAGTATATGCTGAAGTAAGTAATATATGAAGATTTTAAATCACTATTAATTAAGAAAGGCTCAGTACAAAGTATATTATGCTATGAAAATTATAGATACAGAATATTTAAGCTGCTTAAGCATTAGAATTATATATATTTAGTGATTGTTAGTGGACCAAGCTCCAGGAGTTTAGAAACAACATAAGCAGAGATTATAACCTATTTCTTAAGGATACTATTTCAAGTGCCTATTTCCCATCAATCACATTGTAGAAAATCTTTGGGACTACTTGTAAAAGAAGCCAATGGATTTTTTAAATCAAATATTATTGAGTATCCTGTTTGCAAGTAAGTTTGACAAGTATGTGTTACAAATTTAAGATTGTAACTTGGATCTATAGTTCAAGTTGTGATGCAAGTACACTGGTGTGACTGAAATACTTGACTTAAAAATCATGAATTCAACGGGGCGGTGTGGTGTAGTGGTGGCATCACACAAGCTTCGACCTGTTTCTGACATTCGCAGAGGTCTCTAGTTCGAACACCGTCCTGGGCATATGGTCCTCGTGCCCAAATCAGCACCATAGGGAGTTGTAGTGGGTAGTCTTCACCTGATCATTGATCAGGCTAGTTGGTAGTCCCACACTACTGGTTGCCGGGAAAACTGTACCGGGTCCCAGTGTGCGTAAATGCATTCTTCCTTGGAGTTGATCAATTTCCGGGACTGTTACTGACCCCTAACAAGGTCATTGTTCCTTGTATCAACTTGCGTGAGCATCAAGAGACGACCAGATTGGCTGCCTGGTGCTCGGAAAGCGCCCCTCCAAAAAAAAAAAAAAAAAAAAAAATCATGAATTCAGATAAACTCACAAGTACTCAGCAAGACTTCAATATCACTCCTGAGCATTTTTGCTTGTAAGTGTCATTACCACATTTTTTTTTGCTAACTACTATGATTGTATGGTCAATTGTGCAATGTAATATATGAATGACAACTGTTCTTAAGCTTCCTAGTGGTTTGCAATTAGGTATAAATAAAAATACTCATTCAAGAATCAAAAATATATATAAATATTGAAGGACTACTTACTAGATATTAAATATATGTGATAACAAACTATTTATTGTTACTGACATTTAATTTAAAGTCTATCAATATTTCCACTTCTGAAGGTGAAATGGAACAGATTGAAGACGAGAAATACTGAGTGACCGATTGGGTTTTAAACAAGCAGTTCCTGTTGTGAAAGAACCTGAAACATCATATAAATATAGTAATTGAATAATAGTCATCTTGACTTGGTACTCCCCAAACTCTCTTCCTTTACACTGTGAAATATATAAGTAAAAACAATTAGACACTCAAATTACAGCGCCTACCATAATTCATGGCAAGTGCACTTTTTTCTTACGTCGAGAAATAAAAGGTACCCGAGAGGTCCCGAGTGATCGATGCTGATGGCTGGCAGTGAAGCCGAGAAATTTTGGAGGAATTACGGCATGGATCAACGATTGATCATCCGGCATCAGTCGGCACACTGATGTAAGAGCACAAGAATGGAGAGAGATGGAGAGCCAGGAGAGGTTTCCATGGAATCTGAGTGATTCTACTGAGTCACATCTCTTCAGATCTCTTCACATATCTCGGGTACCTTTTATTTTTTGAGTCAGAAAAAAGTGTGCTTGACATGATTTATGGTAGGCGCTGTAATATTCACATACTATGAAAGTTCCTCCACCCCATGGTACAAAGGTTCTGAATCCTCTTGCCTGATTATTTGGTGGCTTATTCAGAAAGTGATCACCATCAAATTCTTCTGGATTTGGATAGAAGGTTTTGTCATGGTGCAAGCTATAGGCATCTCCTGCAATATAATCTCCCTGCTGGATAGTATATCTATGCCCTTTATGTACCAGCTCTATATCAATATCTGGGATTCGAAAAACAGTAGCCAAAGAGCTGAGCCTCAGTGTCTCATTGACAACTGATTGTACCTGCTCAAAGCCTGGACTGTCAAGTGCTTCAGGCTCTGCTATTAGAAAAGTTTCAAAGTCTGGCCAGTTCTTGTCAACTGTAGTATGGATCTGTGTTGCTAACTGAGCACAATAGATGGGATTGGAGATTAGGAATGCAATTGCATTGGTAGCAACCTGGATGCTTTGAGCATGAAATCCCCACAGAACACCTATGATGACATGTGATGTTTCTTTTGCATTCAAGTCAGCACTCTTGAGTTCTTGTAAACATTCTGACATGAATGTAGATGCACCATCAATATAACCAGTGTCATCATCACTCTCCCAATGTTTGTTAATATAGGGAAGTATTGCAGTAGCCCATTTGTTATGCATCATTTGTACCAGATGATGCATGACAGGAATACGGGAAACACCATAATACATCCATTGGTCCAGTTTATGGAAATGAGTGTAAGTGTCTGGCAATGAATCTCCAAACAAGACTGATACTGAAGCCTGATACATACTCTGCTGAATAAGTTCACCAAGATGGATAGTAGCACCATCATGTTGGTTTCCAAAATTATTCAGCATAGTGTACAGTCTCTGATTTATGAGTACTGTGATAGGTCCCATTGTGGGTTTCGTTAATCGCCTTGAAATGATACCATATATATTCCGTCGAAGTATCATTGTGATATAAGGCAAACGACTTTGAAGTCCTGAGGTAGCCTGTAGTAGATTTTCTTCAGGAGCATGCACTTGCTTGGGTGATTTCCCAACCAAGTCAGCCAAAAGCTCTGGTGATGATACTACAGTGATTTTCTGACCAGCTACAAGTAGCTGATATATAGGCCCAAACTGTGCACTAAAAATAATTGATTAGTTTAAACACATAATAAGCTTCAACTGCATTATTTACTGGCAAGATTTCATTAGGGTTTCCCTTCTGAGTGCAAATGATATACCATGCCCAATCCATGGAATTATATAGGGAACTTGAGGAGGAGAATTTGGGATTGTATATGTTTTTGCTTTTAGATAAATCCAAAGCAATGAAACCAAAACAAAGATGATAAAGAAGGAAGTAATATCAGTAGTTGAGGACATCATAAAATAATGTTGTTCTTGAATTTTTATTGTGCTTGAAAGCTGCCCTTTTGTATGAGTAGAATAATGATGACTAATGCTTATTAGATTCTAGTGCTGTACTCCCCGCTGTATCCACAGCTGATATCAACAAACACTATCATAGTCATGCTGTACTGCTCCACATGCACTTTGAGTCAACATCATGATTCAGAAAGAATCAAGATTCATTTGAATTCATTAAAAATCAATACTAACTCAAATGCCGCAGTTTCCGTCGCAGATATCTATAAGGAACTTTCTTTGAGTTCAGTATTCTACATGCTATTTAAAGTCATGAAACGATTGATAGGTCCACATAAATTTAACATAAGCAGACTGTACTACTCCACTTGCACTCTGACTCAACATCATAATTCACAAAGGATCAAGATTCATTCTAATTCATTGAAAATCAATAATAACTCAAATGCCGCAGTTTCCGTAGCAGACATCTATAAGGAACTGTCTTTGAGTTCAGTATTCTACATGCTATTTAAAGTCATGAAACAATTGATAGGTCCACATAAATTCAATATAAGCAGGCTGTACTGCTCCACTTGCATTCTGACTCAACATCATGATTCACAAGAAATCAAGATTTATTCTAATTCATTAAAAATTGATACTACCTCAAATGATGCCACAGTTTCTGTAGCAGATATCTATAAAGAACTTTCTTCAAGTTTAGTGCTCCACATGCTATTTAAAGTCATGAAACAATTAATAGGTTCACATAAATTCAACATGACATTAGCAAAACAGGGAGCTGATGGATGGCACTGTCCAGCAGCTCCAGCATTCCCAGCACTTCCACCAAAGATCTCACTGAACAGTGTTGAACAGACTCAATTGATTGCTGGACAGTGCTCAGTGTGGCAGTACTATTCAGTTTTGGTGGCATTCCTTGGCATTTCTTGGCAAATGCTTCAAATCTCTCACAAGATCAAATTTATATTACCTGAGTCTATTCAGTGCTGTCCAGTGCAATACCCTGCTGGAAGTGCTGGAGGACAAAACCCAGATTTTGCTGATGATAAGCAGGCTGTACTGCTTCACTTGCACTCTGACTCAACATCATGATTGTAGAAAAGTAATCACAGGTTTTTGATTTTTTTCTATACTAGTTATTTGATCTCTGTGTTTAATTTGTACTTTCATCAACTCTACTAAATTATATTCTATTTCCATCATTTGTAAATTTTTTCAATGATGACAATTCTATAAGCATCTTTAGTGCAACTCAATACTGGAAGTGCTGGAGAGCAGAACTCAGATACTGCTGATGCATCAGAAAAACAGGGTAGTGCTGAACAGTGCAATGTGCCTATTGAATGCTGGACAGCACTGTTCAGTATCTATTCAGTGCTGCACAACTTTGCAGTCCTATTCAATTCTGGCATGGTACTACTCAGCTTGTACTTAGTGCTACTTGGAAAGTCTCAAATCTTCTCACTATGTTACAGTTATATTGACCAACTGTATCAAGTGCTGGACAGCACTGTTCAGTGCAATCTCTCATGAGCTATATTTTATGTGATAGTAAATGTCTGACGTTGATTCTTTATATGATCTATCATTTAAAATTTGTCAACTAAATTTTATTACTTTTTGATTGCCATTTCAGATTGCAGAAGAATATTCAAAAAAGATGCTAAGTTACTTGATACAATCAATTTAATCAGTCCAAGACATGAAATATATAAAACCATGTAGAAGATGTGTTAATTTCATCTATCATGTCTCCTCTTCCAACTGAAATTATCTATCATATAATTGACCAATTCAAAAATCATAAAGAGCTTCTCATACAATGCTCAGTTATATCTCAAGTTTGGGCTCATCGCTCCCGGTTTCATTTGTTTCATACTGTTCAACTTCATGACAATTTCTTTGCATTTTTCAAACTCTGCTCCAATAGATGCTCAACTATATCGATGCATGTGCATTGTTTATCTATTGATCAATCTCAGTGCAATGCAGTAGTGTTGAGAATGGATGGTGAATCCCTCCTCGGTGGACACTCATCCCAACGGCCAACGGACCTACTGTTAGGGTCGTGCCAGATAGGGTCGGAGGGGTCCGGAGATTCCGGAGTCGGACCTAGTAGGTCCTGGGATCGGACTTAGGAAGTACCGAGCAGGTGGAAAAGTGTACAAGACCCTACGGATGGTTGCGGGACTTGGTGCTGTTATTGACCAACACCTTCTACTTGCTGCGTGTCCCTGAGGGTATGTGACGAACGTAAGGATCCAATAGGACCGTCGGACCGTGGGAAAGTCGGAGTCGGAGTCGGAGTCGGACTAAACAAAGAGTCGAACGGACTAGACGTGAAGGCAGAGGTTGTACTAGATAGGACTGAAACTAGTACCAGAGGTAACTAGGTCATACCCAAGTCGATTTCGAGGTTAAGCCTACAGTACAAACTACTAAGGCTTATATACCAGTCTCGGAGTAATCAAGTTCCGAGGCTGTCAAGTAATTAACAATAACTATTGTAAAGTCATAACAAAAGAATGAATGTACTTATTGTAAAATAAAAGACAATAAGAGTGATAGGCATAAAGACAATAAGGACTGTGGCTGTGCCTCCGAATCGGATCGGAGTTATACACTAATAAACAAGCAAACATTAAGTACAAGCTCCGGAGTCGGAGCCATCGGAGCCATCGGAGCTATAAAAGCCATCGGAGTAGAAATAACAAACATAAAATGAGTGTGAGGGGATTAGGGAGGGGTCTGGATCGGAATCGGATCGGAATCGGATCGGAGTCGGAGGTATGAATATAACAGTATCTCCTTGTTAGGCTTGAGCCCTCGAAAGCCTATAAGTGAGTCAGAGTGTATAAGGGCAAAAACAAAACAAGTAGAACAGAAAAAACAAAGTTGGGTCTGGAGTATCGGAGGGATAGGATCCAAGAAGGTGCCAAAGGAAGGAGCAAACATAGAAATCCAAAATCTAAATACCACTGCAAAGGTTTTACTCGAAAATGAGTAACAAAAACTGTACACTTCCGAAGAATGCACAAAAGGTGATGGAAGTCCATCCAAGAGGTTCCGAAAACTCCGAAATCGGAGCCGTCGGAGTAGCCAAGGCATAAGAAAAACAAACAGAAGGGGCCGATCAGTATTTGTTACAAGCTACCGAAGGTCAACGGACCAGAAGTGGGAGTTGAAACTATAATCAAGCCTATAATGTAAGAATTTCTAACAGAGGGGCAGTGCATATGAAGAAGATGAAAACAAAGGGTGAGTGACACAGAAAAATCTCGGAAACATCGGACATAAGTGACCCAAAATAACAGAATGAACAAATATAACAAACAATGAGTGAACAGGGGGAAAATAACAGAAAAAGGTCGGACTTTAATGAACAAAAATATAAGAAATAAAGGACATAACAAACAGAGGTTAAACAGACAATAAAATCGGAGTAAAGTCGGACTAAAATCGGAGTCGGACCGGAGTAGGACCGGAGCAACATTGGAAACAATAAAAACAAACTAGAACACAAGCAGGAGACAAAAAGAACACAAAAACTTAGCCTGAAAATGCCTCGGAGCAAGTCTAATACCAGTCCGAGTCATTTCCTACATCTCCATCGGAGCCCTCATCATCTGATTGCTCGGAGCTCTCCTGATCCAAGGAGTCAGTGGTTTGACCCCGGAGCCTAGGACAATTGGCTCGGAAATGGTCTCCACCACAGTAGAAGCAAAGTGCCATTCTCCAGCGCCTTTCTCTCTCCTCTGGAAGTAACCTTCCATTGGATCCGAGTATAGGTCTAGAATCTGACTCAGAATCCTCGGAATCGGAGGAAACATCGGTCAGAGGACCGGAGTTATTGGAATCGGAGTAGTCTGAGGGTTGATTATTGGAATCGGAGTTGTAGGAGTTGTAATCGGAGGAACCGTCGGAAACGTCGGAGCCAGCATCGGAGGATGAGTCATTGACATCACCTTCGGAGCTGTCTGAGGAGGAATAGGTGTCCGGGAGGGAATGAGCATAGTCATAGAAAGTTTGAGCATCGGAGAGATCCATGACAGAAGTGAACAAGAACAGAATGTCGGAACAGCAAATAGAAAAGGATAACCTCGAAATACTGTTAGGGTCGTGCCAGATAGGGTCAGAGGGGTCCTGGGATCGGACTTAGGAAGTACCGAGCAGGTGGAAAAGTGTACAAGACCCTACGGATGGTTGCGGGACTTGGTGCTGTTATTGACCAACACCTTCTACTTGCTGCGTGTCCCTGAGGGTATGTGACGAACGTAAGGATCCAATAGGACCGTCGGACCGTGGGAAAGTCGGAGTCGGAGTCGGAGTCGGACTAAACAAAGAGTCGAACGGACTAGACGTGAAGGCAGAGGTTGTACTAGATAGGACTGAAACTAGTACCAGAGGTAACTAGGTCGTACCCAAGTCGATTTCGAGGTTAAGCCTACAGTACAAACTACTAAGGCTTATATACCAGTCTCGGAGTAATCAAGTTCCGAGGCTGTCAAGTAATTAACAATAACTATTGTAAAGTCATAACAAAAGAATGAATGTACTTATTGTAAAATAAAAGACAATAAGAGTGATAGGCATAAAGACAATAAGGACTGTGGCTGTGCCTCCGAATCGGATCGGAGTTATACACTAATAAACAAGCAAACATTAAGTACAAGCTCCGGAGTCGGAGCCATCGGAGCCATCGGAGCTATAAAAGCCATCGGAGTAGAAATAACAAACATAAAATGAGTGTGAGGGGATTAGGGAGGGGTCTGGATCGGAATCGGATCGGAATCGGATCGGAGTCGGAGGTATGAATATAACACCTACCACAGCCATCCCTTGTTTTGCCTCTCTCCGATCGGCCACTCTCTTACACTACTTATGTTTGTATATTTTCCTCGTTTCATATATTTCAAATCTATCTTCAGATATAACCTACAATACATTGTCGCTTCACCTCAGTCGTTCTCACTACTACTTGTGTGACCGCCTGAGGTGTGTATATATTTATTCCTGACCTAGATACTGTCCTTACTCACTATTTATTGGTACAGCTACATATCTCGTACTGACTCGTTTCGTCAGGTAGTGTACCAATCACAGTCGTTCTCACTACTACTTGTGTGACCGCCTGAGCTACATATCTCGTACTGACTCGTTTCGTCAGGTTATGGGCCCCGCACTCTGATACTGCAAAGCGGAGATACACACAAGACTAACGACTAAAACCCCGAAGAGTTACTAGACAAAAAATCGCTTGCGTTATGGCGTCGTCAATTTCGAGTAACTACACTAGTATACAGATGCTCCCCGAAGATCAGAAGTTCAACGGGGAGAACTACGTCTCATTCAAATCGATCATGCTCCCTACTGGAAAACTCAAAGGTCTTCACCTGTATTGGGAAGGCAAAGTGAACAACCCCAGTAACAACCCCTCTCCGTATCCATCCACAACTTCCTCTCCAATCAATGACCCTAATCCGAACCCTCTCGAGTACGAACTCCGCGAATCAGTCGCTTTCTTGACACTCTGGAACAACATAAAGAACCCTGACGGCCTAGGTATACCTCACGGCCTGACCTCTGACAAACTTTGGACCTATCTAGAGGAAGAGTTCCAGACCGTTACCTCGATTGCGCGACAACGAAAGGAAGACAACCTTCGAGCTTGCCAATACATCAAAGGAATGAAGATTGTGGGAGAAGGAGGGTACGCCGAAAAGATGAGGATGCTGTTGAAGGAGGCCAATGATTGCGGAGCGTCCATATCCGCTACTCAATTCAACACCATCTTTCTCGATTCGTTTCCACGTACTCCGACTTGGTTGGTAGCCACTGGGAACCTAATGGGGGAGAAGAGCTTCAACGTCATTGTCACTCGATTAGATGAATACTACCTGCACATGGGTGGAACACCTTCGTCTGTCCCAACGAATTCTATAGATCGAGTGGCTGCTCTACAAGCAGAAGTGGACGAACTCAAAACGGCACTTGCTGCTAATACTTTGCCTCGTCAAGGACCCGCGAATCCGGACCTAGTTTGTACCAATCCCAATTGCAAAGGGAAAGGTCACACAATAGAAAACTGTTGGAAACTAGGAGGAGGAAAGCAGGGACAGTATCCCAAATGGTGGAAAGGACATCGAGACGCACCCCTCTTGAATCCATCTGCGAATACCACCACGACTTCATCTAACCCAAATGGGGAGATCAGTAGTGGACAGATTTATGCCTTGTCATCGACGACTTACTCTACCGTGACTAAACCCATTTTCCCTGCTGGACCGGCGAAAACCTTCGCAGATTCCGGGGCCACTACCTATTTCTTCCATGATCGATCCGTCTTCCGAAACTACGTCCCAAAGACGGGAACAGTCGGTAACTCATCAAAGAAAGGGGTCAGCTTTGAGATCGTAGGGCAAGGGGATGTAGATGTCAGGGTCGTACATAACAACAAAGCGCATACACTCACGTTCAGAAATGCCCTCCATGCTCCTTCCATCGCCTCGAATCTTATATCTATAAGCGTTCTCGATAATCTGGGATGGAATATGGCGATTGGAAAAGGGAGAATCACTTTTTGCGAACCCGGGGGACAGGAAACGTTCTCTGGAAAGCTTGTCGATGGGCTCTACCTGATGGAAGGATCCTTTGTCGGAAGTTCGCCTACGGCCCTCACTGCATTTACCGCACGTTCTCTTGTCTCTCCAGGGGATCAGAATCTGTGGCACAGAAGATTCGGTCATTCAGGAAATTCTCCAGTAGAAAAAGCCACAAACCTTGTTGACGGTCTAGACATGAAAGAAGGAGAAGTTCTCCATTGTGAGGACTGCATCCTAGCCAACATGAAGCGTCGTCCTTTTGGACGGACAACTTGGACCCGAAACAGATCCACTCGAGCGTGTCTATATCGATATCTTTGGTCCCTCTAGAGTTACGTCTGTAGGAGGGAACCGTTACGCCATGGTTTTCGTCGACGGAGGAACTGCGAAGAAAGTACCCTACTTCATCCCTAATCGTACCGCCGAAACTACACTCGAGTGCCTTGACGAATTCAAAACTAATGCCGAACTCCAGACGGGGTACAAGCTGAAGTGTGTCCGTACAGATAACACTCCTGAGTTCAGGGGACAACTTTGGGCTCAGTGGTTCAAAAAACATGGAATTGTCCACGAGTTCACTACCGCTTACTCCTCAGCTTCGAACGGCGTAGCCGAACGGGCGATCGGTGTTCTGACAGAGTGTACAAGGGCGATGATGGTCGACGCGAGGTTGGGCGCTCGATGGTGGTGTGAAGCCTATTCGACAGCCGCGTATGTAGGAAATCGATTACCCTCCAGTCGTCATCCTGGCGTGATTCCCGAAGAGAGGTGGACGAAGCAGAAACAAGATGTTGGACACCTTAGAGTGTGGGGGTGCATATGCTATGCCAAGATCCAGGTCGAAACCGGGATAGGGAAGTTCGATGACAGATCCATAAAGTGCCAATTCATTGGCTATGATGGTACGGGTGTGTATCGGTGTAAAGTCGTTGGGTCTGGTAGCAGCAATGAGGTACTAAGGTCGAGGGATGTCCTTTTTGAAGAAGGTCAGGGTCACTGGACTTCTTCAACTGAGGGGGAGGACGTGAATGGAGAGGACATGGATCTACGGTTCTTGGAGGTCCCAGTTTCAGAGTCCAACGAGGACCCACAAGATGTCAACCCGCTTATCAATAACTCGCTTATCAATGCAGTCGAACTGGACCGTATTGAAGACCGGGTCCCCGAAGCGAGTCACGATAACCAAAATCAAATTCAACCTCGTCCTCATCCAACCTACCATCCTCCTCGTGCACCACGCAAAACAATACCTAAAGAACCTACCCGCAGATCGACCAGGATCCGCATTCCCACGGAAGCAATGATGGACTCGAAAACCTACCAAGAGGAAGAAGATCAAGCTCGAGAGGCGGGGGAGAACTGGGCGGGAAATTGGGAGGTTCCTATTCTACCAGAGTTCGACGAAGACGATGAAAATGGAGGAGCAGCTGCATTGATTGCACAGAACGAACCATTGGCCCTCGAACCAGATAACAAGTGGACTCCCAATAATCATGCAGAAGCCACAACTCGACTCGACCTCTGGGGACCGGCGTTAGACAAGGAGATAGGAAGACTGGACACCAGAAATGCCTTTACGCCTGTCCCTCGAGAGAGCTGGATGAAGCTCATAGGCACCCGACTAGTCTTCGACGTCGTCACCAATCAAGAGGGAAAGGTTGTGAAGAGACGAGTACGGCTAGTAGCCCAAGGACATACTCAGAAGAAAGGGGTGCACTATTTCGATTCATTCTCCCTAACTGCACGATATGAATCCGTCCGTCTTGTAATTGCTCTTGCAGCGGTTTTTGGGCTTCAAATCTGGGCTGGAGATTTCGCCGCGGTGTATCTCAATGCGAAGCCCCAGACTGTCAATTACCTCCGCGTTCCCGAAGGATATGAAAAGCATTACGGACTTAGGGATGGAACCGAAACTGTTCTCCGACAAGAAATCAATCTATACGGCACTAAAGATGCAGGGAACAACTGGTATCGCCTCCTCGACCAGACCTATCGTGAACTCGAACACCATTCAATTTCTGCAGACCCTTGTGTCCGTTATCGAGCATCTACCCTTGGAGAAACCATCACTGCGACCTATACCGATGATGTTCTTGGTGCGTCGTCTTCTCGAGAGGATGGAGAGAATGTGCAGAAAGAACTCGGAGAGAAATTCGAATTTAGACAGGATGGGAAACCTGATACCTGCCTCGGACTCGGACTCGAATACCACGAAAACGGCGATATATCCATACACCAGCAATCCCTTATTAACAGTACTCTTGAGAGGTTCGAGATGGTTGGTTGTGCCCCCAAGTACACGCCTTTGTCTCCAGGTTTGGACCTCAATGGGAGCCAGCCGAAACCGATCTCGCCTGAAGACCAACACTTCATGAACGATAAGGATTATATGGGTCTATTAGGATGCCTCAATCATATCGCTCAAGGGACCCGTCCTGATATTGCCTTTTCCGTCTCCCTTCTCCAGAGGTTTGCCTCGGATCCCCGACCGATTCACTGGAGTGCGGCCAAGCATATCCTGGCATACCTCAGTGCTACAGTCTCGTACAAACTCAGGTATCGAAGACAGGCTAACACTGAAGAACCAGTACACGTTATGGGATATGCTGACGCCTCACACGCCGATGTCCATGACGAATCCGGATCTGCGACCAGGAAATCTACCATGGGATACGTATTCCTCGTCGGCGGCGCCGCGGTCTCCTGGAGTTCCAAGAAACAATCCGTCGTAGCCCTTTCTACTACCGAGGCCGAGTACCTCTCTATGGTTCATGCGGGTAAACAGAGTGTTTGGTTGACCAACTTTGTCAAAGAAATCAACCGAGGCTCCGAGGACGCTCCGGAGATTCGAGTCGACAATCAGAGTGCTGTTGCTCTTACGAAAACCACAACCCATCACGCTCGAACCAAACATTTTGACGTTAACTGGGCGTGGATTCGTGACATGGTCCGTGAAGGCGACTTAGTGTTCAAATATGTTCCCTCTGCCAACAATCTCGCTGATATTCTCACCAAGTCCCTCTCTCGATCCTCAGTCATTGAAATTACTCGCGGAATGGGTCTGACCGAGTAGGGCTTCAGGGGGAGTGTTGAGAATGGATGGTGAATCCCTCCTCGGTGGACACTCATCCCAACGGCCAACGGACCTACCACAGCCATCCCTTGTTTCGCCTCTCTCCGATCGGCCACTCTCTTACACTACTTATGTTTGTATATTTTCCTCGTTTCATATATTTCAAATCTATCTTCAGATATAACCTACAATACATTGTCGCTTCACCTCAGTCGTTCTCACTACTACTTGTGTGACCGCCTGAGGTGTGTATATATTTATTCCTGACCTAGATACTGTCCTTACTCACTATTTATTGGTACAGCTACATATCTTGTACTGACTCGTTTCGTCAGGTAGTGTACCAATCACAGTCGTTCTCACTACTACTTGTGTGACCGCCTGAGCTACATATCTCGTACTGACTCGTTTCGTCAAGTAGCACTTGCACCAATCATCTCACCATTATACTGCACCTTATTGGACAAGGTTTTAACATGGAGAGCTGAGAATGGAGCTTCTATATCTGATCTTTTCCCCAAGTTGAATCAGCTCAACTTGGATTGGATTGGATGGTGGATGCTTTCTGCAAAAGCAAAATTCACATTGGCAACAGGCTTTTACTCAATCAAGAAGCTTCAGCTAAGCAATGTGGTTTTTGATTCTGAGCATGAGTTTCAAGAGGCTTTACACTCATTTCCAATGTTGGAAGAAGTATATCTGCTATCATTGAAGCTCCAACATCATTCCATAGAAACTACAACATCCCAATGGTTGAATTCACAAAGTCACTGGTTTACTCAAGCATTAGATGTATTTGATTATTCAAAGAATTCATGGCAAGACTTTAGGTCCATTCCAACTGGTCTTCAAAAAATATCTCTTCAAATCAATTCAGATGATATGCCCACATCAGGAAAAATACCTTGGGTCCAGAGAGCCTAGAGACACCCCCCAAAAGCTTAGGCTTCCCAGGCTTCCCAGAGATTCTCAAAGATTTCCAAAGATTTTCAAAGCAACTCAGGTAAGCCTGAAGACATAAGGTTGACTTAAAATCATTTCAAGAACTTGAAACTGCCTGGAATTTTGGGGGTGTCTCCAGGCAACCTGGGCCTAGATAGATTTTTCCTGATGCAAGTTTTTAGCAGTAATTCATCCCTGTCCATCACTGAAAGTGCTAGACTACAAAACACTTCAGCTTTTTGATACCATTACTTTTGATTCTATTGAGGCAATTGGAAATATTCTGGATTCAACTGGGCCTAAATTCAAAGAGTTGAGAATTTGTACTTACAATTCTCAAGTTACTGATTCTATTCATTTTGGTAAGTAATTCATAATAATTATATTCACATAAATAGTGACTAATATTTATTATAGAGTCCAACATTAAAAATATCTCACTAGCAAAAAAATCACTCATGACTCATTTTCATATCAATGTGAATAAGGAGCCATTTCTTATCCCTTTACTTAGAAGAGCACTTCTACCCCCTGATAATCAACATTCCAAATTAGAAATGGTTGTCATTCAAAGTACTATGTGTCAAATACAAGAATTGGACTTACTATTTAGCAATATTTGTTTCTCTGCATTGCACCAGATTCAGATTCATGTTTGTGATGACTTAAGTACTCAGAGAACAACTCTCAGAGAATTCATTCAGGTGAGAAAAATATATTCAAAATAGCATTGATCAGTTACTGACTGAATTTTGATAAACAGAGTCCTATGCCTCTGACTCAATCCAAGGGAGTATTAATTGCAGTGAAAACTACAACATCACTTTTATAGTAGTAACTTGTGATATCTGCATATAAAAAACTTGATAATAGCTGCAAGCCTTCTCATAAGCTCAATTCTAATTTCAATACTTTGCTTGAGCAACTGATAAATATATAATACATTATATATTGTGTCCTTCTTTCAATAATCTATTGTGCAGCAGAATGTTGCAAATATAGTCATGTGAACAGAGTATTTGTACAATTTATATTATACTATTTATTCAGAGCTTACACTTCTAACTCTTGTAAACTAACAAAATTTTTTGACAGTTTATGCTGAAAGATATGAATCAAATATGTCAAAGTATATTCAGCCTATCAGCAAAATAGGGTGCTGCTAGACAGCACTGTCCAATGGCTCCAATGGCTCATGGCTGCTGCTGGACAGAGCCTATTGAATGCTGGACAGCACCCAGTCAGTGGTAGACATCAGATTTGGTATAGCATTTCTTGGCATTCCCAAGCAAAAGCTCAAATTCTCTCACAGAGTCACAATGTCATATTTATATGAGCAGAGTTCATTCATTGCTGTCAATGCTGAAGGGGCAAAACACAGGTTTTGTTGATGGTCTGAAATCAACAATATAATGATCACTGAACCACTGAGCATTAAAAAGTGAACTCATACATATCATGAAAGCAATCTATCATTAGTAACCAGCAGTTCAACATCAAACTTGTAATAAATGCATCCTAAGTACAGCATGTGTAGCACTAACATAATTTGTCAACGTTTCACTTGCTAGATTGATGCAATATAATTCAATCAAACAATATTATTCTTGAAACAGATGTTATATAAATGTAAACTCAATATTATTACTGAAAATGATCAACAAGTGTCAATTCATTAACACAGATTATTACTATCAATAATCAAAGAGCCAAATATCACATTACAAAGAGATAGTATATAAATCCTACCATATTGCACAAATTGATTTCATTGAACTTGCCAAAATACTCAAGTCTCAACAGCATGAATAGCAATGAAATACCACAAGCAGCTGAAGCAGCTTTGCAGGCATTGCTAACTGTAGTCTGTGATCTATCAACAGCAATGTGTAAAATATATTATAGGCAAGTATTACACAGGATGACATTCTTTGAAATACTCACATAACAAAACCAGTGGCAGGACTTACATTCCTTGTATATGACATGTGTATCAATTTTGATCAAGAGGTTTGTAATTTATACAAGAGCATGAAGTAGAAGCATATATACTGATGAACATGTTAATCATTTACCAAGGTTCAGTATATTTGGCAGTATGTCTGTTAAACTGAAAAACTAGATCCTAGCTTTAACAAATTCAATTCAGATCCAAATGGTCATTCCCAAAATGTTTATATATTTTCATCAAATATTATGGACCTGTTTGGACAATGTAAGTATTCTGCCTATTGTCAAACAGTGATTTCACAAAGAAACTGCAGTATTATCTTTTCAGGTTTTATGATGCATCATTTGAACAACTGCAATCACTGATAATTGTACTCTAGTTGAGACAACACCTGCAACAGAGCTATCACTATCAGTAAGCCTGAAATCATTATTCATTTATTCATTATCTGCTTATAGATCATTATTACAGGTGTTGGTCTCTTTTTTCCAACCATCTGATTTAATAATAATCATCTCAATAGGTGCAAGCATTATCAAGCATTTTATATAATGTCAGTGGGATGATTTAATCCAAATTATCTGAAATTAAGCTTATGACTGTCTTCTTCAGGGGAGGAGATGTCTTGTTCACTACTATTGTAAATATTGTCCTGGCTTTGAGATTGAGTGCACTTTACCAGAACAATCACAAAGGTATTATTTTCATCCTTTTTTCTATCATAAAATGATGATAATGATTAACTTCATGAAAACAAGTGAACATCCTGCTTATTTTTATCATTACTGGTATGTTTATTCCATAGGATACTTCTTTACTTTTGCTAACTTGCCACCTTCCTTCATTAGTGGAACTTGTGGTATGTACTACAGTATAATCATTGAAAGGTCTTGCAGGTCTATTTTAATAATTATTTCACAGCTTGAGCTTTGGATATCTATTCAAGAAACCATTTACACAGTTGTTCATACTACAATGGCACCATTTGGAACACCTTCCAGTCTGACTGGTTGTATAACCAGCAGTCCTCCAGGCAAAGAGTCTCTGATCTCATGGTGAGTTTTCATATAATATCTTCTAAGTGTGACAATAAGAAATCTAATGCATATGTCTATTCAGGATTCCATGCATTGTATTTGCTAGTAATGCTATCTTTATAGAATTTTGAATACTATCTCAACTGGATTTCAGCAATTATGCTTGGATTGACACTATTTCAAGTTTTTCGCAGTGCAGCATTACCCAATGTCAATGCAGAACTTGGACCATCTTGGAAAAAATTCTCAGTTTTGAAATCAATTTCCCCTATGTTTCAAGTTTTCATGTGCGGAAGTGAGCCACCGCGCTTCGCGCATGGCATGTACTCGTCCGGAATGGAAAAAGTGTTCATGAACAGAATCCAGATGCAACTGTATTAATAGGGTTTGATGGATGGATAAGGGTGAACAAATACTACCACTCGTCTATGTTATCTTGTACTGCTGTAATTAAGCATGCAATTGTGTTCCTCATTCTGATTCACACTCAAGTTGTCCAATCTCATGCCACAACTTGAAGCATGATTGTGGATCCATCCTGAGGCATGACTGTCTACAGAGGGCAAGATGGAAGGCATGGAATATGCATGTACATGAATGTCATGTTCCCAGCCAACTCATGTAGATCATGGTGTCTTGACTCTCGAGTGCAAACTTCCTTACATCTTCAGCACCAGCAATGATACCCATAGAGGAGGAGGCTTCAATGATTTTATGCGGGAAGAGATTGCCTGTGAGTTTGAAGGCCCTGGAGATGCCATGGTGGAAGGTCTAGTAACAAGTAATCCATTGTTCAGATGAATTACACACTAAGATAGATTGTTTGTCAGGCTGAGCCATCTATGTATGCCTCCCAGTACTCCGGGGCCCTCCCTACATCCCTAACCTATGTTGCAATGATCCAATGAGGCTTTGTATTTGATATCGAGGCTTAGAAGGTGAAGCAGAGGTGAAGAGCATTGAGAAAGGTTGAGAATCTGAAGAGTCACGGTGAGAAAAGAATGATGTGTCAGCCGAAGTCACGCGGTCTTGAGCAACGTGATCAAACTCCCAATTTGGTGAAAAAAAAGTTGGGTCCCAAATAGGCAATTTTTAATGAAACCAAATAAGGCGATTTTTTGACAGTTTTCCCACGCCAAACGGGCTATAGGACGATTCCTTCATTTCATTCCGGACTCGTAATAAAGGATGGAGCTATTCACTACTTGCTGTAAGTTCTACCTTTTTTCTTGAACTGTAGTACCATATTCCTAGATCTAACATACTTTCTCCTCAGTATATCAGGTTTGTGAACATTTGATAGGGATACTGAGTTATTGATCATTGTTTTATCCAATTAGTGATCTTGTTAGCTAGCACAATCACCACGATCCAGGCTAGTGGATACAATAAATCAATTCCTTTGTCGTATGGAAGTAGCCTCTTATTAATGCACATAATTGCTAATAATGATATTCTCCTAGGTGGATTATTGCAATTTATTCATTTTCAGTGAGTTAGGTCACCATTACAGTTGAAATAGGTATTTATCATACTCATGGGCAATCAGGGCTCTCGTCTAATTCTCAATCTCCGAGCTACTGCATCCAAGAACATATCACAGAGCTCCACCTGGAAACAAACTCTTGAGCTTCAAACTTTTGTAGCAGCTGCTCCCACTCACACTGAACAAAGTGTGGAGCACTTTGATATGTAATAAAGATGAACTATCAATAATACCTCCTGTGTTCTTTCAATCACGTCAGAAGCCTTTTCTGAAGTATAATATTTATCTAATTGAAGTTGAACATTGGCAAATTAGCAAGGTCCCAGAGATCACTGCCCAACGGTCCACAATGCTCTAACTTCCTTGACCAATGTACAACACTCCAAGCTCCTATTGTAATATCTCCCTTCCCATCGAGACCTGTTCCCTTGTAATGACATTGACGGAAATGATACTTTGAAACCGTACAAAAATTGTGCCAGATGCTGAAGAAAACAATCAAATCTTGTTGAAGTTAGCGGATAAAGAAGTTGGAGAGGAATGTGTACATTCTCAAATTGAAGGTAAGATACAGGGAGCAGTGCATCACCATTGAACGGAACGAATCTCCTACATATATTGAAAAGTAATGCCTCGCAAGGAGGTTGAGGCTACCAACAGACACACATCCAATCCTTCTGACATTCCCAAAATGCTCCTCCCCCTCTGTCTTTTCCTGAGCCCCCAGTATCGCCCTCACTTGAACCACCGTGACTTTCCACGATGCTCTCAACAACCACCAACTCTGTCCGATTCCCTTCGTCCGGTCTCTGTCGAATTTTCACCTTCGACCCTCTTCTAGGTCCGTAAAGGATGACGGCAGTGGAATCTTGATAAGAGGGATAGACGGGTACAAGGTACTTCATTGGGAACGAGCGTTCGTTGGCATCCGAAGGGTTGTCAGAGGAAGAGGCGGCGTCACTAGACGTCGACGCAGGAACCTTTCCCTCAATTTTAACGAGCGCGGTCTGTTCGAAGTTCTCCCCAACTTTGGTTGCGGCCAAGACCCTTGCGTGCAACCCATCGTATACACCGTCGAGGTACTTGTCGCGTTTGGTTCCGGTGATACGCACGCGCAGGAGTGAGAGATGAGATGAGAGACCTGGATCGGTGAGCCAGGCTGGAGAGGGTACTGGAAAAAGGTATGTTAGCACATATAGAAGGCATATGGGGATCAAAAGGGAGAAAGGAGAATAGGTATAAAAGTGGATGAGAGGATATATGCAATGACATTGAAGACTTACCGTATTCATCCCGTGTGAACTGATCCATGAAAGCCCTCGACTTCATCATCTCGAACATCTCAGGAGGCATAATTGCAGGCGTCGGTGCGAAATTGCCGTATTCTGAATACATAGGGTCCATTATGGCTGGGGTCGATCCAAAGCCTGGGTTTGCGTAACCATTGATCAGATGAAGGAAGCCTGGTGTTGAAGGGATAGCTGGAGTGGGGGCATATGCGGAAGGAGTAGGAGCGGCAAATGCAGGTGTGGGAGCGTTCTATAAGGAGAAAGGGACAAGTCGTGGTCAGAAACAGGATATGAACATGATTGTGTCAGAAAGACGAGGGTGAGTTCGTTTGTGATAATGGGATTCATGAAGTGGGTCGGAAGACAACGGGGTAAGAAGATGAAAGTGTGGAAAAGAGAGCAACAGTACACCGAATATTGGGCAGGTAACAGACGTCTTAATGAAAACAGCAATGATTGTCGATAAAAAGACTGAAAGATCGAAAAGGAAAAATGAAAACTGCGATAACTCACCCAACTACTGTCAGAACCCCACCCACCTACACCTGACCCACTCCCTGCTGGCGTTGGCGAACCCCACCCACCTCCTCCATCTCCATCCTTATCCTTATCCCTATCGTTATCAGAACCCCAACGTCCGGGAGTAGCTCCTCCCCAAATACCCGTGCCCGAACTTGAGCTGTTGTTCTTGTTCGCATACGGATTCGGCGTCCGCCCTCCCCCTCCAACATTCCACGCAGACGAGCTTCCTCCTCCCTGCGCGTACGGATTAGGCGTTTTACTCCCAACGTTCCACGCAGGAGTCTGATTCCCGGCTGAATATGGGTTAGGCGTTTTGGAACCAGTGTTCCACGCGGGTGTTTGACCGCCGTTTTGAGCGTAGGGGTTTGGTGTTCGTCCACTGCCTGCACCGAAGGGTGTGCGACCACCTGAGCCGCCTGCACCGAAGGGGGTACGCCCGCCGCCACCGCTGCCGCCCCAACCGGGAGTACGACCACCGGAAGCATTTCCCCAGCCTGGTGTGCGATTTCCAGAACCATCGAAACCGGAGAAGGATTTTGAGGGTGGACCCATAGAGGAGTAAGAGCCGTTGGTGGGTTGACGCCGCCAGTTGGCACCTGGGCCTTCTACTGGTTCGGTTGTCCCATTGGGCCTATTTGAAACCAGGGCAGTAGTTAGATACACAGTGCAGATATGATTAACAGGATAGAGAAACAGGAAAAACAGGCTCACAACTTCCGATGCAACTTTCCCTTTTCGATACTGATCATCTTGTTTCCCGTGTTTAACTCGACTCTCGCTATCCCAGTGAGCCCTACCCCATTCGTATCCTTGACGATCCCAACATATCCTTTGTGAGGACCTTTGATAACGACAACGTGAGCGCCGATAAGCCGGTCTTTGGGGCCTCGTCCGATAGCTGAGCCTACTAGCCCTCCTCCACCATTAGCGTTTGTATTGGTGTTCAGAGGACCAAGACCTTGAGCGCCACCTGCAGCAGCAGGGTTCATCTTTGTCAAATCCGCTCCTGGTGGAAGTTTCCCACCCAAGGTACCCTTGGGTGTCGTCGATACGAGCCCTCTCGCTCTTGTAACAAACACTCCTCCGTTCTCTGTATAGTCCCTGTTGAACAAGAACGCATAGTGGGACTGGTGTATGTGCAGAACACGTCCTTTGCGCTGTTCCCCTTCGGCTTCTTTCATCATATCCCCCACGCGAATCTCGAACCCCTGAGAATCGGTGGCGATAGAATGGAGGGAGGTGCTTTTGTCGGATTTTTTGAGGGAGATTTGGTGTGGCTGGACGAGACGGGATTGGGAGTGTTGGGTGAGGATAAGGAATGAGGATTGGTGGGTTTTGTAGATTACGCCGACGGTTTCGAGGCTGAAGAGTTAAGTAGTTAGCGAAGCTCTTATTTGTATGCAATCGGAAGACTTACTCCAATTGAACAAGATCGTGTAGCTCGTATTCGCCTACGACGTTTGTTGTGTTCCCTACCTCCGCAGCTTCACGCAGGTCTTTTGAGAACACAGAAATCTCTTGCATGGACATGTCTGAGATGAACGTGACGATAGTGTTTTCATTCATCGCACCCCCATTTTCATTATCCGAGTTTCTGTTATTCGAGTGCGAGTCGGAAACAGAAACGACGAGACCAGTCTCCCCGATGTTTTTACCCTGCATCACTTTAACATGGTCTCCTGCTTTGAATCGTTTTCGAACCGACCGAGCAGGCAAGTCGATTTTCTGGGAATGTAAGGAGGGGTCAAGTGCGATGATGGTGAGGGTATCGCCGTGGATTTCTTGGACGGTACCATGTAGGCCGGCTTGTTCGCCTTGGAACACCTCGACATGGTCTCCTGGTTGGAGAACAGCCAACGCAGCCTTGCGAGAAGCTTCTGCGATGATCGAAAGGTCGACCATGCTTTCTTCAAGGTTGTTTGCGTTATTGGAAAACATAGTGATTTCATCGAGAGTAGGGTTGACATCTTCAAGAATGATGGAGTTGAGCTTGATGTCCTTTTCGATGAACCCATCTTTATATGTGTCACCGAGAAAGACGTAGGCTTGGCCCCTTTTGGATACAGTATTTCGACCGTAAACTTTGATCACTTCTTCAAAGTTAAACAAACGTTGGGGCGGACGAGAAGTGGAAGTGGGATTCATAGCGCTGGCGGAAGTGGTGGCGGCAGAAGGGGTCTTCTTGCGCTTGCGACCGCCTCCATCGTCTTCGCGGGGGTTGAGATCGATACGGGGAACGAACCGGACGCCAACTTCTTCACCGTTCTCGGTAACGTCGACAACCTGAGCGAGGTCTCCGGCGTACTTGCCTCTCTTCAGCCTCACCCAGGTACCCGGAACGACCTTTTCGCCTCCATCGACTTTTTTGATCATCAGCAACAAAGCCATTTCGTCTATAGGGACCAGATGTATTCCTCTGGAAGGATAGACACCCACCAAGCCATTACAGGCCTGGTTGACTTGTTGCGCGGACCTAGCTTCGACGTAAATCATACCAGGCAGCGAATCTCGCTGGAAGGCAGAGAAAATGGAGAGTGGTTTGGAGGTGTACTCGAGATCGAGTGATTTTCGCATGAGAGAGAAGACAATCTCGCGTTCACGACCTGGTTTGACGCGGACTTGCCATAGGGAAGCGTCGTGGACGGAAGGCATCAACAACCTCTGCGGAATCTCACTCATCTCCCCTGTAAACCGTCGATGGGAACCAAAGCCGGACCCTCGACCATACCTATCCGCAAGTTCCCTAGCAATCTCCTCTGCAGACTTCTCTGTCCGATTCTCCTCTTGCAGCCGACGTTTGTCGACGCGAGCATGGTGTAAACCGGCTATATCGTCCTCGTCTTGGTCAGAGTCTGCGTGAGCACCTTCTTTGGTGATGAAGCCAGCTTCTCCATCGGATGAGAGGTCCTCTTCTTCCTCTTCTTCGTCGGACACTTCAGCTTCAATATCAAGGAAACGAGAGAGAGCATCTCGTTTATGACGATGTTTGGCCCGTTTAGGTTTTCTTCTGTTTCCATCATCTTCTGCGGCGGCCTCTTCCTCCTGTTCGGAGCCTTCGTTTTCTGAATCGTCGTCTTCGTCGTCATCGTAGAGTTTGCGACGTGGCGGTGAGTCCTCGTTATCGGACATGGTGAGGGTAATGGAAGAAGAGAGGATGCGGGGACTTGGAGAGTCCGACAAACCATCAGCACATAATATGACTCATCACAGCACAAAATAATATATGGTCCAATAGTGTAGAGGTTATCACATGGGATTCTGATGAGCTCGCCTTTGACAGTGGGATTTCCCATGACCCAGGTTCGAGTCCTGGTTGGACCTTTTTGCTTTTTACTTTGTTAGAAATTAAATGGTCCTTGACTGGAAGTTGTTTTCTTGAGCAAAGGTCTACATAACGTCTAACGTCTCCTGTTCACGTTCAGCATCGATATCTTGCCTCACTAGAACAAGAATCATGGTTTTACAACAATAAGTGGTGAAGCAACATAAATTCCCACAATCCACTTTCTCTTCTCTTCTCCTTCATGCCGTTGAAGCTCAAAGGCGCATCGACGCCTCCCACAGATCCTTTCTCTTGGGATGATCTACCCTCACCTTCTCCGCCACCGCCAGAAGTTTCCTCTCTGACCGAACCTACGACAGTATGGCTGCCAGCAAAGGACATGAAGATATTTGGTGCTCGCCCGTTATCATCCACGTCCGAAATTGGCATGGTGAGATGCAAGGATTGCGATAAGCCGATATTGAAAAGTGCCGCAATCGAACATGCTGGTGCGTTATGCATTCACAGTGCTGCAGAATCAGCTTAGTCATTCCTACTACAGCAAACTGTGCCCAGATCCGGAACATTGCCATCGTAGCCCAGGCGAAGAAACGGAAAGCTTCCCCTTCATCAGCTTCTCTTCCTGGTGAACCGTCCGCAAAGAAATCCAAGAAATCTGCTATACCCAAGATCACTAAAGGTCGACTGAAAGGTCCAGTTGACTACGACAAGCAATGTGGCGTCATCAACGACAAAGGCCTTCCCTGTTCTCGCTCACTGACCTGTAAATCTCATGCGATGGGTGCAAAGCGTGGTGTACAAGGCCGGAGCAGACCTTACGATGAACTCTTGCTGGATTGGCAACGCGAGCACAATCCAAATTTCGTCGAGCCTGTGAAGAGAGAGACGAAGAAGGAGAAGAAGGAGAAAAAGGATAGAGAGAAGGCGGAGCGGAAGAGAGCAATTGAAGAAGCTGCGGTCAAGCTCGGTTTGGATCCTAGTAGCAAGGAGGGCAGGAAGGCCGGCGCTGCAGCTACTGGTCATGTCATAACCACCTCGTCCAAACACGGACAATCCAAACGCGCTCAGGCGGCGGCGGCAGCGGCAGCTGCAGCCTCTGCCAACACGCATGACGATGCGGATAACGAGAACTATGATGATCTCGACTCGGAAGCCGAAGTAGATGACTTGGTCGGTGCTGTGAGACAGGCCAGGTCACTTGGGGTCATTGCACAGCCGCTAGCAGTCCCTGCTGATGCTGGGAGCTGGTTCGTCGAAAGGAGAGAGCGATACCGGCTGGCATACCATATGATTGGTGTCGCATTGAACCCGACAAAGATGTCGACTAGGCGGACCTTTACCTGAACGGACCTAGACTGGATGATTGGACCTTCTTGAAAATCACGTACGGACTACCTGGAACGCGTTTGGCCATGATTATAGGATGGTAACTTATTCACAACTGTACCCATAACACGACTACTACATCGAATTCTACGCAAGATTTCATCTAACTTTCTTTCCCGTTCGCGTCTTCGGTTTTGCGTGACAAACAAGCATAACTATTCTCATCTCCATCAAAAGTCTTGCTCCAACCTTCCCGTCATTTCCCATCGATGATTCGAACATTCGGCTCGATGTATTCCTCTATGAAATTTCGTACTCCAGAGTTTCATCTTAGATACTTTCGAGCGCAACGAGATTTTGATTTTCTCTTCCCCTGATATACTAGCGTTGATCGACTGATAACACAGGATTTTAGAGACTGGTGTCTACTCGGCTGATTGCTGACTGCACTAATTGTTCGCACTAAAATCGCACAACAACGAGTATTCCCGCTCACGGCTAGTTTCGTGACTCCGAAACCAGTGGAAATTCTAGGGTACACCCTCACTCTTGAAGCCCAGATGCAAATGACCGAACTTCTCGGTTTGCTAGGTGTGGGCCTATGGCTATGTCGCAGGTGCGGGTATCCCTGGTAGTTTTCTATCTTCCGGAGGGCGTACTCGCCGTGGCTATAACTGCCACCGTTTCCGTGTTCTAATCTTCGGTTTGCTCGGCGTGTCCAATGGCTATGTGCTGCCTGCGGGTATCATGGACATGCCAATGGCTGTCAATGATTGCTGTCTCCTGTCGAGCGCCATACCTCAAGTATGATTCGTAGAGGGCGCGATGTACTACTTCACCTCTGACTTGACAGCCAACTCTACTACGAGATCGCGGAAACAGCCATCCGTCTCAGACGTCATCGACGACTCTAGTCAAGTTTCGGCAGCTACAAAACGGATTCTCTACTGGTGACCATCAAATTATCGCGGTGGGTTATGTTTCAATCCATCATAGAGAAAGCTGAATGAGTGAATAGGAACCGAGTATCGAACTGTACCTGCAATGCAGTAGAGAGTCTTCATGGATCAAAGATGGCATATTGACCATTCACAGAGTATCACTTTGAATTAAGACATCAAAATCGAAAGGAGTTTCAGTTTTCACTCTCTTCCCGGTGTGTGTATCTCTTGTACTTTGCATTCAGTATGGCCGACAATTCCTTTCAATTAGGCGCTTGTTTTTTGAGCCTGGAATAAAAGCACCACAAACTCGACTTCCAGTTCCCCTCAAGTTCAGCTGGTCTAACTTTCCGTTCTCTACACAGTGCTGGTCATTTGTGTTATACTTGTTCATTTTCTCCGCTGTTATATTCATTTTTCTCCTACAAGTTTATTATGCCTAGACTCTGTTCTACTCTTGCTGTTGCCGTCATTGCGTTGGCTGCCGTTAGCACTGTTGACGCTTCGAGGTACTGGGACTCCTACACTCTGAAGACAAAATGGGATGTACTGATTGATCGTCTCTGCAGCCCTGCGATGTCGAACGAGCACGTATACTCCAGACATTTCGCTCGTCACTATCCCGTCCCACGCCATACCAACAAGCACGACGTAGCAGTTACCGGAATCGAAACTGCTGGAAAGGTGGCCATCGCCGGAGAGGAAGCTCAAGCTTCCAATCCCGAGAGACGAAGTGATATCGTCAACAACGTTCGAACGATTGGGGATCATTCCGAATTCCATGAGGGGTTTGTCATTCCCCCGCCCCCTGGAGCGAATGAGGCAATCAAGAAAGCTGGTCAGTTCATATTTCATGTATTACTATACTTATCGACCGAAATCTGACTAACATGTACTCCCTCCTAGTTTCAGTTGATGGCCGGTCCCTGGTCGATGTCACAGAGGCTTTCTCAGGCCGCTCTCTTGAGTCGGACCCTGAATTGGGCAAGTGCCCACTGTTCTCTAAATATCAAACAAAAGGGCTTACGCATTGTCACAGTCGGTAGAAACTTCTTGACCAAAGCAGCGTCTAAACTCCTTCACCACGGAGCTAAACACGCGGGCGATGTCGCTGATGGTGCCTCCGCCGTGGATACAGCCTCAGAACCTGTTCAGACCCGTTCTCTTTCGGACTCTGACCCTGAGTTGGGCAAGTCCTCACTTTCATTTACATATGAATCGAAAGGGCTCACGAATGTTACAGTCAGTAGAAACTTTTTGACGAAAGCAGCGTCCAAGCTCCTCCACCACGGAGCTAAACACGCGGGCGATGTCGCTGACGGTGCCTCCGCCGTGGATACAGCCTCAGAACCTGTTCAGACACGTTCTCTGTCGGACTCTGACCCTGAGTTAGGCAAGTCCTCACACTTCTCTGTATATGGAGCGAAAGAGCTTACGCATATTACAGTCAGTCGAAACTTTTTAACGAAAGCAGCGTCGAAACTCCTCCACCATGGGGCTAAACACACGGACGATGTCGCGGACGGTGCCTCCGCAGTGGATACAGCTGCTGATCCCGTTGAGAGTCGTTCTCTTTCTGATCCTGACTATGGTATTTGTGGTTTCTCCATATTCGAGGGTGGCACTCAGTTAACTTCTGTCTAGTTTCTCTCAATAGAAGGACGAGAAAGAAGAAGACAGGAGCAAAGGCAAAGGCTGCTCCTGCTCCGAAGGCTGATGAAGAACACAAGGAGAAGCCTAAGGAAGCTCCTAAAGAGAAAGCTAAAGAGGAGCCGCCTAAACCGAAAACCGAACCGGAGCACAAGGAGGAACATCCGCCCGCCAGTCCGCCAAAAGAGGAAACGAAGCCCGCGCCTAATGAAGGCACTACGAGCACTGGTACCAACAAGCATGATGTAGCAGTCGCAGGACTCACGGCTGCTGGGAATGCTGCTGTGGCTTTTGCTGGTATGCATGGGTCTGATTCCACTCCTATGATGGACACATCGAGCCCGGATACGTCGGCTCCGGCATAATTTTTAAGATAGCATTGGAAAGAGAACACATGTAGTAGCATCTCGAATGAAGATTCAATCCTCCCGTTCCCAGGCTTCAATGTCTGAGTCACTCTCAACACAGAGTACACGATTTGGATTCGGTCGATCCTCTTCAGAGGTCGCGTTCGTGACTCAGTCAAGCTCCGCATCGCGCTACTAGTAGTAGTAGTATGACCCAGCGACTATGATATTACTCAGACTTGCTTAATTGGGTTTCAAATCGACGCTCATTGCTCTACTATCTTCTACTATGCCTTGAGAATCTCTAAATTAAAGTCATGGATCTCGTTTCACCTTTGCCATTGCATGAGTCCGGCAGCAAATTTATATTCCTTCTTCAAGTCACCCCCAAACAGCCTCAGCTGCATTTATTCATACCCGACAGTAAATAAGTACATAGTTGCTTGACTCTGTTCGTGTCACCGTGATTGGCTTATGTCGAAGGATCCACGTTGACGTGAAGCATGAGTCATGGTATGCGTACTCTCACCCCGTTCCAAATACGAATCTACGATACTTTTCTACTTCATTTTGGTTGGTTCCGTACTCACCGCTTTTCTGCACCAAATGCTTAACATATATTCCTGATGCGTATCTCCTTACCATCTGCCACGGTGATGGAGTCAAAGCCTACTAGTTGCCCTTACCTCAAGTCAGTTGCCACTGACATTCATTGTTCAAGAATCAGTTAACGATCCTCATAATCGCAACTTGGTTCTTCCCATGATTCAATTTTTTTCAAAGTCACGTCGAGTCAAGGAGCTTTCACTGTGGCTAATCCCCCAACATCTCTATCAACGGGTCCGAGATTCAATGAGGCGGATCGCTATAAAGTGTTCGCAGTATGTGTATGTCTTGCATCGAACACTTCCACGTTCGAACAGATGCTTGGCTTCACATACCTTCTCTTGACCTTCTGGATGTCTGCCCAGATCTCATTTGCTGCGCCCTTTGCTCAGTTCGAAGCTGGCTGCAACAATTTTGCTTCCCAAGTGGCAAACTCTGTTGCTAATACTACAGTCTTCTTCGCAGAAGTAGTGCCTGCTGGGACGAACCTGACGTTCCCCGACCAAGATCCATCATGTGCCTCGACCAGCTCGTCCCAAGTTGTCCTTGCCGATATGTGTCGAGTCACCTTGAATGTGTCGACTTCGAACGATTCAGGAATTATTATGGAAGTTTGGCTTCCTAAAAACTGGACAGGGAGATTTTTAAGTACTGGAAATGGCGGTCTTGGTGGATGTACGTAGAGCTCAATCCCTTAGTATTCTATGCTCATAAGGAATATGCAGGTATTCAATATGTCGATCTGGCGTATACAACGGCGCTTGGATTTGCCACTGTAGGTGCCAACAACGGGCACAATGGAACCAGCGGTGCATCGTTCTATCACAATCCGGAGGTTCTTGCTGACTTTGTTTATCGTTCGTGAGTGCCAGATTCGGTTCAGGAGGTGATGATTTTTCCTTACCTTGGCAATAGTGTCCATACGAGCGCAGTGGTTGGAAAAGAGATAACTCGGCTGTTTTACGGAACACCTCACAACACCTCCTACTACCTTGGATGCTCTACCGGCGGACGTCAGGGCTTCAAATCTATGCAGGACTTTCCCGACGATTTTGATGGGATTGTAGCGGGTGCGCCTGGGATCAACTGGAACTCCCTCATGTCTTGGGAGGACTATGTCCACAGTGTCCTCGGGAACAACTCTTCTCCTACCTTTATAACAAATGGCGAGTGGCTGGATCTTGTGCACAAAAATGTCATGAAGCAATGCGACGCAATAGACGGCGCTGTCGACGGCATCATTGAGGATCCAAATCTGTGCGATTACAGACCAGAGGATTTGCTTTGCGGTTCATCGAGCAGCAACAGTCCAGATTGCCTGACGGCAGAGCAAGTACACGCCCTTCGACTGGTGTATAGTCCGTTGTACAATTCAAATGGACATCTGATGTATCCGAGGCAACAACCTGGGAGTGAAGATCCCTCTTATATTGATGAAATATTTGGCGGACAGCTGGTACAGTTTTCGGCGGTATGCGCATGTCTGATACTTTGCTGCACATCAATGGCTCATCGAGATTGACAGGATTGGTTCCGCTACGTGGTCTACGACCCATCGTCCGATCTGAACACATTGAATGTTACCGACTGGACGCACACCCAGCAATTGAATCCATACAACATAGGGACATGGAATGGCAACTTGTCTGCCTTCAGGAATAACGGAGGAAAGATGCTAACTTACCAAGGCCAAGCAGACATGGTAGTGTCTCCTATTGACATGGAGCTTTACTATGCCCATGTTCAAAGAACAATGAGTCTCCAGTCGAAAGAGGTAGACGACTTTATGCGACTCTTCCGCATCAGCGGAATGAGCCACTGTGCAAACGGGCCCGGTGCATGGGAAATTGGTCAGACTCTACCTGGAGTAGGTGGACAGTTGACTGTGGAGATGTTGCATCCTGATAGAAATGTACTAACCGCAATGGTAAAATGGGTGGAAGGGGAAGTGGCGCCGGAAACAATACAGGGTACAAAATATGTGAACGACACAAAGGACTTGGGAGTGCAGTTTAGCAGGAGGCATTGCCGATATCCACTCCGGAATACATATGATGGGGTAGGCGATAGTAGAGATCCTGATAGCTGGTTTTGTCAGTAAGAAGACGTGAGATTTCGAGAGGTTTGACTACCGTTTGAGGATATCTTACAATACCTACATAGTTTGGACTATGTGATATTTGTGTCCAATGACTCGGATAGACAACCTACGCTGCAAAAGTGCGGTCCTCCGGGCCTCACTGCTCAGCCAAGCTCGAGCCTTTGCAGGGATATGCATAGAAGAAGCTTAGGCGCTCAAAATAGAATGGGCAATAAATCAGCGAGGTGAACTGTTATCAAGTGCTCGCTATTTGAGTAAGCCTTGCGCCAGGATTCAGCGAGGTGGATCGTCATGAAATGCTCGCTAATGGAGTATGCATTGAACGAGGAATCAGCAAATCCTTATATAAAGGGCTCAATAATTGGGTATGTCTGGCATCAAACACCACCTCCACTTTTGACCACATGGTTGGTTCCACATACTACTTCATCTTGACCTTGAGCTTCTGGATGTCTGCCCAGATCTCATTTGCTGCGCCCTTTGCTCAGTTCGAGGCTGGCTGCGACAATCTTGCATCCCAAGTGGCAAACTCTGTTGACAATACTACAGTCTTCTTCGCAGAAATAGTGCCTGCTGGGACGAACCTGACGTTTCCCGACCAAGATTCATCGTGTGACTCGACATTTTCGTCTCAAGTTGTCTTTGTCGACATCTGCCGAGTTGCCTTGAACGTGTCGACCTCGACTGAATCTGGAATCTCTATGGAAGCTTGGCTTCCTAAAAACTGGACAGGGAGATTTTTGAGTACTGGAAATGGCGGTCTTGGTGGATGTACGTAGAACATGATTCGTTATTGCTTTGTCCTCATATGGAATACACAGGTATCCAATATGTCGATATGGCGTATACAACGGCGCTTGGATTTGCCGCTGTAGGTGCCAACAACGGGCACAATGGAACCAGCGGTGCATCGTTCTATCACAACCCAGAGGTTCTTGCTGACTTTGCATATCGTTCGTGAGTAGATTCAGTCTGTTTGAAGAATAACAGTTTTCCTCACCAAGTTGGCGATAGCATACATACGAACGTCGTCGTTGGAAAAGAGATAACTCGGCTGTTTTACGGAACACCTCACAACACCTCCTACTACCTTGGATGCTCTACCGGTGGACGTCAGGGTTTCAAATCCATGCAAGACTTCCCCGATGATTTCGATGGAATTGTAGCGGGAGCGCCTGCAATTAACTGGAATTCCTTCATGTCTTGGGGGGATTATATCTACAGTATTCTTGGAAACAAGTCTTCTCCTACCTTCATATCGAGCGACGATTGGCTTGATCTTGTTCACAAGGACATCATGAAGCAGTGCGACGCTATTGACGGTGTCGTCGACGGTATTATTGAAGATCCTAACCTGTGCGACTACAGACCAGAAGATTTGCTCTGCACTTCTTTAAACAAAAACAATGCGGATTGCCTGACGGCAGGCCAAGTGCACGCCCTTCGACTGGTGCACAGTCCGGTGTACAACTCGAATGGACAGCTGATGTATCCGAGGCAACAACCCGGGAGTGAAGATCCCTCGTATATCGATGTAATATTTGGCGGACAACCGGTGCAGTTTTCAGCGGTATGTGGCCATCCAATACCCTTTTCATATCAATGGCTCACTGAAATGGCCAGGATTGGTTTCGCTACGTGGTCTACGACCCGTCGTTCGATCTGAACACACTCAACATAACTGATTGGACACACGCACAGAAATTGAATCCATACAACATAGGGACATGGAGTGGCAACTTGTCTGCCTTCAGGAATAACGGAGGAAAGATGCTAACTTACCAAGGCCAAGCAGACATGCTAGTGTCTCCTATTAACATGGAGCTTTACTATGCCCATGTTCAAAGAACAATGAGCCTCCAGTCAGAAGAGGTTGACGACTTCTTGCGATTCTTCCGTATTAGTGGAATGAGTCACTGCGCGGAGGGACCGGGTGCATGGGATATAGGACAATATGGAGGCGGAGAGTTGACGGAGGAGATGTTGAGTCCTGATAGAAATGTGGTAACTGCGATTGTGAGATGGGTAGAAGAGGGAGTGGCGCCGGAAACGATACAGGGTACAAAATACGTGAACGACACAAAGGACTTGGGAGTGCAGTTTAGCAGGAGGCATTGCCGATATCCATTCCGGAACACATACGACGGAGTAGGTGATAGCAGAGATCCTAAAAGTTGGTTTTGTCAATAAGTCGAAGAAGTGAGAGTGCGGACACCGCAATATAGTCTACTTGGTAGTTTGAGCTGTTTGGAGCTATGGAAGGCTCTGGACTGCTATGGCATTTTGTTTGTTGAAGTTTCGAAACACCGCAGGACTCGAGCAGTTTGAGGATGAACAAATGGTCTGAGGCTATGGTAGGATCACGATGTGCCAATCCGACGCGCTGCAGCGGATGTGTTGTAAAACTTGACTATCAAAATAGTGACAAGAGCTCCACAGTGTCCACTGGGACAGCTGGAACGAACGCTCCTCAGTGGCATGGCAAAGATTGATAGTTTCCCGTAGGCGATGGAGACCAGATGGAGACCTTTGGAGACTGAGATTGATTAAAAATAGACGTTAGAAAGAGTTGAGGCTCAAGAACAGAGCTTTGCGTTGCAGAGCTTGTAGTTCTTCGAGTAGATTGGTTCGTTGATTGAACACAGAAAGTAAGAAATTTAACGGTGGCGGTAATTAGAGGATGAGAGTGGCGAACTTTGAGATAAATATATTGAAAGATGATGTCATGCGTTTAGGGCCGCAAGTTCGCATGATTTGTTGTCAAAGAAAAGAAATTCCGAAAAGGCCAAGAAGTTTTTGTCCCTTCTTCCCATCATGGCCGTAGACGATGACAAGGCGATTTTGGGCCCGACGCTAAAAGAGCACGATTATGCTCCTAATCCTCCTCATGCTCCTCCTCTGACTTCAATGCCCAGCTCCAACAACACCGACCAAGTCCATTCAGACACCGACTCTACAGACACAGCGACCAACTCTGACGATGAGTTCAACTGGGATGAGGACGATGACCCTTCAGCTTCAAGGAGTCACGACAAAACAAAAGCAAAACGAGGAAGAGCTATCTACCTTGCCTTCATGAAATTGGCCAGGCCGGTCCGGGTCTTTCTCCTCGGTGCTTTAGGCGCAGGCATCCTAATTACTCCTCTACTCGTCGTCCAACTCAGGTTCAAGAGCAACCCGGTCAGACCTCAGGTTCACGTATGGAGCTTATGGCTCAGTATCATCTGGGCTGCCGGTTGTGTCACTTATCTCGTCGTCGACGCCATTCCATCTCTGGTCATTGCTATCGTGGTGTTGTTTGGTGGCCAGGTGGAACGTTTGAAGATACAATTAGAGGTATGTCCACCGTGCTGCGGAACTCACATATGGTCTAATTCTCCTTCAGCTTACTCTTGCGGTCTCCGGATGGCTGAAGCTTGCTTTAGACATCTCCTGGGCATGGATATCACTTTCTGTACTTCGTTCAGTCTACAAACCGTCCGGTCACTACTGGGTCATCGTCAACCGTGTTATGCAGGCCCTTTTCTCAGTTGGCATACTGCTTCTAGTTGAAAAACTTTGCCTCCAGTTCATCGCGATCAACTTTCATCAAAAAGCTTTGGCGGATCGTCTGACGGAAAACAGGCTGGGACTCAGAGCTCTAGATCGGCTCTCGAATGCACAACCCGTTATTCCTGGCAGGAAGAAAGCACATGCGAAGAAAGGGCACAAGAGTCCTGGCGGCAGTGTCGATCTGAATCACGCGGTGAACAACGGGCACGGTGAGCCAGTTAAAGAGAAACATCACCGCAATTCACGCTCTGCGGAGCGCAAGAGGCGAAGAAAGGCTATGGCCAGTGTCATTGTGGATCAGGTGTGTTTCATTTCCATTACATTCACCTGGTGTATGGGTTCACATGCTCCATTTCCTCTCGACTCTGATTCATTCGCATAACTGACTGATATCAACAGGTTTCTGGTGCGATTGGCCAAGTTGCACTCAAAAACAGCAGATTTAACCGTGAAAACGAGTTTGGTAGTTTGTCATCCGCAAGGAGATTGGCGAGGAAGCTGTTCAGTGCATTAGGCGACAAGAGAGATTTCTTAGTCGTAGAAGGTATGTTCATAAGCCACTACTGCTGCTCGCGAGGACTTTACTCATTCTCATCTAGACTTCGAACCTTACTTCCGTACCACTACCGAAGCTCACGAAGCATTCCATCTCTTTGATAAGGATGGTAATGGGGACATCTCGAAGCGTGAAATGCGTGAAGCCGTCCAACGAATTTATCGCGAGCGAAAAGATCTTGTCACCTCGCTCAAGGACGCTGGTTCGGCGGTGGCCAAGCTCGATGCTGTTTTACTCGGCCTTGTCCTTATCATCCTGATTTTCATCTGTCTGCTTATCTTCAATCCCAGCGATACCATCGAAAGCCTTGTCCCGATGGCTACCATCGTGGTTGGGTTTAGTTTTATATTCGGAAATTCCGCCGCAACGCTATTCCAGAGTTTGCTGTTCATTTTCTCGACCCACGTCTTTGATGTTGGAGATCTGGTGATGATTGACGACCAGGTGTGTAGAGACAATTCGTCGTCAGATATTCTACTCACCTATAGGACGTTCGTACACAGTATCTATTCGTGAAAGAGTTTGGACTATTCTCCACAGTCTTCCGCCGAGTGGATGGTCAGGAAATCATTGCCCCCAACTCTCTGCTGGCCAGTTCGAAGCTAGTGCATAATATCAGACGAAGTGGTTCTATGTGCGTCGACCAACCTCCCTACACTTGCTTTCTCTGATTCTTTATTTTCATAGGGCTGAAACCACCGAGCTTGAGGTTGCATACGATACCCCGCTCGAAGTAATAGAGGAACTACGGACGCGCATTATCCAGTACGCAAACGACAACAACAGGGAATGGGCTAGTGCGGCTTTGAACATCGACAAAATGGAGTATATGAATGCATTGTATCTGACAGTTGCCGTGGAACGTGAGTACTTATACTAGATGCAAACAGGGGCCTTTCTCATCATCCTCTGTAGACCGGCCCAACTGGCAAGACTGGGGAGGGAGATGGACACGACGAAACGCTTTCATGAAATGGCTCAAAGGAGTGCTCGAAGAACTTGACGTAAAATATATGATGCCTACTCAACCAGTCTTACTGCCCTCCTACGCGCAAGCAACGAACGGTTCGTTCAACCCCAATGCCTTCGACAACAGCTCGACTGCGCTCAATCGCCAGCCGAGTTCGCCATCTAGGACGAGGATGCCTCAGCCGCGGAACAGGAGAGAGAGCGTGAGGAGTGCGAGAAGTGCGAGGTCGATGCAGGATCAGCAAGAGATGATGGGTAATGCTGGAACCTTCGTTGGGAACAGAGACTTCTTGCGTGCGCCCGGGCAAGGTTCATTGAGGAGTGATGTGGACAGCACATTTTAGTTCCGGGCTGTAGAGACGGAGCGATTGATCATCCGTAAAATTGGGGAACAGACTATCATGATTTTTTCTCTAGACATCTACATAGCATCATTGCATACATATTTACTTTACACTGCTTTCAAAGGGTTTGCTAGAAGTAAATCCAAGATATGTTTCATTTGATTAGACACTCTATAGCTACTATGACAAAAAGTTATTCTACCACGAGTCCTCTATGGAATTTTTGAGTTGATTGATCACAAATATTCCTTTTCAATATTTTGTAATTCACTTGGTTATTACCAGATATTTCTTCCCTACTTCGCAGTGGTTGTCAAACCAGCATCAGTCGCAAGCGAATAGAATATTGAATCATGTTTCTCTAGTAATCTTTCAGGTGAGTCGAACTCGGCGACCTTGGTAGGGTTTAGTTCAACGAGAGAGGTCACAGACTGAAATTGGCATACCTCTCCAGAACTCATAACCAACACTCGATCCGAGTCCATGATCGTATTCAGCCGATGTCTAAACCCATGAGCCTGAGATTAGATCTGAGACGAATAGTAGACTCACGCAATAGTCAAAATAGTAACATCCTTGAATGCATGTCCTCGTATTATTTCTTGTATCGCTTTGTCAGTGTCAAGATCTACCGCAGAAGTTGCTGGAAGAAGAAGAGGGTTAGTTGTTGATTGCGAGTGCAGACTTCCACGAACCTTCATCTAAAACCAAGACTTTGGACTATGTCATGACAAGAAATCAGTATCTGAAAGGAGTGCTGTTAAACAAAACATTTGCCTTTCTCAACAAAGCCCTTGCGAAACACAGAAGCTGCCTTTGACCACTCGATAAACTTGATCCGCCTTCCCTCACAGGTTCATCTAGTCCACGCCCATCAGGCAAAGACTCAACGAATTCCTTCAAATGAGCTTGTGCCAAAGCGTCCCAGATATCTACGTCGCTATGCTCCCCAACAGGATCAATGTTCTCTCGCAAGGTACCCTCAAAGAGGTCTGGCGTTTGAGGAACAATCGAAATGGAAGAACGCACTGAAGGGATTGTGAGATTGTTTATCGCTCAGGAAAAGGAAGAACTTACGATCATGTAACCCGATCGTAGTGATATCCACCCCGTCGATGAATATCGTACCCTCTACTGGTTCAATGATCCGGAACAGAGCTAATAGAAGAGAAGATTTGCCCGCTCCAGTCCGCCCAACAACTCCAACTTTTTCACTAGGTTTCTATTAAACATTTGAGTGACAATCACAGAAAGGAGAACACGGAAGATACGAACAATTCTCAAATTGATCTTCTTCAGCACGAAGTCCAGCTCCGGTCTGTATTTTGTAGAGTAATCCCTGAATTCCACTGCTCCTGAGGTAGGCCAAGATTGTGACACTAGATGGTCTACATGTTCGAGAGGAGCTTCCGGCTGAACGTCTGTTTGATGCAAGATGCGCTCAACGCTGACAATATTTTGTTCGACTTCGCTAGCAGTCCTCACAAGCCAGTTCTATTGAGTCGTTTACTAGCGTTCGTATTCTTCAAAGGAAATCAACGCACCAAGCTTGAGGTCGCATTCAGTGCATAAGCTAAGACCAAACCAACCAATCCAGCATCTACCCCAGTCGTAATCAGCGCCACACAAGCTAAGGTTGCTACAATCCAAATGATCATAGCTCCGACAAACTCTAATCTGATGGATAGCCATCGATTTACACTTATACTGGAGAGATAGCAAATCTGATTACGGTCCACACGTCGCTGGTTGTTTGCGATGAAAATTGACTGTTGATTGAAAGCTCGGATTGTGCTAAGCCCGGACAGAGACTCGCTGAACCAGGCAAAGATGGGAGATCGCGATACGGCGTCGAGACGCTTGAGCTCACGAGATGTGGCAAGATAATATCTGCATTTAGGGTCAGAGAAGTACTTCAAAAACTGAGTCGCACTGACTTCATCACTGTGAGATAGAACCATCCTAGAGGTATGACCGCCAACAAGAAGAGTGGAAAGCTTGATCCTATGACAATGATAATTGAGCAGGTAGTTATAAACATCCTGAAGGCCATGGATATGACACGAGCGAGGATTCCATCAACGACATAGATGTCTCGAGAGAATAAGTTCAGAATTCTGGTATCCGAAGGTATTGAGTTCGACAGTGAACAGAAAGATATGGTAAGTAACCTTACCGTCCTGTGGGGGTAAGTTCAAAGAAACTCAAAGGCGCTCGGATAAGTCCATCCAGCATCTATGTGCTTTTATCAGTGGAACTCCATTGGTAAGGGAGAATCACTTACATTGTCATGTAAATGTCTCGCACTCCTGATTGAACAAAACACCCATACTAGAATTGCAGCAGCTCCCGACAGCAGAACCTGGCTCAAGGACAGTAGCCCATAGGCGAGTATGTATCTGAACATCCCTGTATTGCTACCAGTCTCTCGATTGTGCTCCCCCCAGGCTCTGAGCGCGAAATTTCCCAAGACGGAGACTGCTTGCCCGGCCACCGTCGCCAGCATGAATAATCCGAATGCACTTTTAGAAGCAGCTTGTATGTACTTCATGTAGACGGAGATCTTGACTCGACCTTGCTCTTTGTGTTCCTGAGTGAGACCAGTAGAGACAGACTCCCGAACTGGAGGAAGGGTAGCAAGCTTGGGTTTTGCGTAGCTTGTTTGACGGCGCAGTTTTTCCGACAAAATGACAGATGTTTTATCTTCAGCGAAATTGGAGGAGTCGTCTTCAACAGGAGTAACACTACCACTGGCATCTCCAGTAAGGTACGGGGTTGAAGTACCAGAACTACTTGTAGAGCCATGACCATGATTGCGGCTAGAATTTGAAAATGAGTTGGCGCTATTCCAGTAGACGGTGAACGAGTGAGCCTACATTAGCCTTGAAACTTCTCCTTCAGCTGCCATCAACGATGTATAGTCCCCAGATTCCAAGATTATGCCGCGCCTTAGGTATACCAACTGATCGAACTGTTTCACGAAAGCGATGTTGTTCGTGACCAGGATACGAGCTTTACTTGCAAGTAGACCTTGAGGACCGATTACTTGAGCTGCAGACATTGATGAGATTAGAACTAAGTAGATGAGAATAGATACACACTGAAGATATGGCGGGCAACATGGCTATCAACTGCAGCAAGGCAGTCATCCAGAAGGACACTAAAATTGATAACTATAGCCAGGTCCGAGTACAAGGGTATACAATCCAGACTTACAGATCCGCTCTTGCATAGACAGCTCTTGCGAGAGCAATACGAGCACGTTGACCTCCACTAAGAGTGATACCTAGCAAAGGTGGTAAACGAACCGGCGTGCAAACGGACAATGAAGAACTGCACCCTTTTCGCCGACTTCCGTTAGGTCTCCTTGGGGTAACAGCGCAAAATCAGGGGAAAGAGCACAAGCTTTATGAAAGACGATCAGGCAAGGAGCAACAGATAATGACATTTGGAAGAACCTTCGATAACCATGTTGTAAAAAGTTTCATCATATTCATGCGAAAACAGAATATTGTCGCGAACAGAGGCAGAGAGGATCCAAGGATTTTGAGGTGCATAGGCGATGGTACCTGTGACCAGAACCTGACCTTCTCGACGGGTCATGTCACCGATGATGGCAGACAGAAGACTAGTCTGGTGGTGGCTCAGCTTCAGAATATAGGAATGAAAAATGACAATTCTCACTTTCCCACTTCCTACTTTTCCAAACACTCCTAGCAGTTCGCCTTTCCGTACACTGAGATTTATACCCTCTAGTGTGGGCTGTATCGCGTTTTTGGACCAGGAGAAGTCAGCGCTTTGGATGGACAAAACCTAGAAACAATTAAGTGTATTGGCGACAGCAGAACGAACAGCCGACACGGACCTGCTGCCCATTGTCGACGTGGGCTTCAATTGCTTTACGTGCGTCAGGCTGTAGCTCGGAGGCACCCAGATAATCCGATAAACGTTGTATGGAAACAATCGACTCTATCACATTTGAGGTGACTTGGCTGAACTGTTACGCATGATTGACGAAAGGTCAGAAGGCATCAACTGTCCGATAGAGAGACAACGAACCATAGCAAGGGGAAATTGTAGTAGCATGAACAAAGATATCGCAGGGAAGATCACATCTGATGTGAGAGGCTTTGTAGATACAGTGGCGGCTACTGCGAATGAACTGAAAGCGACCAATAGAGGGATGCCACCCCACAACATTTGATTGAGGGACTAGCAATGTGGTCTTGAATTCACCTAGTGGTATAACTTTTCCACAAATCAGGACTCACGGTTACAATGCCCAATTTCTTCAGCATGACGAGTTCTTGATCATTTCGGACCATTAAGATCTTCCTCATGAAAGCGAATTCCCATCCATAGAGCTTGATACTGGAAGCGACATCAGAATCTGTTCCCGTCTATGGAAGGTTGCTCAGGCTCACCTTTTAATATTGGCGAGTAGTTCGCTCATTAGGCGAGTACGTTTGTCTCTGTTTTTCATCTGTTGCTGCTGCATGCGCTTCAAGATACGTGCAATGACTGGACAATCGTGAATTTACGAAGGATATCAAAATGGGACGTGGGCATACATGTGTTGAGTGGAACAGAAAACACCATGATTGCAACACCAACGAATGCAGGCCATCCGAGAAGTTTGTAAAGGGATACGAATGCCAAAGTGATCTGTCAGAAATCAGCATAAGTTGGATGATGTCTCAAATGAAAAAAGATTTACTTGGAAAGGGCCTGAAATGGAAATTAGACCAAATTGGCAGAAATCCTGCAGTCTTGTCGCGTCAACGGACATTAGATTCACGAGATCACCAGAAGAGCGATCGAGTTCGTCGTTCGAGAGAACAAGTGCTTTTTGATAAAGAACATCGACCAGACCAGATCGAATGCGCATCCTGAATGAAGAAGGGTCGATGAGTGGTCATAATGGTGAGAAAGATAAATATGCTCACCCAGTTTCAAAGGCGCGTTGGAAGTACTTGAAAGTGTGAGTTGTAAGAAATAGCAATAAACGAAACCACTCACCTGGTTCAGAACCACTGTCTGCGCGGTAGATGCGATGAACATTAGAGCAGCATACACGAAACCTTCTAATGGATGAGGCTTCGCAGTACCAGCGATCCATGGCCCAAATCTTGAGCTCTGATAGAGTGATATATATGAAAGTAGTAGTCTGAGCAACTGGGGTTGAGAGAACGAGAGACAATCGGATAGTAGTTTGAGTACAGCGGCAAACGCATAAGTTTTCCCGTAGGCGATGAAAAGAGCTTTCCACAAAGAACTGCGAGAGTGAAATTTGATTGCAAATCCTGAGAATAGGAAAAGGAGACATACTGCTTCTTTAGTGCTTCTTTTAGTCGTTGACCGAGCTTGTCACATTCGTCTTGTGGTTGGACGTTCGGGAGATCATCTTCAGAAATGTATTGTGAGGCTCCTTTGCGCATAAGGGGTGTCATCCAAGAAAATGCCTGAAAAACATCACGTTAATGGCAGACTGATTTTGAAGATCAGTCCTTTACTGACCCAAACACTGAATATATTGGCTGTAATGACGGGATTTTCATGAGAGCCTATGTCTTCGGATTTGTGGTCGAACTCGGGCCCTATGCACTCAAGTGCAAAGGACAAGAGACCTAGGCCACCCGAAGCACACTTCAGTATAACTGGGAGGCGGACGATATTATGATCGACGATCACAGCAGTCCTCGCCCATATAAGCACAGCGATAGTGTAGATGGGCCAATAGACGAGGATCGCAGTGGATGAATTCCGAGCACGAGTGTGATTGTAGTACGTCAAGAATAAGATTCCAAGAAGAGCAATGGGTTCGAGGATGTAAGATTGAAGAAGGGGAACCGATTCGTGAAGGTGAATTATCAGCGTTAGATTGACGATGCTAGTGAACAAGGCTAACACTAGAAAAAACTTGGGTACGGTCAATGAGCCTATTAAGAAACGCAAGGCAAAACTCATACAAGTTTGCCTCTTAAGAGCCATAAACTCTTTGATGTTCGTTTCAGTGGGGAGGATAGACAGGCTGATAATGTTCTGAAGACACTAGCAAGGAATATGATCGTGTACAAGGAGGAAAATAGTATCCCCTCTTCGAAGCAGGGTGTGGTATCGAAGTCTCGTAGCTGAGAAACAAGATTCCATCCTTCCAAGTCCTTGCAAGCGGACATTGAGCTCGTGCTGAAGTTGAATGGACCTGCAGCAGCTCGTTTCGTACAGAACTTGATGGGGGGAGGTGAGTGAGATGTAGTTGTTGACCAAAGAGCTCGGTTTAAGAATTTCTTGCTTACTCAAAAATGATTATAAACAGAATTCGGTCCGTCAGTCCGAACGGGGTTTCCAACTTTCCATACACGTCTACAATTCCTTCTATGTAAGTAGTACCAGTCTAGTACTACACGAACAGCGTCGAGGTCTTTTACTTAGTCGTCTAATGGAGGCAACGTGTCTCCAACAACATTCTCCCCAAGAGCGATCCGCTTGAACAGCTGGTAAGCGCGATCCAGATCGTCATTGACGATGATCAGGTCATGCACATTAGGTTCTTTGGCAAATTGAATTTCCTTCAGCGCAGTGGCTAAGCGTTTCTGGATCGATGCCTCAGTCTCTGTCCCGCGTCCTCGCAGTCGCTCTCGAAGAACAGTCAAGCTCGGAGGGGATATGAAGCAGTAGATGGGGTTGAGGTCTGTAGCCTTGATCTGACGGACACCCTGTGCGACATAGGAATTGAGAGAAGGTTCAACATCAAGTAATTTTGTATGCACCTGAGCTTCTATATCCAGAATACAGCGCCGTCCCCTCTCGTGCACTTCCTTGACAGTCTGGAAACTGGTTCCGTAAAAGTTGCCAGAAAACTCGGCATGTTCGATGAACGCGTTCTCCTGTAGGAGGTCTAGAAATTTTTCACGCGTGACAAAGTGATACTGTACTCCATCTTGCTCTCCCGGTCTCGGTGAACGGGTCGTGTCTATGCTTGAGATCGATTAGCTCTTTGATGTTAAAATCCAATAAGCACACTGTACGCGAGACGCTGAAGCCGAATTTGTCAGGGAATTCTGCCAAAAGGCGCTTAAGGAGTGTACTTTTCCCGACTCCTGACGGTCCCGACAAAACGAGTGGACGGAGAAAGTCAGAGAGATGCGAGACCGACATAGACCAAGAAAATACAGTGAGCACTGAGTGAGCGTTGAAAGGAGAGAGATACACGTGCTCGTACGTAACTAAGCTTATTAGTCAGCAAAGCACTCGAATTGAATCCAAGTTTAGACCCCCTCCTTTCAACTTTGCTCTCGTATTTCACACTCCCCCCGATTCCCCTTCCTAGCTTTTTGCCGCCGTTGCCGACGGCCACCAGTTGCAGTTCTGGTCAACTCGCCCAAGGACGTCGCCTACCACATCGTTGACACCTCAATCCAACTCTTTTCCCCGTACTCCAACTTTCTCTCTCTCAATATACGACTTTAACGATTAATAATGGGCGCGGTTTGCTGTCGACCAACAGTAAGCCAATTTATCGTCTCCAACAGCTCACTCAATGGAAACAATCTAGCCTGTTGACTTCGATGGTGAAGTCAGTTTGTTTCATTTCGTGCTTCTGAGGTGTGTGGGTAAGGGAGCATTTGGCAAGGTGTGTATCAGTGACCTCAGTCTATGTGCATGTCTTCATGAAGCTTTGTAGGTTCGGGTGGTTCAGCACAAACAGACGCGCGATCTCTATGCTCTCAAGTACATCAATAAAACCAAATGTGTAAAGATGAAAGCCGTTGCGAACGTCATTCAGGAGCGGCGGCTTCTAGAGGAGGTCATTATTTTTCCTCTATTCCATGCCTCTTGTCTCTGACTCTCTCTCAAACAAGATTGATCATCCCTTCATTGTCAATTTGCGATATGCTTTTCAAGACGACGAGAACTGTTTCTTCGTTCTGGATCTCATGCTTGGTGGAGACCTTCGATGTAATTATTCAACCCAACCCCTATCGTGCTCTTCTCACTCGCTCCTTCACCCCAGTTCACCTCGAGCGGCTAGGATCACTACAGGAGGACGTTGTCAAATTCTACATGGCCCAATTGTCATCTGCTGTAGAGTTCCTTCACCAGATTGGTATCATGCATCGGTGAGCATTAGGCCAATCATCTTTCGGCCTAGTCCTTATTTCTCTTGTGTAGTGATATCAAGCCAGATAATATACTACTCGACGAACGAGGTAACGCTCACTTGACGGATTTCAACATCGCCGTTCACTTCAGTGACCGCAAGTTGACCGGCGTAGCGGGTTCGATGGCATACATGGCACCAGAGTGAGTTTTATGAATGCTCTTATCTTACCGTGGTCTCAATAGAGCGTCCATCAATGATCATTCCTGGCCTTTCCCTTGCCAACCGCTTCCCGTCTGCTGCCAATGTAGGATCTTGACCAAACGGGGTTACACGTGCCACATAGACTGGTGGTCCCTCGGCGTCTGTGCCTACGAGCTTATCTTTGGTCGGCGTCCATTCCGAGGGCGCACCAATTCCGCCCTCACCACTAGTATCGCAAAAGATCCGCTGAAATGGCCTGAGGATGCCGAGAAGAAGTGCAGCCGCGCTGGGATGCTGGTGATCAAAGGGGTATATACGTTTTCCCATCCAATTGCGTTAATGTCCATCTGACGAATCCTCGAGTAGTTATTGGACCGAGACCCTTCGAGGCGTTTTGGATGTAAACCAGATGGAGAAGGGTTCCAAGAATTACGGCGACATCCCTGGTTTCAAAGTATTGACTGGGACACCTTAGAGTCGAAAGAGCAAATCCCTCCTTTCATCCCGGACGTATGTCGTATCCTTCTATTCCTGAGAAAATTCTGTTCTAAGAAAAGCGCACAGTCGAAGAAGGCCAATTTTGATGCGTCACATGAATTGGAAGAGCTATTGCTTGAAGATAATCCTCTCAAGGCCAAGCAGCGGAAAGCAAACCAGGACAACTTATCGGCAGAGATGCGGCAAATGGAGGAACAGTGAGTTCGCTCGTGCTACCTCGATCAAGTGTTATGAACTCGTTCTGTCAGGTTTACGTCCTATGATTTCAAGAAGATGCAAAGACGATCGTATTACCCACATAACCAGCAGCTGACAGTAACCTCATCAGGTCTGGCATCTTCTCGCCCCGAAACTCCAGCGACTGATTTACGGCCAGAAAATGAAGTTGCCATTGTCAGTGGATCCATGGAGCTGCAGGGCGCGGATGCTGGTGAGATGACTAAAGAAATGACGGAAAAGGAGTATCGGTGACAGTGAATTCGTCGATGGTATTGTTTGTAATTGGAGGCTTCACATTGACGCTAATCGCTCATTCTAGTCCACATGAGTAGTCATGATAGTTTTTTTCGGTGTCACCTCGCGATATTTTTCAGTTTGCATTATTCTTCTTTCCTCTTTGTGCACATCTAAATTCATCTGCATCTATCTCCGTATATGACTTCTGGTCCTCTGTGTTTCTACTCCATGGGACCCATTCTGTTGTGTCAATATTTTTTCCATGTCAATTTTGGCCTGGACTCATCTGCATTGGCAGTTGCTCTCCTTAACCGTAGTTAGCTTTTTACATACACTCACTCCCTCTCATAATACCCTCTTGGTTTTCTCAGGTACCTAGCCAACTTGCTTGCACAATTTACTGTCATTGGTCATTGGTTACAAGATATTCTCCTGTTAATTTACACCTATTTCCGCTACCCTTTAGGGTAAGGGTTTTGTGGTTTTGGACCTAATTTGTTTCGCAGCGATTCCCGCTACCCTTTAGGGTAAGGGTTTTATACCCCACTAATTTTTGCGTTCCAGTGAGAGTAGGGGAGCTCAAACTTGACCCTGGTTCCGGTTCCGGTTCCGTTTTTGAATCACATCACAGTGTGATGTGACGTCGCCTAAATAAGCGCCTTTCAGCGCTAATTGATAACACGCGCACTTTTTAGACTTTTTAGATCTCTTCTCCATTTCCATTAAGGTAGAGCTATCCAAGGCCTCAAACCCTCTCTGTACATCCCATCACATACTTGTATATATAGAAATAACATTATACCATGCTCAGATTCAATGTATGATGTTCAACACCAAGATTATTGCCTGTAGATAGACATAGACAAAGAAAACCACCAACAGATTCCTGTATTGTCTCTTAATCCTGTATCAAATGGATAAGGAAGGTAGATACTCCTCTGCCTTTTGCACTCAGGTGGGACAGGAAGTTAAAGTTAGCCAACACTGGGCCAAAGCCCATAACATTCAAAGCGGATCATGGAGGGCTACATAATGGTACAGGATAGGTAAGGATGTAGCTACATACAACTACATATTTACAAACAATGAGAACATACATGATATGAGGGAGAGGAGGGAGGGTGAAGAAAAAAACAGGCAGATCAAGGTTAGATCTATGTAGATAAGAGTCAGTACTATGTAGAGGCTTATCAGACATGATCAGAGCGCACTGAGACACCAAAAACCCAAGATCTAACAAAGGAATCAACTCCTAGAGTGTCTGATCACCTTAGATCTGTCTGGATGTACTTTGGTATCTGTTCAGTGTCTTGATGGTGAAAAATGCGAAATTTCATACCAGATTCCTGTATCTGAGACACCTCTGGAAGGCCTATAGTCTGTACAGATGTAGGAATGTGCTGGACAGTGAAATCAGAGCTCAGAAAGAGCTAGGGAACATGCAGGCAGCCTCACCCAGGTCAGAGATGGTGGGGGAAGGAAAGGAAGAATGGGAGATCAAAAATTGATGTTTCAACTCGCTTTTACAGGCCTCTGCTCAGACCTCTGGCACCTGTAACAGCCACATCAATTTAAAACAGCCCCATGATCAATTGCCTGATGCATGTGAAGATGGGATCATGTACAGCTATCAGCTGATGATCCAGGCACCCTATAAGCGCTGGAAATGTCCGAAATATGTCCAGGAATCTATGTGATGAGTCTAGGCATGGTGCTAAGTAATATAGAGGCTCTGGGAATGAAATAACACACAAGTGTTTTGAGTGTGCATTTTAAAATGAGGATTGCAGGAGAACCACTAGACCAAATGCCTTCAAAATTATTTGCATCTTGAAGAGGACATCAAACTGTATATTTTCATCTAAGACACCTATAGGTTTGGTCCAGGAATGCTTTGTGTAGAATAGAAAATATTTCAAAAACTTTATTAAAGCATTCTGAAAAAATATGAATAACTCAACACAGAGTGAGTATCATCATAGGGTTATAGTGGACAACTTGTAGGGACAATAGAGCTCTGTATGCGTACACAGTATAGTGGCAAGAGCACTTGAGGGTGGCCAGCAATTAAGTGTATTCATGTACACATTAGGTATGATGAAGGTGAAGACCTTCATGTACATACCTGTTGTGATGAATAGTGCACTATAATTACTGGGAGATGATCTGTTGTTTGCAGAGGCCTGCAGAAAGGCTCCCTACCCTTGGAATCCGCCTTCATGTCGACCTCTGCCTTTTGCACTCAGGTGGGACAGGAAGTTAAAGTTAGCCAACACTGGGCCAAAGCCCATAACATTCAAAGCGGATCATGGAGGGCTATAATTGCTATGAAATGTTGTTGAGGGGTGGATGGTGGTGAAAGAAAATGTGAATGAGACGCGAGGTAAATGGTTGTATATCAGATAGGATGATGTTACAAAAGTACTATAGTACAGTGTCAAGATTTTTGGGCTTGTTTGAGAGAAGCTAGCTGTAATTCTGCCCTTACTGTAGGATTGTCTCTGATATATATTTTCCAAGCTGAAGAAGACCAACGTCCTAAAGCCATTATCACAGATTCTGAAAGTCCAAGTCTGGCATAAAAAGTTGCACCACCAGCTCTTAGTGAATGTCCACCAAACTCCCTACCAACATAAGCAAAGAACCTGGATTCAAACCAGGATCTAGTGGGGAGTGTCCCATCTTCACAGAGGAACAATGCAGGCCTGGCTCCATGTAGTTTGTCTCTGATAGAACAGTATTCCTTCAGTAGAGACACAGGACTAGCCACTGCTTGATGACTTTGAAGAATATCAGTTCCATGATAGAAAGGATCACTTTTGTGATAAGGCAAATGATAACCAGCTCTGCCATTCTCAAACTTGAGAGAAGCACGCTTGATCACCTTACGCCAGCACTTCAGGCACCCTTAAATCCTGCCGACTTAGGGGGGATTACCCACCAAATACCCGTACCTAATGGGGGGGATTACCAGGCAATTACCCAATGGGTATTACCCAGACTGGGTAATACCCTGCCTCTAGTGCCAGGGGTCCTTGTCAGGTATTACCCAAGTTGGTAATACCTTACCAGTATATAATCATACTGCAATTGGTCAGTGCATGTAGTATGAGGCTTTTATGCATAGTCATATGCAGTATCTTAGCTCACAATTCTTTGTAAAATCAAAATACCACTTCTATGGGTAATACCATCAATGGGTAATACCACTCACTAGGAATTTCATTGATAGGCAGAAGGCTGCCACTGAAAGATAATACCAAGGATGGGTAATACCTTAGCTGGGTAATACCATTGGGTAATACCACCATTGGGTATACCTTAGCTGGGTATTACCTTAGCTGGGTAATACCACCATTGGGTATTACCTTAGCTGGGTAATACCACCATTGGGTATTACCTTAGCTGGGTAATACCACCATTGGGTATTACCTTAGCTGGGTAATACCACCATTGGGTATTACCTTAGCTGGGTAATACCACCATTGGGTATTACCTTAGCTGGGTAATACCACCATTGGGTATTACCTTAGCTGGGTAATACCACCATTGGGTATTACCTTAGCTGGGTAATACCACCATTGGGTATTACCTTAGCTGGGTAATACCACCATTGGGTATTACCTTAGCTGGGTAATACCACCATTGGGTATTACCTTAGCTGGGTAATACCACCATTGGGTATTGCCTTAGCTGGGTATTACCATAGTTGGGTAATACCATCATTGGGTATTACCTTAGCTTACCATAGTTGGGTAATACCATTAGGTGGGTAATACCATAGGTGGGTAATAACAGTTCATGCAATGTGCTAGAAACCACAGGTGAATTCAAAGATAGCCATAGTGAGGTACTAGCTAGCTCAGGGACATCAAAATTACCTAAAAAGGAAATTGATTAAAAATAAAACTTGATCTCATCAGGTAGTGAAAAATCTGAAAAAAATCATAAAAATACTCAAAAAATTCAGGGTTGCTTTGTTGGCCCTGAAAATGCAAAATAAAAAAATACGTGACAAGTGTAAAAAATTTCATCACTTCAAATCATACCAGAACTATCAGGCATTATATATAGATGATCTATATGCTACTTTTAGCACACCTAGCACCCTCAAACACTCAGATAGCCTATATCATTCAATATATTTACTATACTCAATGTTTATTACACTTAACACAGTCAACAGAAAAAAAACCTTGTAACAGTAACATGTGTGTTATGCTTAACACACTGAACAATGAAAAACTTCAGAACAGTGTTATACTTAACACACTTGACTCAATATACTGAATAATGAAAAAAAACTCGGATTGGTGCTCATGTGTATTATACTTAACACACTTAACAATTAAAAAAATTCAGAACAGTGTTACTGCATCATGTTATACTCAACACACTTTATCAATGAATATAACACACTTAACAATCAAAACCTCGGAGTAGTGTTATCACTCATTATACTTTTACACTCAACACACTTCATCAGTAAGTATAACACACCTTTAATGTAACATTGTTATACTATAACCCACTTATAACAATGAGTTTTGGGCGCTTATGGGCGCTTATTTGGTGTTTTTGAGTCGAAATTGATTAATAGCACACTCAATAATTTTTGTGTGGGCTCTATATTGTGTCAGGATGTTGTCTATATCATATTGCTCTAGATACAATCTGGAGAACTCAAAAACATAGCCTGTAGGGCTGAATATATTATGATCTTTCATGATTTAAGGGTGTTTTATGCAAATGACAATGCATACACCCATGTTATAAAGTCAAACTGTTACTGGGTGGTGCAAAGAGTCATCCTACAATCTATTCTATGCTAACTCTATGTGATACAGCTAAGAGATATGTAATGGGGGTCATAGAATATGACATCTATTGTTACATGTAAGTGTAGACATCCATAGTGTACATGAAACATGTACATGTATATCACAGAGTCCACCTTTCATGATAGCTATTTGAATCATGTACAGACACTGCCAGTAGACTGTAGGAGTGATTTCCTCATGAACCAGCATCAGTATACTTGCATTACATGGACATATGCATTGACATTTACATAAAACACTGTTATATCACAAAAGATCACAATATAGCTACCTCCAGATGTTGAATTTTCAAGTTCTCTGAATTGTATCTAGAGGAATATGGTATGAACAACATTTTGACACAATATAAAGGCCACACAAAAATTGTTGAGTGTGCTATTAATGAATTTCGACTCAAAAACCCCAAATAAGCGCCCATAAGCGCCCAAAACTCGTTGTTATATGTGTGTTATAGTATAACAATGTTCCATTGAAGGTCTTTTATACTTACTGATGAAGTCTGTTGAGTGTAATAAGCATAATAATTGTTAACACACTGAATACTCAACACACTCACTATCATTAATAAGTGTGTTGAGTGTGTTGAGTATAAAACACATGAACACTGTTCCAAGGTTTTGCATTGTCAAGTGTTTCAAGTGTGTTAAATATAATACACAGGAACACTGTTCTGAGGTTTTTCATTGTTAAGTGTGATAAGTGTATTGAGTATGATATATATTACTAGTGTTATTTATTGAAAGTGTATTAAATGTGGTAAGTATAGCACACATGAATACTGGAGTCCAAGGCTTTTCATTGTGAAGTATGTTAAGTATAACACACATGAACACTGTTCCGAGGTTTTTCATTATTATTAAGTGTAGTAAGTGTGTTGAGTATAATATACATTACTATAATATTGTTCCAAGTTGTTTCATTGTAAAGTGTATTAAGTGTGTTAAGTATAGCACACATGAATACTGTTCTGATATTTTTTTATTGTTGAGTGTATTAAGTATATTGAGTATGATATACATTACTACTGCTCTAAGGTTTTTCATCATGTAGTATAATAAGCAGTGAGTATGCTGCCAGTGAATATATTGAATGATATAAGCTTTCCTGAGTGTCTGAGGATACTAGATGTGCTAAAAATAGCATGTACACCATATATACCTAATGTATAGTAAATTTGGTATGATTTGGAGTGATGTCATTTTTCAAAAGTGTTGCATGTTTTTTTTTATTTTGCATTTTTAAGGCCAACAAAGCAACCCTGAATTTTTTGAGTATTTTTATGATTTTTTTCAGATTTTTCACTACCTGATGAGATCAAGTTTTATTAATAGACCAATTTCCTTTTTAGGTAATTTTGATGTCCCTGAGCTAGCTAGTACCTCACTATGGCTATTTTTGAATTCACCTGTGGTTTCTAGCACATTGCATGAACTGTTATTACCCACCTATGGTATTACCCACCTAATGGTATTACCCAACTATGGTAATACCCAGCTAAGGTAATACCCAATGGTGGTATTACCCAACTATGGTAATACCCAGCTAAGGTAATACCCAATGGTGGTATTACCCAGCTAAGGTAATACCCAGCTAAGGTAATACCCAATGGTGATATTACCCAATGGTATTACCCAGCTAAGGTATTACCCATCCTTGGTATTATCTTTCGGTGGCAGCCTTCTGCCTATCAATGAAATTCCTAGTGAGTGGTATTACCCATAGAAAGTGGTATTTTGATTTTACAAAGAATTGTGAGCTAAGATACTGCATATGACTATGCATAAAAGCCTCATACTACATGCACTGACCAATTGCAGTATGATTATATACTGGTAAGGTATTACCAACTTGGGTAATACCTGACAAGGACCCCTGGCACTAGAGGCAGGGTATTACCCAGTCTGGGTAATACCCATTGGGTAATTGCCCGGTAATCCCCCCCATTAGGTACGGGTATTTGGTGGGTAATCCCCCCTAAGTCGGCAGGATTTAAGGGTGCCTGAAGTGACGCCAGTCACGCAAGTCATACTGATTAGGAACAGTAAGTTCACCAATGCGGTGACAACCATAGAAGCCACAACTCAATAGAGTAGCAAACAGAAGATCATCATAGGAGAGATGACGAGAGTCATAGAAGAGTTGGATATGAAAAATTTGAAGAGGAGGCTTCCTCTTGACTGGATCAGCTCTAACTTTCTTGGAGCCTCTGATTGTAGCTTGAACCAGAGGATGAGCACGAGATTCATCAAAGTGAGGATAGAGTTGTTTGAGAAAGTGATGAGCACCAGAGAGATATTTGGGTCCAGAGGCAATGTGTCTGGATGTGTAGGCAATGTATCTGGAGAGTGTGGATGGGGTGGGATCCAGATCCAGATTATGAGAGGTGCAGAACCTGATATAATCTTTAGCACCTGTAGTATAGTTCTGTTTGGTAGACTTCTCAATGGCATGGGCTTGAAGGAATAACACCAAGTCATCTAACTTGTTCAAGTCCATAGGAGGGTGAGCAGAGCGACCTTGTCTCTTCCTCTGCTCACCCATGGCCTCTAAAAGGACTCTCTCCATCGCGCCGGCAGTAGCTCTCTTGGAGGCTCAAAAGTGCGGACGCGGTAGGAGGGAAACTGGAGCTTGAAGTCATCCAGTAAAAGTCTAGACAGAAGATCTGCCTTAATATTGTCTTTGCCAGGAATATGACGAACTCTGATGTCAATACCAGTTTTGAGAACTATACCTGCAATAGCAAGGAGGATGGAGTTATGTGATGATTCTTTGACTGCAAGAGAACTGAGAACTTGGACAGAGTCCAAACTATCAGAGAAGAATAGAGCTCTCTTGGGTGGACTAGGCTTGGAAGCAATGTGATGTAGGCCAGATAAAATAGCTAGCAGCTCTCTGAAGAAGATGTCTACAATGGGGCTGCCAGGAGTTGGATGCACCTGATAACAAAAGCCATTACTAGCATAGACAAAGGATAGGCCTATGTTACTTGCATCAGTCCAGCTCACAAAGTCTGCTTCACTATCACTCCATGCTTGGGCATCTACAAATCGTATCCCAATGGCAGACTTGAGCATATCAGAGAACCAGGTCAGGTCTCTATGCACTTCACCATTGATAGGGATGTGACAAAATTGAAGTGTCTTTCCACTCATTTTGCGATACATTTCTGTAAGAGCAGGTCTTGCCCATGGAAGAACATTAAGTGACCAGTTTAGAGAACCTGTGAGGTGCTGCCAGTCTCTGAGTGCAGCTTTGCGATTGGGAGATGAGAGGAATGTATGAATAGCTTCTACAAGTCCATCTATGAATTCCTGAGTCAAAGAGATGGAGCCTTTCATGATATCTGTTAAGAAGCCTATGATCAAAAGCCAGACTCCCCAGTCTTGTTTTCTATCTTCATAAGGGCAATCAATCATGTCCCAAAAGACTAGAAGCTGTACTTGTCTCTTGGGATATTTCTTGCCATGAAAGGTGATTAGATTCCTCTTGAAGTCCCAGCCAAAGAAGTCATCCATGTAAACATGTAGATTAGGGATTCCTAGCTTCTCAGTCCCAAACCAACAGAGCAGTGCAGACACAGAGCACCAACAGCGAGGAGAGGTTCTAGTCCCAAAGACCAGTCTCCTAACAATGTGAAATCTTCCATCAACAGAAACAACTTGACAAAGTTGCCAGAGAGGATGAGCAGGGAGATTGAGGAAGGCTTTAGCCACATCACTCTTGAATAGCACAAGCTCCTCATTAGGGTGCTCTTTGATAACATCATTGAGCACCTGACCAAAGGTGTGCATATCATCATATTTCACTTTGGCCTCCTCTCTAGGAATACCATCATTGAGACCTGATGCAGTTTGATCCATGACAACTCTAGCTTTCCCCTTCTGCCAGACTACAAACATAGGGGAAACCTTCATGCCAGGCAATAGTACAAAATCTTCTGGTAGTGCTTCTGACCACCTTCCAGCAGCTACCTCCTGATCTCTGTGAGCTCTAAGTGCTGCAATGTCTACTGGTTCAGTCACATAGTTATCAACTTTTTGTTTGCATTCCTCTTCCCACTCTGCTTCATAGAAAGGCCAGAACCCTTCTCTCAATGAACGAATAACAGAAGCAACAAAAGGTTGGTTAGGATGAGAAGATAAGAGGAGTTCCAAACGATCCACATTGAATGGAGTTTCAACTTTGATGTAACCAGACATAGATTGTAGAGTAGCAAAAATTTGGGGATTATTCAAGAGATGTTCAGGAGGTGAAGGTAGAGGAGGTGCAGTCATAGTAGATGTGATACTGGGAGGAATGATGTTACAAGAAGAACTAGTAGAAGACCATAAATAACCACGTCTAAAACGTGGATTAGAAGTAGATTCAGATGTATCCAATAAATGCTTTGTACCAGCCAGAGATTTAGGCCCTTGAAGAGCGCTTTCTACTCTCTCTGCGACGCTTCTGGAGCTGGTCATAGCAGGACTGATTGTCAATGGCTCTGTGCTGTTCTCCACACTCACTGCAGTAGCCATGCTTCCTGTTATTAGGACAGGGCTCTGAACACCTCTTCTCATTCCAAAGGATGCAAGGTGTGTCACGACGCTTTGAGCTGGGAGAGGAAGAAGATTGGCCACCACCAGAAGGCCTCTTTCTAGCAGATAACAACTCTTTGAGAAGAAGAGTGTGGAAGCTCTCTGGATTGCCCAGGTCAAATGGAGTGTTGGCAGCTTTCTGCCTAGCTTCTTTATCAACCCTGATAGCCACAGATGGATCATAAGGTGAGGATCTGAAATACTCCATAATTTGTGCTTTGTATGTCTCCAGCTCATCTTTGCGATGTGGATAAACCTTGAGCAAAGGAGCAGTCCATGCATCAAAAACTCGGAGCCATTGAGACTCAGAAGTGACAGGCATAGACTTGAGAACTTGATCCTTACGAACCAGCTTGTATTCTGACCCAAAATCTCTGCTATCATCATAGGTAGATGAGGAAAAGCTGACCAGTGCAGCATAGACTTTATCAAAGTCCACAAAGCGATCCTTGACAATGAGGCGAAGCAAAGAGACAGGGAGAGGATCAGAGAAAGGTTGAGCAGCAAGTAGAGATACAACTGGGTCAAGATTGCTTTCAGCAGCAAAGAGGTTTTTGAGTTCCCAAGTTTTCTGCACATGAGCAGGAAGAGATGAGGGGCCTGATAGATGTGCCAAGTGAGGAGCAGCTTCAAGAAGTGCAGCAGGAAGCATTGAAGCAGTTGAAGCAGGTTTGACAGGAGAGGCAAAAAGTCTAGCCAAGGCATCTCTCCCAGCCTGTAGAATAGGCTCTGGATCTTGAGGAGAAGCACCAGATTCGAGCTGGGCTTGCTCATCATCCAGATCCTGAATCTGAGTCTGCATGCTAGCCCAGGCAGCTTCATTGACAGCTTCTTCATGAGAGACATCATTCTGATCTGCTGAGACAGCAGTCTTCTTCCCTTTGACCTTAGCTCTCTGATCTCTCTTAAACTTATTAGTCTCTCTCTGGATATCCATGATCTGAGACACATAGTCTTGGGATATAACAGCATCATTGAAAGAGAGATCTCTAACAGCCCTAAAGGCATCCATAGCATTGATCTCCTCATTTCTGAACTGTTCAACAACATCCTGAAGAGCCCTGGCTTGTTCACCAACTGTCTCAAACTCCAGAGCCTGCACAGGGTCATCAGAGAGCCTGTCAGCAAGGGAGAGAGAGGGTGACAAGTGAGGAGCAGCAGAGGAGGATGGAACATTCTGGGAGTGAGGAGAAACAGACCTGAAGTGAACATGGGTTTTTGACTGCCTAGAGGAGCTAGCACTTTAGGCAACCACCAAAAGGTATCATATTAGATAGGACAAGACCTGAAAATCCCCTATCTAACATGCTGAAAATCCCCGGGAATTCCCCAATGGGATGTCCCACTCAGCTGGGATGTCCCAGGTGGGATGTCCCTATGGCCTGGGAGGTCCCAGGTGGGATGTCCCTATGACCTGGGATGTCCCATGTGGGATGTCCTTATAGCCTGGGCTGTCCCAGGTAAGATGTTGCTATGGCCTGGGATGTCCCTATGGATGTGGGATGTTCCATGTGGGATGTCCCTATGGATGTGGGATGTCCCTATGGCCTGGGATGTCCCATGTGCTGGGATATCTTGTTCCTCATGTCTGGGACATCCCCTCACCTGGTATGTCTCTTTAGCTGGCATATCTCTCTGACCTGTTCATGTACTCAATGCTGATTACATAACCTATTAATCTTGAATGAAAAACTTAGAACAGTGGCATAGTGTGTTATACTCAATATACACAACTATCACTAGGTACACACTCAATATACTCATTATATTTAATAATGAAAGAATTTGGAACAGTCATCACTGTGTGATATAATTAACACACTCAACATCCATCATAGTTAAAACACTTTCACAAAAGATACATTGATACACTTGACTGTACAGAGAACAGGCAGAAATTCAGAGCAGTGTTATCACTCATGACATTCATTGCACACAGTACTTCATAAGTAAGTATGGTTGAACATTATTATACCATGATACACATATAACAACGAGTTTTGGGCGCTTATGGGCGCTTATTTTGCATTTTTTGACTTGAAATGCATGAATACCACACTCAATAATTTTTGTGTGGGCTTTATATTGTGTCAGGCTGTTGTCTATATCATAATCCCTTAGAAACAATTTGGAGAACTCAGAAATACAGCCTGTGGGGCAGGCTATGTCATGATCTTTTATACTTCAGCAGTGTTTTATGTAAATGACAATGCATATATCCATATAATGCAGGGACATTGAAGCTGTCTCATGGGGAGAGCACTCCTACAGCTTACTGACAGTGTTTTCACATGATTCAGATACTCACAATGACCATTGGACTCTCTTAGATATATTTACATATTTCATGTATACTAGTGATATGTAGACTTGCATGCAACTCCAGATGTCATATTCAATGACTCCAATTGTGAATCTCTCAGCTGTATGACACAGAGTAAGCATAGGATAGGCTGTAAATTAAATCTTTTGATGACCCAGTAGTGGTTTGACTTCATAACTGACGGAATCGAGTAAGTATGAGTATGTACTCAGGCGGTCTCACAGTATGTGGAACGACTGATATTCGGTACAGTACCTGACGGAATCGAGTAAGTATGAGTATGTACTGTACCAATAAATAGTAAGTAAGGACAGTATACGGTAAGTTGATAAATAGGACGTACCTCAGGCGGTCTCACAGTATGTGGAACGACTGAACTGCGCAAGACGAGTATCGTAGGTTTAAGTAGATAGTAGAATGAAAATTTATGAAACGAAAAGGTTGAAACGAGTAGGAATAAGCTGTAAGGGATTGTGCGATCGGATAAGAGAATGTCCATAGGGGCTAACCTCCCCCCGACGCTCCGAGTAGAGGTTCACCGACACTTACACATCCCAACACTCCCCCTGAAGCTCTACTCGGTTAAACCCATCTCTTGGACAATTTCGGTGACGGAGGAACGGGGCAATGCCTTTGTAAAGATATCGGCGAGATTGCTAGCAGAAGGCACATACTTGAACGACAACTCGCCTTCGCGGACCATGTCTCGAATCCACGCCCAATTAACGTCGAAATGTTTGGTCCGGGCATGGTGAGTAGTGGTCTGCGTAAGGGCTACGGCACTTTGGTTGTCAACTCGAATCTCCGGGATGGATCCCTCGAACCGATTCACACCCTTCAAGAAGTTCATCATCCAGACACTTTGTTTTCCTGCATGGACCATAGAAAGGTACTCCGCTTCGGTGGTAGATAGTGCGACAACCGACTGTTTCTTCGAACTCCAAGAAACGGCGGCCCCCGCGACGAGGAAGACGTAACCCATGGTCGACTTGCGAGTAGCTGCGCCGGATTCATCGTGAACATCCGCGTGAGAAGCGTCCGCGTATCCGATAAGAATAGGTTTGTCTTCGAGATTGACCAGTCGGCGGTAACGAAGTTTGTAAGTTTTGGTGGCACTGAGGTATGCAAGGATGTGTTTGGCGGCGCTCCAGTGAATAGGTCGAGGGTCAGATGCGAACCTTTGAAGGAGTGAGACAGAGTAGGCGATGTCGGGGCGCGTCCCTTGGGCAATATGATTGAGGCAACCGAGGAGACCCATATAGTCTTTGTCGTTCATGAATTGGTGATCCTCTGGGGTGATCGGCTTGGGTTGACTGTTGTTTAGATCGAGCCCGGGGGACAGCGGAGTATACTTCGGGGCGCATCCAACCATCTCGAACCGCTCGAGAGTGGTGTCGATGAGAGCTTGTTGATGGATTGAGATGTCACCATTGTCGTGATACTCGAGACCGATCCCCAAACAGGTGTCTGGTTTTCCATCCCTCCTGAACTCGAATTTCTCGCCCAGTTCCCTTTGAACCCCTTCTCCATCTTCGGTAGTAGTGGATGCTCCAAGAACGTTGTCGGTATAGGTAGCAGTGATAGTTTCGCCATCGTCGGTACGTCGGTAACGTACGCATGGATCAGAGGAGATCGACTGGTGGCCAAGATCCCTGTAGGTTTGGTCTAGTAGGCGGTACCAGTTATTTCCCGCGTCCTTGGTGCCGTATAGGTTGATTTCCTGCCTAAGGACTGTCTCCTTCCCATCGCGTAACCCGTAGTGCTTCTCGTATCCTTCGGGGATACGAAGATAATTGATGGTCTGGGGTTTAGCGTTTAGGTAGGCGGCAGCGAAGTCTCCGGCCCAGAGATTCAATCCGTACATAGCGGCGAGAGCGATGACGAAGCGAACCGACTCGTAGCGTGCTGTAAGAGAAAAGGAGTCGAAGTAATGGACTCCTTTCTTCTGAGTATGTCCTTGGGCTACAAGTCGGACTCTTCGTTTTACTACCTTTCCTTCCTGGTTAGTGACGACGTCGAACACAAGTCGAGTGCCGATAAGCTTCATCCAATTCTCTCGAGGGACCGGGGTGAAAGCGTGTCGGTCATCCAGCCTTCCTATCTCCTTCTCGAGGGCTGGTCCCCATAGATCGAGTCTGGATGTTGCTTCGGCGTAGTTGGCAGGTGTCCACTTGTTGTCAGGTTCGGGAGCAAGGGGTTCGTTTTGGGCAATCAACGCCTGGATTTCCCTTTCGTCTTCCTCATCAAACTCCGGCAAGATCGGGAGATCCCAGTCTCCTGCCCAATTCTCGCCAGATTCTCGGGCTTGATCTTCCTCCTCTTGATACTTCTGAGAGTCCATCATTGCTTTCGTGAGGTTTCTCGGTCGAGAGGATCTTCTTGTTGGTTCGATAGCGATAAGACGACGAGGTTTGCGAGGGGCTTTAGGAGGGTTTTGGTGATTTTGATTTTGATTTCCACCCTCGCTTATCTCATCGATTCGGCTTTCGACTCGGCCCGTTTCGGCAATGGGTTCGTTGGTGTCAGTTGGAGGGTCCACTTCACTGGTTTGTGGGTCTGAGACTGGAACGTTTAAGAAGCTTACGTCCATATCTTCGTCTTCATCTATCTCCCCCTCAGTCGAAGACGTCCAGTGTCCCTTTCCCTCCTCAAACACCACATCTCTAGACCTCACGACCTCGTCCGACCCGGAGACTTTGCATCGATAGATCCCTGGGACTTCGTATCCTATGAACTGGCATTTTATGGATCGGTCGTCGAACTTTCCGATACCAGTTTCAACCTGGATCTTTGCATAGCACACACAGCCCCACACTCGAAGATGGCCCACGTCCTGTTTTTGCTTGGTCCATCTTTCCTCTGGGATAGAGTTTGGTTGTCGACTAGAAGGAAGGAGGTTCCCCACGTAGGTAGCGGTATCAAACGCTTCGCACCACCAACGAGCACCTAATTTGGAATCGGTCATCATGGCTCTGGTATGTTCAGTGAGTACACCGATAGCTCGTTCGGCGACTCCATTCGATGCTGAGGAATACGCCGTAGTGAACTCGTGAATAATACCGTGTTTTTTGAACCACTCAGCCCAAACTTTTCCTCGGAATTCAGGAGCGTTGTCGGTACGTACGCGCTTCAGCTTGTATCCAGTCTGGCGCTCAGCTTTAGTCTTGAAGTCATCCAGGTTTTCAAGGGTGACTTCCGCTGTTCGATTTGGGGTGAAATAGGAACTCTTCTTCGCAGTAGCTCCATCGACGACCACCATAGCATATCGATTCCCTCCGACTGAGGGTACTCGCGATGGGCCAAAAATGTCGAGGTATACACGCTCTAGCGGGTCTACTTCTTTACCTCCTTCCCCATCGAATGGACGGCGCTTTTGGTTAGCCAGTGTGCAGTCTTCGCACTTCAGGACTTCCCCATCTGTCATTTCTAATCCGTCCACCAGATTCGACGCCTTTGCGATTCGCGTGACTCCAGAGTGTCCAAATCTTCGGTGCCACAAGTTTTGGTCACCAGGTGAAACTAGAGATCTGGCAGTTAACGCAGTCGGCGAACTCCCCACGAATGACCCCTCCATTAGGTATAGACCATCCACCAACTTCCCCTCGAACACTTCGTGATTGTCGGGCGCTCGAAACACAATCTTTCCTTTCCCGATCGCCATGGTCCATCCGAGATTGTCGAGGACGCTGATGGATACCAAATTGGAGGCGATTGAAGGAGCGTGAAGAGCGTTTCGGAAGGTGAGTGTATGCGCTTTATTCTGGTAAACTACCCTGACGTCGACATCTCCCTGGCCTAGGATATCGAAGCTTACACCTTTCTTGGAGGAATTACCGACCGTTCCCGTCTTTGGAACGTAGTTCCGAAAAACAGATCGGTCGTGAAAGAAGTGAGCAGTTGCTCCTGAGTCTGCGAACGTTCTCGCAGGCCCAGCAGGGATAATCGGGGTAGACACGACGTTGTATACGGTTGACGATAGCGCATAGATTGGTCCGGTAGCGATGTTCCCGGAAGAATTCGCGGAGGTGGTAGTGTTATTCGCCGAGGGGTTTAGCAGCGGTGCGTCTCTTTTTCCTTTCCACCATTTCGGATACTGACCCTGTTTTCCCCCTCCTAGCTTCCAACAGTTCTCGATTACATGTCCCCTCCCTTTGCAGTTTGGGTTCACGCACACAAGATCAGGATTCGCTGGTCCTCGGTGAGGGATAGATCCCGCGGCTAGTGCAGCTTTCAATTCGTTCACTTCCGCCTGGAGAGCAGAGACTCGATCTCCCGAATTTACGGGGAGCCCGGAGTGAGATGTACCCATGTGTAGGTAATATTCTTCAAGTCTGGTGACTATGACGTTGAAGCTGTTCTCACCCATTAGGTTGCCAGTGACGACTAACCAAGTCGGGTTTCGGGGGAACGAATCTAGGAAAATGGTGTTGAACTGACTAGGGGAAATGTTGGCGCCACAGTCATTGGCCTCCTTTAACAACATACGCATCTTTTCGGCGTATCCTCCCTCTCCAGCGATTTTCGTACCTTCGACGTATCGAGCGGCGCGAAGGTTGTCTTCCTTTCGCTGTCGGGCGATGCTAGTTACCGTTTGGAATTCTTTCTCGAGGTAATCCCAAAGCTCTTTCGAACTTAGACCGTGGGGTATACCGAGACCATCCGGGTTTTTTATGTTGTTCCAGAGGGTGAGGTAGGCAACCGATTCGCGAAGCTCGTACTCGAGAGGACTAGGATTCAGGTCATTGATTGACGATGGTGTTGTGGATGGATAAGGAGATGGGTTATTCGCAGGGTTAGTTATTCGTCCTTCCCAGTACAAATTTAGACCCTTGAGTCTACCGGTCGGGAGCATGATGGATTTGAATGAAATATAGTTTTCACCATTAAACTTCTGATCATCGGGAAGCATCTGAATGGTAGTATAGTTGCTCGGGGTAGAAGACGCCATTCTGTAAGCGTATGATTCTAGCAGCTCGTTCGTTTTCTGAGTCGATTGTTCTGTGATTTTATCCGCTTTGTCAGAGTGTAAGCGCGGGGCCCATAACCTGACGGAATCGAGTAAGTATGAGTATGTACTCAGGCGGTCTCACAGTATGTGGAACGACTGATATTCGGTACAGTACCTGACGGAATCGAGTAAGTATGAGTATGTACTGTACCAATAAATAGTAAGTAAGGACAGTATACGGTAAGTTGATAAATAGGACGTACCTCAGGCGGTCTCACAGTATGTGGAACGACTGAGGTGCGCAAGACGAGTATCGTAGGTTTAAGTAGATAGTAGAATGAAAATTTATGAAACGAAAAGGTTGAAACGAGTAGGAATAAGCTGTAAGGGATTGTGCGATCGGATAAGAGAATGTCCATAGGGGCTAACCTCCCCCCGACGCTCCGAGTAGAGGTTCACCGACACTTACACATCCCAACAATAACATGGGTGTATGCATTGTGATTTGAACAATGCACTGTTAAATCACAAAAGATCATGATATAGCCTGCCCACAGGCTGTATTTCTGAGTTCTCCAAATTGTTTCTAAGGGATTATGATATAGACAACAGTCTGACACAATATAAAGCCCACACAAAAATTATTGAGTGTGGTATTCATGCATTTCAAGTCAAAAAACGCAAAATAAGTGCCCATAAGCGCCCAAAACTCGTTGTTATATGTGTATCATGGTATAATAATGTTCAACCATACTTACTTATGAAGTACTGTGTGCAATGAATGTCATGAGTGATAACACTGCTCTGAATTTCTGCCTGTTCTCTGTACAGTCAAGTGTATCAATGTATCTTTTGTGAAAGTGTTTTAACTATGATGGATGTTGAGTGTGTTAATTATATTACACAGTGATGACTGTTCCAAATTCTTTCATTATTAAATATAATGAGTATATTGAGTGTGTACCTAGTGATAGTTGTGTATATTGAGTATAACACACTATGCCACTGTTCTAAGTTTTTCATTCAAGATTAATAGGTTATGTAATCAGCATTGAGTACATGAACAGGTCAGAGAGATATGCCAGCTAAAGAGACATACCAGGTGAGGGGATGTCCCAGACATGAGGAACAAGATATCCCAGGCCATAGGGATATCCCAGCACATGGGACATCCCAGGCCATAGGGACATCCCACATCCATAGGGACATCCCACATGGAACATCCCACATCCATAGGGACATCCCACATGGGACATCCCAGGCCATAGCAACATCTTACCTGGGACAGCCCAGGCTATAAGGACATCCCACATGGGACATCCCACCTGGGACCTCCCAGGCCATAGGGACATCCCACCTGGGACCTCCCAGGCCATAGGGACATCCCACCTGGGACCTCCCAGGCCATAGGGACATCCCACCTGGGACCTCCCAGGCCATAGGGACATCCCACCTGGGACATCCCAGCTGAGTGGGACATCCCATTGGGGAATTCCCGGGGATTTTCAGCATGTTAGATAGGGGATTTTCAGGTCTTGTCCTATCTAATATGATACCTTTGGGTGGTTGCCTAAAGTGGGAGCTAGAGGAGCCCTTGGAATACTGGGAAGGTAAGCTGGATGTGATCTGGGAGTCAGAATGCTTGTTAGAGGACTTGAGAGAAGAAGAGAGTGACTTTGATCTGGCCTGGTCTGGCCTGATCTGGTCAGATGAAGGATTGAGAAGAACATGATCAAGAATGAGTGGTCTAGAGGCCTGGGATGCAGTCTGATTAGCTCTGGTCTTGCTGGATGAAAGTTTGGGAAGAGTTTGAGCAAAATTGATGTGTTGGAATGGCTTGGATGAGGTCTGATCATGCTGGATCTGACTAGATTTTGACTTGGAGGGTGTAGAAGCATGGAAAACATGAGGATCTGATGATTCAGAGTAATGAGGAGCCATATAGATTGTTGAGATGAAGATGGTGCTCAGAGAGAGCAGGAGATTGAAGAAAAAAACAGGCAGATCAAGGTTAGATCTATGTAGATAAGAGTCAGTACTATGTAGAGGCTTATCAGACATGATCAGAGCGCACTGAGACACCAAAAACCCAAGATCTAACAAAGGAATCAACTCCTAGAGTGTCTGATCACCTTAGATCTGTCTGGATGTACTTTGGTATCTGTTCAGTGTCTTGATGGTGAAAAATGCAAAATTTCATACCAGATTCCTGTATCTGAGACACCTCTGGAAGGCCTATAGTCTGTACAGATGTAGGAATGTGCTGGACAGTGAAATCAGAGCTCAGAAAGAGCTAGGGAACATGCAGGCAGCCTCACCCAGGTCAGAGATGGTGGGGGAAGGAAAGGAAGAATGGGAGATCAAAAATTGATGTTTCAACTCGCTTTTACAGGCCTCTGCTCAGACCTCTGGCACCTGTAACAGCCACATCAATTTAAAACAGCCCCATGATCAATTGCCTGATGCATGTGAAGATGGGATCATGTACAGCTATCAGCTGATGATCCAGGCACCCTATAAGCGCTGGAAATGTCCGAAATATGTCCAGGAATCTATGTGATGAGTCTAGGCATGGTGCTAAGTGATATAGAGGCTCTGGGAATGAAATAACACACAAGTGTTTTGAGTGTGCATTTTAAAATGAGGATTGCAGGAGAACCACTAGACCAAATGCCTTCAAAATTATTTGCATCTTGAAGAGGACATCAAACTGTATATTTTCATCTAAGACACCTATAGGTTTGGTCCAGGAATGCTTTGTGTAGAATTGTGAGAATTCCGAGAGTCGAGGAATCTGCGGTTTCGAGTCGTGAGAATAACTTAGAAAATGAGCGTCTAAATCCTCGTACTTCTTGTTCAACTTCCGTGTACTCGAATTTATATCGATTCCAAAGCTCAAAGTTAAACGCTCTTCAGACGAAGAGCTCTCAAGAATCTTCAAGAAAATCATCAAGTTTGGATTGTGACGCGTTTTTCGTGTTGCTGTTCGCGCGTCTAGGTCTTTTGTCACCGCAGAAAGTTTTCCCTTTGTTGTGCAGCATACATTCAGTTTTTCTACCTTGCCCATCGTGATGGCTCGCTCTCTTCGTCAAGACATCCCCTCTCGACGTACTCGAAACACTCTGGCCCAGTTGGACCCCGGCATGGCTGATCTGAACCCAGCCCCTGGAGTTGGGAGGGATGGTCCTCCTCCTTCGGGTTCTCTGGATCGGGCACCGGCAGGATCTTTCCAGGCAAATCGTGCTCTAAACGGCGAGCAGGGAGTCGCTGCCTGCCAGCGGGCTCGTGCGCGACAGAGTGGGTTAGGTCTGGGCTCTACCGGTGTTCCCTCTCGTCCACCCTCGCTGCAGGGTTGGGACTCGGAGGCTTTTCCTGCGGACCATGACCTGTTTGACGACATTCTCGGCGTTCCTGGGGGCATCAACACGTCCCAGCATGGTTCGGGTGGGGGAGCTCCTCCTCCCGCTGTCACTTCCCACCCCGCTCGTCAGCCCAGTAGTCTCGGGTTGGAGGGTGGTGAAGCCAGTGTTCCCCGCTTGCTCGGTCGTGGTCCGATCGCGCCTAGTTCCCCCGATTCTGTTGGTGAGTTGTACTTTGTTTTCATTGTCGGCCGACCGGCTGTCTCGCCCAGGATGTTGGCTGCCTGGGCAGCAGTTTGGGTTTGGGCTTCTGCATCGTTGGTGACGTTGGTGTCTCCGGTGCTTGTGGGACATATGGTGCCCGGTGATATGCTGTTGTATGCGTCTCCCTGGGGCAGTGGTGCCACAGGGTTGGACAGTTGGGACATTTGGTGCCCTCAAGTTGGCCGGGACAGTGGTGTTCCTGTGCTGGTGGTGGCCCAGTTGCACGGCCCGTTACTTTGTTTTGTCACTCCCAGTAGTCCCTGGGCTGGTTCTGACTGTACTTGTCCCCAGATTCCGATTCGGACGCTTCTGAGTGGGGCGGGATTGAGGGGGAGGTTCGCGTTCTCCAGTCTCCTCTTCTGGGTCCTCCTTTCGAGTTTCGCCCAGCTCTCTCGCAGCGTCAGGAGCAGTCTTCGGGTGTGGAGCAGTTTCGGGAGACCAGTCGGTCTCAGGCCCGGAGCGAGCAGCTGGCTCTGGTGGAGTCCCCGAGTCATGAGAAGGTGGTCCGCTCCCATCTGACCACGGTCCCGTCTCCGCGTCGTGTTTTCAGTCAGGAGGATGGGGGTTGTGCGACGGTCCGTTATAACGATCATACCAGGCGACGCTTGAGGTCCGCGGATCCTATGGATGTCGACCAGGGTGTTGTGGGTGGGTCTCGTACCTGCTCCTTGGCTTTCCCTGACCCAAGAACCGCTCGTTATCTGGATGCGGATCCCGTCGGGATGTTGACATCCATGCACCCCATGGTGGTGAAGGTGCTGACTGAGGGTTGGCAGGAACCCATTCCCTTGGGGTACTTTGCCCGCCGGTTCAACCCTCTCATCCCTGGTCAGGCGTCTGGCGACCTCTCGACCCTTCGTATGGGTGAGAATGGCCAGGTGCAGGTGCACCATCGGCGTCTTCGTGACCTTCCCCTTGACGATCTGACGGAGTCTGATTGGTACCAGGTCGCGAGGGAGTTCCCCCGGGCAGTGAAGGAGTTCCTGATACCTCCTGGTCAGCGGTCGGTGGGTTCTGAGGTAGCCTTCGCTACCGCCGACATGCTGAAGGCTCTCTTCACTTTGATGGAGGAGAGGGATAGGTTTTCTAAGGAGATTACTCCAATTTTCTATTATGTCGACCACAAGATCCGATGGTGGAGGGCTCACTCATTGGACAATATTCGGATTGATACCCTGGACGTTAAGACTTTTGAGAGTATCTATCGCGAGTGGTGGGAGCGCGAGGATGAGAAGAAGAAGGAGGCCGAAAAGAAGGAAGCCGAGCGCCTGCTTGCGAGGGACAAGTTCTCTGGTCGTAGGGGTGGGTCGTCTGGTTTTGGGGGCACCTCTCACTCCGGTTATGGTGGGGGTGGGGAGGGCTCCTACCATGGTCACAAAGGTGCCAGGGCTTTCTCTGAGCGGTCCTCTGGTGGGGGCGGTCGCTCCTTTTGGTGCATCATCTGTGGACTGCCCGACCATGACAGCCGACGCCACCAGGCGTCTTCCTCTGACTACCTTAAGCGAGATGGGGATGGCATCTATCGCGACTCCGCTGGGAAGAGAGTCTGTTTCTCCTGGAATGGGACCAGGGGCTGCGACTTCAAGCCCTGCCAGAAGGGTGACCACCGGTGTGGTATCTGCGGGGCGACGCAGCACACCTCCCAGACCCACGCTTAGTGCTGACTTCCCCATCACCACCCGTCTAATCGCAGATGAGTGGGTGAGGGTGCTGGGAGAGGCGGGAGTACTCGACCAGTTCGGCGATGTTCCGGAAGGCATCGCAAATGGCTTTGATATCGGCGTTGACCGCCTGTTTATTTCGCATACTTTCATTCCCCCGAATCATTTCAAGACTGAGGCAGAGGCAGCAGTTGTGCGTGAGAAGTTTAAGGAGGAGATAGCACTGGGGAGGATCTCACCTGCATTCGATCCGGTCGTTCTGGAACAGCTAGTCGGTCCTTTCAGGACATCTCCCATGGCGGTTATTGAACAGCGCCCTGGAAAGTTTCGTATCATCATCAACCATTCCTATCCCGACAAACGTTTTCCTACTACACTTGAGGACGCATCCTTCCAGGTGGACAGCGATACCTTCATAGATCCGACAAAAATTTCGGTCAACTCGTTGATAGATTCTGACGATTTCCCCTGTGACTGGGGAACTTTTTCTGATGCCTTTTTGATGGTTGCTGAGGCGCCGGCAGGTATGCCTGCTGTAGCTGTGGTCCTGTTTTGTGAATACTGACTTGGACTTAGGTACTCAGGCAGCTGTATTTGATGTGGACGCCGCGTTCAGGAATCTACCCATCCGGCCAGAGGTTCGACGGTTTGTGGCGCTGTTCCTGGATGGCAAGGTTCATCTCGACTTGGCCTTAAATTTTGGGGTTCGTTCTGCTCCCGGGGTATGGGGTCGGGTTGCCGACGTCATGGCATGGATTTTGAAGTATAAAGGTGTAGAAGCACTGTTGAAGTGGGTGGACGACTTCGTATTCTTTCGTTACCCTGTGGGTGTGGATGAGAGTGGTGCATGGCGATATGCATATGATGCTTCTCTCATCTGGAAAGTGGCAGAAATCTTGGGCTGGCCTTGGGCTCTACACAAGTTTGTGGACTTCGCCACGGCTTTCAAGTACATCGGGTTTTGGTGGGACTTGGTGATGAAGACAGTGGAGCTACCTCCGAAGGAGAAGAAGACGAAATATCTGGCGAAGTTGCAGTCCTGGTTGGATGTGGAGGTGGTGCACAAGTCCCGGGACGAGGTGGACAAGTTGATAGGAACGTTCAACCATGTGTGTTTGATACTTCCAGCTGGATGAGTTCACCTAGTCTCCCTTTACAAACTTCGCTCAACTTTTCGGGACCCATCGAAACCATTCGTTCGTCATCGCGTAACAGAGGTGGTAAAGCGAGACTTGATGTGGTGGCGTGAGCAGCTCGAGGCTGAATTTTGTGGGATGCGGATCATCTCCCCACCGCCGGTCGACGAGTCGGTAGCGCTGTTTGTGGACGCTTCAACTGGATGGGGTATAGGATTGGTTCTGAATGGCCGGTGGTTGGCATGGGAATACAAGCCGGGATGGCAAGGTCCCAACAACGAGCGTGGTATAGGCTGGGGTGAGATGGTCGCCGTGGAAATGTGCATTCGCACACTGGTTGCGTCGCATATGTCCAACGTGCGTGTTGTGATCCACTCAGATAACATGGGCGTGGTTGGCGCTTTGAAGAAGCAGTGCTCTCGTGGGCCAGAGCAGAATCACATTTTGGGTAAAATCATTGGATTGATGCAGACTCACACCATATGGGTAGATTGCGTATGGATTTCGACACACGACAATCCAGCTGATGGTCCATCGAGGGGTATCTTCCCGCCAAAGAAGAAGTTATATCACCATCCTCCGGCGATTCCGTTGCACTTGAAACATCTGTTGTATCCTTCAGTGTCTCCGCAGGATGTACGATTGAAGAAGAAGGAGAAATCGGACGAATAGACTCAGTAAATCAAAGGACTTGGTTATGTTAGCTTATACTGGTAATTGTGAATTTTGTACGCTTGTGTACTTAGATACAGACTGTAGCCCGACGAATTATGGCTATGTAATATTATTGAGATTAGTAAGAACAGTCCAATTGGCGAGTGGGTGTCTTTGTAAGCACTAGACCTATTAGAGACTTTCACCACAACATCCACTATTGTCGCTCCATGCCTCCCTACCGCTCATTCACTTCCAACGACACGAACTATGACATTACTACGAATGCGGAAGGTCACGAAGGTGAAAACGAGGATCTCGCCCAGAAGGTTCAGGAGATGATGGAGGATTCGGTGACTGAGGCAACTCAAATTCGTCAGCATCGCCAAGTCGACGTATTCCTTCTATTCGCAGCGAAACGCGGGTTGAAACCAATCGACGTATCCCCTCCGACAGAACAACTTATTTGCGAATTCGCCGTTTCGTTTGCTGGAAAGGTAGCAGGTGCAACCGCTCGAACGTATGTCACGGCGGTGAAGAAATGGGTTATCCGGAGGGGTTTGGTTTGGAAGGGTAGCCCACGCTTAGACCAAGTCCTGAAGGGAGTTAATCGTCATACCCCGGATTCGTCATTACAAGAGGAACGTTCTCCTGTCAAGATTGAATATCTGAAGATACTGTTTCGAGACAAGGACAGGGAGGAGACTTTTCGGCGTTGCAGGAACGCGGCAGCAGTACTGCTGTTTTTCGGCCAGATGAGGGCCATAGAAGTTCTCCCCCATTCCTCTGCCATTGGTTCATACCCGAAGTCACTCCCTCGCGTACGAGATCTCACGGAGCCCAATGAAAATGGTGCTCGTTTCCTTCATCTTCCGAAGACAAAGACACAACAGGTCCGCGGGGAGAAGGTCATCCTTACACCAAATGGAACGGAGGTCGATCCACTCAAGGCCTTGGCAAAACACCTCACTGCGAATAGGCTTGGTCCAGAGGACCCTTTGTTTGCTTACAGGAATGGAGAAGGCGGTTTGGAAGTGTTGTCGCGTTCATCATTCCTCGCTTCGTGCAACGACACTTGGAGCGTGCATGGAATTCCCCGGATCACAGGGCATTGCTTCAGGATCGGAGGGACAACTCATTATCTACTCGCGGGCGTTTCGCCGGATGTAGTGAAGGCGTTGGGCAGGTGGAAATCCGATGCCTTTTTGCGATATTGGCGAAACCTGGACCAACTGGCGACGATCCACGTTGGCGATCACGCAAGGCACATTCTACGGACCAGGTAATGGGAAGAAGAGGAGTATTCCTGCGCCTGGCTTGCAAGCTTTGGGGTTCGTTACTCAGTAACGATGCGCTAGGCCACCCGTAGCTGTAGGAGCTTCGCGAAGTAGTCCGATAAGTCTCGAAGATTACTTCGCGAAGTAACCCGAGTGGCTCTCGAAGCTCAAAAAACCCTTTCGGGCAGGCCAGTAGGGCTCCGGGGGGTGCTCGGCTATTTAGTATATTTATTAATATTCAATAATTCTTTTATTATTTAATAGGTATATTATAATAAATCTACTTCGCGAAGCTATGCTGCACTTCGCGAAGTGACTACGTTTACGACAATCATGAAATCAGGTAAATTAGGGTTACATCATTACATCATTGATTTCCTTTTTGGGTTATGGTATTTTTGAATAGAAAAATGCATGTTATGATATCATTGATTCTGGGATGCTAAAAATCACAGATGAATCCAAAAATGGCTATAGGGAGGCACTGGCTACCTCAGGCACATCAAAATTGCCTAAAAAGGAAATTGGTCCAAAAATAGAACTTGATCTCATCAGGTAGCAAAAAATCTGAAAAAATCATGAAAAATACTCAAAAATTCAGGGTCACCTCAATGGCCCTGAAAACGCAAAATAAAAAAAATACGCGACAAGTGTAAAAATTTTTATCACTCCAAATCATACCAGATCCTCTATACATTTAGTATATATGATGTACATGCTATTTTTAGCACCCCTGGTACACTCAGACACTCAGAATGGCTTATATCATTTAATGTATTCAGCACACTCAATGCTTATTATACTTAACACACTTAACAATGAAAAAACTCAGAATAGTAGTAATGTATTACATGCTATTTTTAGCACCCCTAGTACACTCAGACACTTAGAATGGCTTATATCATTCAATATATTCAGCACACTCAATGCTTATTATACTTAACACACTTAACAATGACAAAACTCGGAATAGTAGTAATGTATATCATACTCAACACACTCAACAATGAAAAACCTCAAAATAGTGTTCATGTGTATTATACTTAACACACTTAACACACTTAACAATGAAAAAACTCGGAATAGTAGTAATGTATATCATACTCAACACACTCAACAATGAAAAACCTCAAAATAGTGTTCATGTGTATTATACTTAACACACCTAACACACTTAACAATGAAAAACTCGGAATAGTAGTAATGTATATCATACTCAACACACTCAACACACTCAACAATGAAAAACCTCAAAATAGTGTTCATGTGTATTATACTTAACACACTTAACACACTTCACAATGAAAAAACTCGGAATAGTAGTAATGTATATCATACTCAACACACTCAACAATGAAAAACCTCAAAATAGTGTTCATGTGTATTATACTTAACACACCTAACACACTTAACAATGAAAAAACTCGGAATAGTAGTAATGTATATCATACTCAACACACTCAACAATGAAAAACCTCGAAACAGTGTTCATGTGTATTATACTTAACATACTCAACACACTTAACAATGAAAAAACTCAGAACAGTGCTCATGTGTGTTACACTTAACACACTTCATCAATCAATATAACATACTTAACAATCAAAAACTTGGAGTAGTGTTATCACACATTATACTTAACACACTTCATCAGTAAGTATAACATACCTTCAATACGACATTGTTATACTATGACACACTTATAACAACGAGTTTTGGGCGCTTATGGGCGCTTATGGGCGCTTATTTGGGGTTTTTGAGACGAAATTCATTAATAGCACACTCAATAATTTTTGTGTGGGCTCTATATTGTGTCAGGATGTTGTCTATATCATATTCCTCTAGATATAATTTGGAGAACTCGAAAATACAACCTGTGTGGCTAGCTATACTATAATCTTTTGTAATATAACAGTGTTTTATGTAAATGACAGTGCATACACCCATGTTATGAAGTCAAACTGCTGCTGGGTCATAAAAAGAGTCATCCTATAACCTATTCTATGTTAACTCTATGTGATACAGCCAAGAGATTTGTAATGGGGGTCATTGAATATGACATCTATTGTTACATGTAAGTGTACACATCTATAGTGTACATGAAACATGTACATGTATATCACAGAGTCTAACCTTTATGATAGCTATCTGAATCATGTACAAACACTGTCAGTAGACTGTAGGAGTGCTTTCCTGATGGACCAGCATCAGTATACTTGCATTACATGGACATATGCATTGGCATTTACATAAAACACTGTTATATCACAAAAGATCATAGTATAGCTAGCCACACAGGTTATATTTTTGAGTTCTCCGAATTATATCTAGAGGAATATGATATAGACAACATCCTGACACAATATAGAGCCCACACAAAAATTATTGAGTGTGCTATTAATGAATTTCGTCTCAAAAACCCCAAATAAGCGCCCATAAGCGCCCAAAACTCGTTGTTATAAGTGTGTCATAGTATAACAATGTCCTATTGAAGGTATGTTATACTTACTGATGAAGTGTGTTAAGTATAATGTGTGATAACACTACTCCGAGTTTTTGATTGTTAAGTATGTTATATTGATTGATGAAATGTGTCAAGTGTGTTGAGTATGTTAAGTATAATATATATGAACACTGTTCTGAGGGTTTTCATTGTTAAGTGCATTATGTGTGTTGAGTATAACACACATGAACACTGTTTCGAGGTTTTTCATTGTTGAGTGTGTTGGGTATGAAATACATTACTACTATTCCGAGTTTTTTCATTGTTAAGTGTGTTAAGTGTGTTAAGTATAATACACATGAACACTGTTTTGAGGTTTTTCATTGTTGAGTGTGTTGAGTATGATATACATTACTACTATTCTGAGTTTTTTCATTGTTAAGTGTGTTAAGTGTAATAAGCATTGAGTGTGCTGAATATATTGAATGATATAAGCCATTCTGAGTATCTGAGTGTACCAGGGGTGCTAAAAATAGCATGTACATCATATATACTCAATGTATAGAGGATCTGGTATGATTTGGAGTGATAAAAATTTTTACACTTGTCGCGTATTTTTTTTTATTTTGCATTTTCAGGGCCATTGAGGTGACCCTGAATTTTTTGAGTATTTTTCATGATTTTTTCAGATTTTTTGCTACCTGATGAGATCAAGTTCTATTTTTGGACCAATTTCCTTTTTAGGCAATTTTGATGTGCCTGAGGTAGGCAGTACCTCCCTATAGCCATTTTTGGATTCATCTGTGATTTTTAGCATCCCAAAATCAATGATATCATAACATGCATTTTTCTATTCAAAAATACCATAACCCAAAAAGGAAATCAATGACGTAATGATGTAACCCTAATTTACCTGATTCCATGATTGTCGTAAACGTAGTCACTTCGCGAAGTGCAGCATAGCTTCGCGAAGTAGATTTATTATAATATACCTATTAAATAATAAAAGAATTATTGAATATCAATAAATATACTAAATAGCCGAGCACCCCCCGGAGCCCTACTGGCCTGCCCGAAAGGGTTTTTTGAGCTTCGAGAGCCACTCGGGTTACTTCGCGAAGTAATCTTTGAGACTTATCGGACTACTTCGCGAAGCTCTTACAGCTTCAGCTGGCTAGGCTTAGGGGTTGGGTTCTTCGTAACTGACTTTCCGCACCCCCAGCTTGGTTAGCAAATTTCGATAGTTGTAGAAATTTGCTTTCTGCTAGCGCTAACCCATAACAAACTATTAGTACCTCATATGAATGACATTGTGATATTGGATTTGTAAATGCTCGGTAGATTGTTAAGTGAACGAAACTCGAAATGTGAGGATTCCGAGAGTCGAGGAATCTGCGGTTTCGAGTCGTGAGAATAACTTAGAAAATGAGCGTCTAAATCCTCGTACTTCTTGTTCAACTTCCGTGTACTCGAATTTATATCGATTCCAAAGCTCAAAGTTAAACGCTCTTCAGACGAAGAGCTCTCAAGAATCTTCAAGAAAATCATCAAGTTTGGACCCTCCTACCCACCCTAGTACAAGTAAGTTTCATTGATATGAGGATACTGGTAGTTGAGGAAGTGGGTTCTTCGTAACTGACTTTCCGCACCCCCAGCTTGGTTAGCGAATTTCGATAGTTGTAGAAATTTGCTTTCTGCTAGCGCTAACCCATAACAAACTATTAGTACCTCATATGAATGACATTGTGATATTGGATTTGTAAATGCTCGGTAGATTGTTAAGTGAACGAAACTCGAAAAGAAAATATTTCAAAAACTTTATTAAAGCATTCTGAAAAAATATGAATAACTCAACACAGAGTGAGTATCATCATAGGGTTATAGTGGACAACTTGTAGGGACAATAGAGCTCTGTATGCGTACACAGTATAGTGGCAAGAGCACTTGAGGGTGGCCAGCAATTAAGTGTATTCATGTACACATTAGGTATGATGAAGGTGAAGACCTTCATGTACATACCTGTTGTGATGAATAGTGCACTATAATTACTGGGACTCGGAGATGATCTGTTGTTTGCAGAGGCCTGCAGAAAGGCTCCCTACCCTTGGAATCCGCCTTCATGTCGAGTATTATATACTTTATGAGAGTGATATTAATGAGGAATGTGCTCAAGAAAACAAGGAGAGAAGGACATTCCAAGTGTTGTGAAGTTAAGCGCGCGCGTTATCTATCAGCGCTCATGCCAGCGCTCGAGGGCGCTTATTTAGACAACGTCACATCACAGTGTGATGTGATTCGAAAACGGAAATGAAACCGGAACCGGGGTCAAGTTTGAGCTCCCCTAGTAGCTTTTTTTTGCACTACGGCCCGGTTTCAATTCAGTCATCAGGATTTATCGTCCCGCCTTAATCCTGTCGCTGGTTTCCAGATTCAGTGTCACTGAAACTATATTCTTGCATCTCTAAACTGCTGGGGCCGTATTTATCCAGTACCTTGTCTCTTTGCTAGAGAGAGGTGGGGTGGGGGGTGGGCTACAGAACATATATTCTCAAATGGGGTAGCGGGCTATGCCGCTCGTTGGCGCTACACCGATTGTTTACAATGTTTGAGCATCGGGCCGGATTTGATCCTATTGTCGGGCCGCTTCTTCCTATATTACAGTGGTAACATTCTGTGCTTTTCATTCACTTTTATAAAATGCTACTTTTTTCTTCAACAAAACTCCCTTTTTGTGAGGGTCGTGCCAGATAGGGTCAGAGGGGTCCGGAGATTCTGGAGTCAGACCTAGTAGGTCCTGAGACTGGACTTAGGAAGTACCAAGCAGGTAGGAAAGTGTACAAGACCCTACGGATGGTTGCGGGACTTGGTGCTGTTATTGACCAACACCTTCTACTTGCTGCATGTCCCTGAGGGTAGGTGACAAACGTAAGGATCCAATAGGACCGTCAGACCATGGGAAAATTGGAGTCGGACTAAACAAAGAGTCAAACGGACTAGACGTGAAGGCAGAGGTTGTACTAGATAGGACTGAAACTAGTACCAGAGGTAACTAGGTCGTACCCAAGTCGATTTTGAGGTTAAGCCTACAGTACAAACTACTAAGGCTTATATACCAGTCTCGGAGTAATCAAGTTCCGAGGCTGTCAAGTAATTAACAATAACTATTGTAAAGTCATAACAAAAAAATGAATGTACTTATCATAAAATAAAAGACAAGAAGAGTGATAAGCATAAAGACAATAAGGACTGTGGCTGTGCCTCTGAATTGGATTGGAGTTATACACTAATAAATGAGCAAACATTAAGTACAAGCTCCAAAGTCGGAGCCATTGGAGCCATTGAAGTAGAAATAACAAACATAAAATGAGTGTGAGGGGATTCAGGAGGGGTCTGGGTCGGAATCGGATTGGAATTGGATTGGAGTTGGAGGCATGAATATAATACTTTTGCAGTACATGTGTACTTATCAGATCCTTTCACGGATATCTTTGGGTCTGATTTTTGCATTCTGTCAGTTGCTAACACATACACTGGCAGTGCTGATTAGACCTCTGATGACAGGCTACCTCAGTTGGAACTAATCATTGAACCTTGGATGTGTACACTATGTTAGTTTTGCTTTGAAAGCTTGCACGCAGCACCACTGACCATTTTGTGGTAGGGTATAACTACCCTACACTGTGTATGAAATAGGATGGAGCAGTGATTCTTGCTTTGTGTTATGAAGCATAACATAGTCCCTGCCAACCCCATAATTTTTCCAATAATTCCCTGACAATTACTGGCTTTTTTTTTCCATTTTTGGTATTTTTCCTGCATTTATTCGTGCCTAAACAGTCTCTACAAGAGTCTACAAGCTGTTCCTATAGTTAGCCGAGTCTACGCTGAGCTGGCACTTATTCGGCGTCTCAACATCCAAATGTGGAAGCACTGTCTTTTACTTCTCCCACACTCATCCTCCTTCTTCTCCCATCTCCCCTCTTCATCCTTGACTTCCTAATGCAATGGAACCAACAGATTAATACCAAGGACACTAGGACAGGCCAGAGGGGTAGTAAGGATGATGAGGAATGACCCTAGAGGGCTGAAGACTATGAGAGCATGGTTTGCCAGCCAGGATCTTAATCAGTGCATAATCTGTTCATAGAACGGATTACATCTGGGCTAATGTGGTTCCATCATCAAGATAGGACCATCGTTGACTCACATTGACCACTACTGACCTCCTCATGCTCATCCCAGATCTCAAACCTCCAAAAACCCTCAGTCCCGCCTTTTCTGTTACACCCTCGGCCCCGCCTTGTCAACCTCGACTCCGCACCCTCCTTTTCCCATTCGGACCTCCTCCAGCTTATTTTCATCATCCTCGGCTTATAACCACCTCAAAGTTTGTCATCTTCCATTACAATAAACACTCCAGCACCTCCTACAATTTATCAACACCCCACGGTCGTCATCTCCAGCTCATATACACATCGTCTGGCCGTTCCTCCCCCTGGATTTGTCATTGCCAACACATTTATGCGTATTTCTATGCCAAAACCTTTTACTCACCCCATTTGCTTTGTTTTCAGCTCATACTATACACGTCATCCGGCTCTTGTATATTGCAAGCCCATCACCTTCGACTCATTTATGCGTTTTGCCAGCTCCCACTGGCTTAAGCCTTATATGTGTCATTTCCATTTGTTCAGACCCGCTACATAGGAGAATGCTGCCCCCTTGTCATTATTCCTGGGTCATCAATATGAAGTGCTGAGGATGCTTGGCATATACCTGTAACATCTTCCCTCACAAATATGCTCAAAACTTTCACATCAGAAATACCATAGGCTCATGGTGCATGAAGTACGCTAGTGACTCTATCTCGTTGAATAGACTGATGTATTTACCTATGTAGTACATATATATGCATTGCCGAATATGTTCTGAATCTAATAAAGTGATTTTATTACTTTTGAAGATGATAGAGTGGAACCAAAGTTGGGTAGTGGGCTCTGCCGCTGATCGGCCTTACTGGTTATTGAGGTACTGTTCAATTGTTATTAAGGGTCTTCAGCAGGTCAGGTAACCTGTGAGTACTCGCAGGTAAGATCCGTGGGAATACCTGCAGGTTTTGTGACCCGCAGGTCCAGATACCTGTATGCACAGGTTATGACAGGTCACAGGTCAGACTCAGGAAAATATTTTATAGGAACAGGTCCAGGTAACCTGCAGGTATTGTCAAATTACTTGCAGGTATACCTGGACCCGCAGGTCAGGTACCTGTGAGCACAGGTCAGCAACAGGTCACAGGTCAGGATGTTGGAGGCAAAATACCTGCAGGTCAGGTCACAGGTATGACTCGTCCGGGACTCGTGAAGACTTCAGCAGGTCAGGTAACCTGTGAGTACTCGCAGGTAAGATCCGTGGGAATACCTGCAGGTTTTGTGACCCGCAGGTCCAGATACCTGTATGCACAGGTTATGACAGGTCACAGGTCAGACTCAGGAAAATATTTTATAGGAACAGGTCCAGGTAACCTGCAGGTATTGTCAAATTACTTGCAGGTATACCTGGACCCGCAGGTCAGGTACCTGTGAGCACAGGTCAGCAACAGGTCACAGGTCAGGATGTTGGAGGCAAAATACCTGCAGGTCAGGTCACAGGTATGACTCGTCCGGGACTCGTGAAGACCTTTGATTGTTATTACTGATAAAACGAGTCAGTAAGTAATAACTCAGGTGGTCACACAGACAGTGAGAATGACTGTATTCAACAGTAAGTACAGTACCTGATGAAACAAGTCAGTTATAGAATCTAACGAAGTACGATAAGCACTATGTAAGGAATAGTAAGTACAACATTGACAATAAATAAAGTAAGTACAACATTGACAATAAATAAAGTAAAGTAACTCACCCAGAGAGAGGGAACAATCTCTGGGGGCTAAACAATGCAGTTGGTACAAGAAATATAGGTAACTGTAGATACTTCTGTGCACAGCTCGTAACTCAGGCTTGCCTCAGATTTCTTTGAGTGCTTTGGGAGAGCCTAGGTTTTGGGGGGTATCTCTGGGTTACCTGGGCCAAGGGTACTTTTCCTGATTAGTAGGACAGAAGACGAGATGAATGGAACCTTCATTGATGACCCAACGAATACAGTGGTAGCGGATATCGATGTGCTTGGTTCGAGCATGATATTGGTGATCCTTTGTAAGTGCAATAGCCAACTGATTGTCTGAGAATAGGGTGGTGACATCTTGGATAGGGTGAAAGATTTGGGAAATGAGGGAGCAAAGCCAGAGTCCCTCCTTGGTAGCATGAGTAGCGGCAACATACTCCAATTCTGTAGTAGAAAGAGTGACAATTTCTTGGCACTTTGAAGCCCACAAAACTGCGCCGCCCCGTTGAGAATGAATGCATACCCAGAAATAGCGTGACAATCCTTGGCCATGTTTCCATCTGCATCAGCATATCCAACCAGCCTCTTATCCTGTCCACCATATGTCAACCACAAGTCCTTCGTTCCTTTCAAGTATCGAAAGACACACTTTACCGTGTTCCAATGATCTATCCCGGAGTTCTTGGTGTAACGAGAAAGGGAGGTGATGGCGAAGGAAATGTCTGGGTGTGTTTCGAGCATGGCCCACATAAGTGAGCCAATAGCTTCGTGGTATGGGATATTTTGCATGGCAGCAATTTCAGTGGTGGAAGATGGAGATTGAGCAGATGAGAGATGAAGATTGGGATCCATAGGGATAGATACAGGCTTCAGATCCTCAAAGCCGTATTGATGAATGATAGAGTCGAGGTAAGAGTGTTAAGAGAGTCTAGAGAGCTACAAGCTGGCATTCTCGGTCACGGCAAACTTCGATGCCAAGAATCCAGTGAAGCTCTCCTAAATCAGAAACCTCCAAATGACGCTTTATCTCTTCCTTCATGCATTGAATTGTTGTCAACAATGACAACACAATAGTACAATCATCCACATGGACTGCAATCACTACCTTTTCTCTTTCTTTTCCTCTAAAGAACATCGCTTGGTCCACCTCGCATTGGGTAAAGCTAAGGTTCCCCACCAAAATCTCAACTAACTGCTGATACCAATGATGCCCACTCTGCTTTAGGGTTTAGAGGTCCAATTTAATTTGGTTTATTTTCCTGACAATGGATAAATTATGAATTGAATCTCTGATAAATCACAGAAAAATAAATCTCAATCAGTTCATTGGTTCAGAGGTTCAATTCATGATTCAATTCACAATTTAAATCAGTCTATGCATGGACTGATTTAAATCAGGTATAAATTGATTTAAATTACTATAAATCACATTTTATATAAGGTAGGCGCCATCCACATGCAGCGAAATCATGTGCATGATTAGTCATGCTGACTCATCTGCCAATTTTCTGGCCTCTGTACCAATATATATATATAACAAGTTTGATACCTGTGACTTCGTCATGGCAGTACGCAAATGCTTTATCCCAGTCACCTGCATATTTAACTGTCCAGTCTCAGCTCATAATTTGTTGCCCTTCAATCCAATTTCCCAGCACCTAATTTCTCAACTCCCAATGTGACCAACTGATTTATTCCTATTCCTTCAATCTTGACTCTCAATCTTCCCCTGACTTCTCTGCTTCTAATTTCACTTCCTCAATTCTTTTCTTTTTTTGTATCATGTTCAGTCACTGTTGTGCTGCAGCATATAGTAGTGAATACACTCTTGTAAGTAACCTGATCAGCCATCCATCTCTCCTTGAAAGCCCATCCAACCATTGTGTTAGGGTGCTCGATGCTTTAACCCTCGACGGTGTCAGGAATTGAACCACTTATATAGTGCTGGAAACAATACCAGAGTGACCTGGTATTGTGGTCTTTTGGCCCAGTTGGATTATTGGCACTCATTCCCAGCATGTCAGTTCTTCACAGACGGCACCACAGACGACGGCTACGAGCGATTGATCCACATAAATGTTGTAGAAGCTGCTAGGCAGGAAAGTCTACACCAAATGTCTGGACTCCAAAGGATTGTTGATAGTTGTTAATACACGTTGATGTTACACCAGAACCAGAACCAGAGACAAAACAAGAGAGAAAGAGTCAACTTGATGAAGTTTTTTACACTTGTTGCGTATTTTTTTTATTTTGCGTTTTCACGGCCAACGAGGCAACCCTGAATCTTCACTTCAGGCACCTACCCAAACATATCAAGTTAGGGTAGAAAAATTATGAAAATAACCTACCTAACATGGTCAAAATCCCATGGGCAGTCCCAAGTGTGGGATTCCCATATAGACTGGGGATTCTCAATCAGGGACCCCAAACACCAGGGTATTGGGATTCCCAAGGGTGGGATTCCCATTCAGTCTGCATGGAGAGGCTGCTTGTAAACTAATTGCTGTTAGCCTTATATGGGGTAAGAACAGGGGGAACTTTACTGAGGCCAGGAAGCCGGTGTGTTTCATATTAATATATATTATATTCTTTTCTGCTTCTTGTGAGAATTTATTCAAATATATATTTATCCATGAAATTTATTGGCATACATTCTCAAGTTTCTGCATGACCTGTGGACATATTCATAGAATTATATTTACAGTGATCTGAACTTCTCATCTACTGCAACAATGCAATTAAGACAATTACTATGATTATAAAGTTACTCTTACTGGAAATTCAAGGAATCCCATTCATTGGGAATCTCACTCACTGGGAATCCCATTCATTGGGAATCCCACTCACTGGGAATCCCATTCATTGGGAATCCCATTCATTGGGAATCCCACTCATTGGAAGAGTCTCATAAGCATTGAAATTTTACAAAAAGAAGTGATACCACTGCTCACTATTATACATTACAAGTAGAAGTTTATCTTCTATCCATGCATTGAAAGATTTTCCAATAAATCCAAAACTACTACCAGTGCTTCATGCTGAGGGTAGATACATGAGCAATTTTGAATACAGGTTGCAAAGTATAGAAATCCACCTGGGTATAAGAACAAGGATCTCCTTATACTCAACACACTTATATTACTCATCATTCAATAATGAAGAACTCAGAGTATTGTGATCACTCATTATGCTTATTATACTCTACACACTCATAAGCATTGAAATTTTACAAAAAGAAGTGATACCACTGCTCACTATTATACATTACAAGTAGAAGTTTATCCTCTATCCATGCATTGAAAGATTTTCCAATAAATCCAAAACTACTACCAGTGCTTCATGCTGAGGGTAGATACATGAGCAATTTTGAATACAGGTTGCAAAGTATAGAAATCCACCTGGGTATAAGAACAAGGATCTCCTTATACTCAACACACTTATATTACTCATCATTCAATAATGAAGAACTCAGAGTATTGTGATCACTCATTATGCTTATTATACTCTACACACTTCATAAGTAACTATAACATACCTTGAACAGAACATTGTTATATTATAACATGCATTTTGTACAATTTGGGGTGCTCATTTTGAGTTTCTGAGTTGAAATTCATGTATGTGATAATCACACTCAATAGTTCTTGTGTGAACTTTATATGGTGTCAGGATGTTGTTTACACCATATCCTCTTTGATTCAAATATAAGAACTTGAAAATGTAATATTTGGAGTGTGCTATATATGTCCACCTGGGTATGAGAACAAGGCTCTCCTTCACTTATATCACTCATCACTCAATAATGAAGAACTTAGAGTAGTGCAACTTTCCAGTGCCATTATCACTCATGACTCATTACACATGGTATACTTCATCAGTAACTATAATACATCTTCCACACAATATTGTTATATCATGATACACATGTAACAATGAGTTTTGGGCGCTTATGGGCGCCTATTTTGTCACTTGTGTTTTTTTGACTCAAAATTCATCAATACCACACTCAATAATTTTTGTGTGGGCTTTATATTGTGTCATGATGTTGTCTGTATCATACTACTTTGGATTCAATTCGGAGAACCCACAAATACAGTTTGCAGGGCTAGCTATAACATGATTCTTTATGATTTAACAGTGTTTTATGTAAATGGCAATGCATATATCCATGTAATGCAGGGTTACAGAAGCTGGTTCATGGGGAGTGTACTCCTACAGTCTACTGATAGCGTATACACATAATTCAGATACTCACCATGACCATTGGACTCTGTAATATACATTTACATATTTCATGTATATTGGTAATATGTATACTTGCATGTAACTACAGATATCATACTCAATGACTCCTATTGTAAGTCTCTTAGCTGTATGACATGGAGTAAGCATAGAAAAGGTTGTAGGATGTCTCCTTTCATGTCTCAGCAGCAGTTTGACTTCATGACATGGGTGTATGCATTGTCATTTACACAAAACAGTGTAAAATCACAAAAGATTATGATATATCCCACTTTACAGGCTGTATATTTGAGTTCTCTGAGTTGTATTTAGGGAAGTATGATATAGACAATATTCTGACATGATATCAAGCCCAAACAAAAATTATTGGGTGTGCTATTAATGTATTTTGACTAAAAACACCAAATAAGCACCGTTAAATCACAGAAGATCATGATATAGTCAGCTCTACAGGCTGTATTTGTGGGTTCTCTGAATTGAATCCAAGGTAGTATGATACAGACAACATCATGACACAATATAAAGCCTACACAAAAATTATTGAGTGTGGTATTGATGAATTTTGAGTCAAAAACACAAAATAGGCACCCATAAGCGCCCAAAACTCATTGTTATATGTGTATCATGATATAACAATATTGTGTGGGAGGTGTATTATAGTTACTGATGAAGTATACCATGTGTAATGAGTGTCATGAGTGATAACACTGGAAAGTTACACTACTCTAAGTTCTTCATTATTGCATGATGAGTGATAATAAGTGTGTTGAGTATAAGGAAATCCTTGTTCTCATACCCAGGTGGACATAGCACATTCTGAAAATTACATTTTCAAGTTCTTAGATTTGAATTTAAGAGGATATGGTATAAACAACATCCTGACACCATATAAAGTTCACACAAAAACTATTGAGTATAGTATTCAGGAATTTCAACTTAGAAACTCAAAATAAGCACCCAAAATTCATGTTATAATATAACAATGTTCCATTCAAAGTATGTTATTGTTACTAATTAAGGGTGTTGAGTATAATAAGTGCAATGAGTGGTGGATCTTTATACTTTTCAACCGGTATTTAAAATTGCTCATTCTTAGTCTCATCCCTGTATCTACCCTCAGCATGAAGCACAGGTGGTAGTTTTGACTTTATAAACTTTTACCTGCCATATATAATAGTAGGCAGTAGTATTAATTTTTTCTGTAAAATTTCAATGTTTATGAGATTATTTCAAATTCCAATGAGTGGAATTCCTTGAACTTCCAGTGTTGAATTTCTAGTGAGAGTAACTTTATAATCCTAGTAATTGTCTTAATTGCATTGTTACAGTAAATGAGAAATTCAGATCACTGTAAATATAATTCTATGAATATGTCCACAGGTCATGCAGAAACTAGAGAATGTATACCAATAAATTTCATGGATAAATATATATTTGAATACATTCTCACAAGAAGCAGAGAAGAATATAATATATATTAATGTGAAACACACAGGCTTCCTGGCCTCAGTAAAGTTCCCCTTGTTCTTACCCCATATAAGGCTAACAGCAATTAGTTTACAAGCAGCCTCTCCATGCAGACTGAATGAGAATCCCACCCTTGGGAATCCCAATACCCTGGTGTTTGGGGTCCCTGATTGGGAATCCCACACTTGGGACTGCCCATGTTAGGTAGGTTATTTTCATAATTTTTCTACCCTAACTTGGTATATTTGGGTAGGTGCCTGAAGTGGAATCTTTTGAGTATTTTTATGATTTTTTCAGATTTTTTGCTACCTGATGAGATCAAGTTCTATTTTTGGACCAATTTCCTTTTTAGGCAACTTTGATGTGCCTGGGATACCCTATATGCTTCCTATATGATATTTCCTATTTTTAAACACTCATATACACTCTCATGACCCCTGGTTTCAATATAAATGTTTTTTTTTTCCAAAAAGGCAAATCAATGATGCAGATCTTATTATTTTGGCTGATGCCATCATTTGTGACATTTGCCACACCGCTTTGCAAAGCTGTATATTTTTTTTCTATTTTTTAATGAAAAATACAATTAATATATATATTATTGAAAAATAATAGGTTTCAGAGTCAAAATTTGACCCCTCGAGCGACCGTCGAAGAAGTAAGAGAGAAATGGTTGACTCAAGATTGCCGGAAAAGGCAGCAACTTGGGCTGATAACCCAATGCAGAACAGAGGTTCCGGCATGTACATGGAAGAATGGGCCAATTGCCCAATCCATAACAAAAGCTCCCATGCCCAGCTGCATAGTTTCTTGTATACATGTGATGATCTTGTCAACGGATCTTTTTCTGCAACAATCGTTATGTCCAAATTTATTTTGCCAAAGCCAATGAATGTGCACACATTTCATACATCATATATTCTATCTCTAATTTTTGGATCTGTGATTAGTGGTCCGAGCATGCAGAAGCTATAAGAAGTCAAAAGAAACGATATCGAGATCTCAATCTCAAAACTTGTGCTTTGCTAATGAATTGCAGAGATAATGTTGCACTGAAGCAAGCAACAACTCCTCCTTCCTGAAAACCAAGAAACAAAAAGTTCAGAGACAACCAGCTCATATTCAGGTCTGCATCATGCACCATGCCTCCCACCACAACTTATGCTTCATCTTCCATCGTACATTTCAATGTCATTGGCCCATCAACAGTGTATGAACTGCATCCAGATCTCAATAAAAATAGCCATGAAACAAAGGAATTTCAAGAATCTTTTTTATCTCTTCAATAAAAATCATATTGAAGCAGCTAGCAAAATATAGCTTGGGTAAGCATTGAATGTTTTTAATGATACTGTCACTGATTATCATTCAAATAGTGTTTCCTGATACAACCTCAAAAGGTTCTCCCTCAGATCCTTTTCCTAAAATTACTTTGCACTACCTTGAAAATGTGGCCTCAGAATTGTAAGTGAAATTGTAAATGTACAGATATCTCCTGACAGTGGGTGAGTAGATTTTTGATATGTCAACTCACCAGAGGGATCAATTATGATTCAGTGCAGGATTTGATGGATACAGTGAGCCATTTTGTATCAGGCAAGTCTGTATTTAAATCTGCATGAGCAGATGCTGATGATTACTATCAATAGTAGTTGCAGAGGCCAACAAGGATAATGGTCTAGTTGACATCAGAAGCAATGGCCAACCATGATGATGATATTATTGGTGCTGTCTCCTTATTTTGGTCAATGGGTAATGCACTTCTTTTGAATGATGTTACTCAAGTCATTCATGACTATATGGATTCTGAGGAATTACTCTCTTTACAGACTTGAAATGTTGCCCTAGGTAATTTCCTTTGATCATCATTGTCTAGTTTGATTGACACTGCTGAACAGGGTCTGAATTCACTCTCCATATTGATAATCAAGACTTTTTCTTTTCATATGCTGAGTGATTACCTCCCAAAGTTTATATCAATAAGGGTTATGCAATGTGAGTAATATTTTGTATAATATAATATTATATTCTTACATTTTTGAAGACCAACATATACCGATGTAACATACTGAGTCTGCACCAGATACACTGATTCTGTTATAACCTGGACAACGATTCTTTATGGTGCATGTAACTCTGGTTATGCATTGACATTTTCAAGTAGGATGATAGATGGATATCGCAAGCTAGAAGCTGCAGACAAGGCACAGTATTTCATAGAATCAATAGAATTAAAGCATACTGATTAATCAAACAATATTTTTTGTTATAACTAGATACACCACTTTTGAGCCTTGATATTGATATTGTGACTTAGTTTAAAAAAATACTGATAGTCAAGTGGTTGAAGTTGCCGACTCTGGAGTAAGGTCAAGGCCCTCTTCTAACTTCCTTGAGTGTTCAAGTCCCGCCTATGGCAAATTTAAAAAATTAAGGTAGGTATTTTTTGAAGATAAAATATTAAGGCTATTTTTATTTTATTCAGTTACTTTTAATTATTGATTTTTTTTTAAAAAAAAAGAAACATAAAATGATGTATGTTTCATTGACCAGACAGTACAGAGCCTTTTGTTTCATGAGCATTAGGAAATTCCTGCTTGAGCCAGACTGATACACATTCACCAGCTTTTGTACATACAAATTCTTCAATATGATTAGTGACTTGCTCAGCACAACTAGCAAGTGCTTCGTGACACTTGGCTCGCATAGCGAGCCAACTTGGGCTCAAACTATCAAGAACTTCTTTAAGCTTTTCAGCAGCAAGACTGGCCAGTCACTGAATCTGTGTGATAGCTTGTCCAACTTCTTTCCAGCCTTTTTGGAGAACTTTTTTGCATTGCTCTCACTGGGGGCATGACATTCATTCCTTGTCATCCTTCATATCTGGTGAATTCCAAGCAAGGTTGTGCAAAAATCGTGTAAGATTACTACAACCCTCAGCAAGATATACTGTCATCTGGGCCAGGAGTCAGTTCACTATTGTAAGGAGTTGGTTAACAACGCCAATTACGGACCCAAAGCTGGTTCACCAAGAAGTAGATTATCCTGGGGTTATCACCAATAACGGCTTCTAGGAAAACACATGGACCTTTGCTGGAATGTTACTTCAGCAAAGTATAAAAGGGTGTAGCTACATTGTCTGAAATATTACGTCAGACAGGTAATCATGGTTGTTGCAAGGTGTTAAGACCGTGCCACCGACGGAGTCGGAGCTCCGATCAGAGACACAGAGGATTGTTGAACGTTAGTGTTGTTATTGAGCAACACCCTCGCCACGTTACCGTGTTCAACCAAGAGAGCAGAGGAGGACGAGTATGACGTGTACGAAGTCCGACGGAGGTTCGGAGTCGGCGATGATCAACGATCAAGACGACACCGAGAGCACAGAGGTGAGTGTTAACGTTAACGAGGTAATCCAAGTTGATATTAAAACTGAGGTATGTAAGTATGTACAGGCTCCTTATATACTGTACGGATAGTCAGTCTAATCTAAAGTACAATAAGACAATACACATCTCGGTACTACAGCATCGGAGGTGAGAAAGACAATAAGCTATTGTAAAGTAAATCAATATAAAGGTCAGCTGAGCTGTCAGAGAATAAAACAATAAGATCATAATCAAGTATAAGACCAGACCGATGCGCCGACGGAATCGGAAGGAGGGACAAGGTGGACACTGCTAGGCATGACTAGAGAGATTCAGGAAATCTCTAAGTCCAATCGCCGAATGAAGCTCCGACGGAGCTCCGAGTATTATGGTCGTAACACAAGGCTGAGATGGACGTCAGACAATGAACAAAGAGCGATCGCAAAGCTGGGTTGGACATCAGTTGATGAATCGAATATAAAGGCTTGCTGGAATGATCGTCAGACAAGAAAAACACAAAGTGCAGTCAAAAGATGCTGAATCAACAGTGGGTAGGTGGGAGTACAAGAATAACTAGTCTAAGGTATCAAGTGTATCCTAGAGTCTTTATATACTGTCCTACAGGATTCAGAATGAGTCAGTGTTACTTAGATTGAGTCAGTATTACTGATATTGACTTGATAGTATGAGTCAAAGAGAAGAATAGAAAGGAATCAGAATAAGTCATAAAGGCTTGCCTCATGTAGCCTACTGTACTGCCTCATGTTGTCCTGAGTCATATTGATCTTCCTCATGTACTGTGAGTCATAATGTTGAGTTGTTGAAATGAATGTTTCAGAGTTTTGTAGTAATGTGGGAAAATAAGCTGGCAAATGTGGAATGGGATCTGAGTTTTAGGCAGGCAATGCAAAATGTCTGATTCCTGACAACTATGTTAATAAATAAGAGAACAACTAAACATATATCAAGTATATGACTTACTTTCTTCATCATTCACACCTCCCAGCCCTAACAAGGATCACAACACTTCTTCTGCTCCATTAGACAGTGCACTTCAGGCACCCTCCAAACAGGCCTAGTTAGGATAAAAAATCATGTACCTAAATGGGCCTAAGAGGCCCAGCAAATGGGTAGCCTACCCAGCCTTTGTTTAGGTGGGTAGCTACCCATCCTGGAATATCTTAAGGGTAGCTACCCCTTTCTAAATATTTCAAGGGTAGCTACCTATCCTAGAAAATTCTTAAGTGTAGCTACCCACCTTTAATTATTAGATAGCTACCTTTTTCCAAATACTCTATGGGTAGCTACCTACCTCAAAATATTTGAAGGGTAGCTATCCCTCTGAGATATTTCAGCATATACAACATGCTCAATATATTCAATACACATAGTAGCATCTAGCATTAAAAAATTTACATCAGTAATGATATCTGCTATACTAATTACACTCATCAGTGATTACTGTTATTACACTTATTGCACTTAACAAGAAAAGAACTTGAAATTAACATATATTATCAATATATAAGACACTCAACTATTTATCAAACAATCAAACAGTAATTTAAGACTAGTATTATCACTTATTTTACTTATTACAGTCAACACACTCTTCAGTAATCATGATACATATATACAACAATATTTTGAGTGCTTATGTGCCACAACCGAGTCACTCATTCCCTTCCTTTCTGACACTTCCGAGCTTCCGAGCTCTATCCGAACATTTATCTTTCGCCGCTATGAACTATCTACGCAGAGTAGAACTCTGCTCCGACTCTGTATACGGATGCCGAACTTCCTTTGTATCTATTTTGACGGACTTTTCATACTTAAACCTACCTACTACGTGATGTACGGGGACTTTTCCCTCTTCGAAACCTCTTGAATTCACAACATTCTCTTGTCACTCGGTGAGCCTTAAGAGGTCAAAAGCTAAGTTTTCGAAAGCAGATCATATTCGTGTCCCGATACTCTTAGTACGCTAAGCTATTGTGACATTATGGGCACGTTTTTGCACTTTTTACATCAAACTTCATTTATATCTCATCCCATAATTTTTGTGTGCACTTGATACTGTAACAGGATGTTGTTTACATTATATTTACTCAGAAACACATTCAAGAACACTAAAATACATTTTGTAGGGCTAGTTATAGAGTGATATTTTGTGATGTAACAGTATTTTGTGTAAATTACTATGCATATATTCATGTAATGGAGGCAAATATAGTAATTTTTAGGGCTATTTTTAGTACCTACATTGGCCCTACATCATTTTTTTATCATATGAGGTCATTTGCTTACATATCCTGATCTGATCTAATCAGGCCATTTTAGGTTTTTCATGAATTTTTATAAATTTTCGGGTTTTTTTGAAAATGTACTGCTTATTTAATATCTGGATTATTATTAATTACCCAAGACAGTAAATATAAGCTATATGTGACAGGTGGTGACAGGCATGACCACCCCCCGGGGCCATTTCCGGGACCCCCTCTGGGTTATCACAACTATTTGCAATAGGTATCCAATAACTTATCAGTACTTTTTACAAAAGTTTTACAGTATCAGCTGAGATAAAGGCATATCCATCCACAGCGCCTTGAACATCAGGAAAAATCTATCTAGGCCCAGGTTGCCTGGAGACACCCCCAAAATTCCAGGCAGTTTCAAGTTCTTGAAATGATTTTAAATTAACCTTATGTCTTCAGGCTTACCTGAGTTGCTTTGAAAATCTTTAGAAATCTTTGAGAATCTCTGGGAAGCCTGGGAAGCCTAAGCTTTTGGGGGGTGTCTCTAGGCTCTCTGGACCCAAGGTATTTTTCCCTGATGAACTGGTTCAGTGCAGGAACACCTTGGGCCAGATTAGCTGCAGCTGGTAAGATCTTCGAGTTGTCAGTTGTAAATGCCAGCTGAGATCCAACAATTGTAGGTTCTTTATATCTATTGATGATTATATTGTTCAAGTCAGGTTTAGCAGCCAGATTGAGGGGTAGAACTACTCCCAGCTTAGTGATATCTGCTTTGGCCAACGTCCTCAGACGTCTCAGCAATCCTGGTGAGCTCTCTCCTCAGTGTATTCTTTCTGCTCTAAAATCGGTCTTAGTGCACCGTTCTATAATAGCTGATTAGACCATACCTTTGGTGGTAAAACTCGCTCAGACCATACCTCTGAGGTTTTTCAGCCTCATATGCTCAGAAGTGCGAGCCTACTACCATCTACCTATTGCTTTCGACTGCAGTAATTTAGTAAAATTGAACCATTATTTTGATCTCTACCATTTTCAGTGAGTTAAAAAGATTTAGATGCTGCACGCATAACTCATGTACATTCCAGGGCTTCCTCTTTACTTGAAAGAGATCCAGAAGTATGGGTAGAAATGGAATGTTTCTCCTCGGAAAGCTCTGGTGATACGTTCTCTATCCATCAGATGAGCTTTAAGATTCTAGGAGAGTCGTTGTCGGTCAAACTTTCACTGTCTCCCTGTTCAGAAGACAAGACTAAGATTGTGAATGATCAAAACTACATCTCTCTTTTTGCGGAAAATGTTACAGCCACAGATGAAGACCTTCTAGTCATTCATTCTACCTTCAGCTATAGCTTGTCTAAGAAAAAAGAACCTAAAAAACTAGTCTTTTCCACAAAGTCTCAAAGTCAACGTGAAAAATGGACTCAGAAGCAAAGAGTTCAAGTTTCTAAAGGAACAGTTCCCTCTACTATAGCTCAGTTCTCAGTGGGGGTAAGTCAATTTTTCTAAGCTGAAAGTAGATATATCTTACTGAATCAACCAGATGACAGAGAGATTTTATTCTGAAGGTCCTTACCAGGGCTGCCTCACGAATAACCAGAAATGGTTAAGTTTACCTAGAAAGCTGATCGAGGGGTAAGTCATAAACGTTGAAAATTTCACCAAAACTCAACACTTTTCAGGAGGGAAATTCAAGTACTGGATGCAGATTCACAATTGCCAATATTCAACGTTGATAGCATGTTGTCCTGATCCAAGTGCGACTATCTATTAACCACTCTCCAAGCTTTTTGCGAAGTTAGTCCTGTTAAGCTAGAGGAGCTAGATACAAAGAACTTAAATCCAATACTTGAATTTCCAACATTCCATTTCTCTTTCTACGCACGTTATAGCCTGAACATTAGTGATTCTTACTCCTCACTTTGGCTAGAACTAAATCTCTACGACAGGGGGAAAAGGTTCCTATCAATATTCATCCTTTATATATTATAAGCTCGACTGGGAAAAAGATCAACTTTTCTCGATTTTTTGTCAGACCGGGAACCGACATGTTGAAGTTCAATCAAGAATATGATCTCTTGTGCACAGCTTTGGAAGAAACTCTTGATAAAGTGGTTCAAAAGGTAAAAAAGTTCAGCGTTAACTTCAAATCTTCATTAACAACTCTCATCTCAGAGACTTCATAGACATCCTGATTTGTTTGAGAAGATAGAAACTTCCATCGGTGTCTTTCCTCTGCAGGATATCAACCCTGTCAAGTCTTTAATTAGCAGCTTTGTCATCAACTTTAATGTGGTCACTGCAGCTCACAAGGATAAGGGGGATGAAAGTGAGTGCATTTTACTTATTTTAGACAATTTCAACAGGGGGGGATTTATGTCTTTTCGAACTATGTATATCTCTTGATGTAAAACACAGAGATGTGGTAACCTTTCCTTTTCAAAACTACACCCACTTCAATCTTCATTATCAGGGAGTCCGCTCTTCTTTAGTTATTCATTCAGATAAAAGTGTTGTATTGTTTCAGAAAGATGGTAACGGTTGGGATAAAAACCTCTTCTTTAGCTAAAGTAGTAAGGCAGAGAGGCAGAGAAGAGAAGTTCAAGATTTAGGTAAATAGCACATTTTTTACAGGTAGAAAAGGTCGTTTCTGTCACCATTATAAAATCTATGATCACTGTCTTCCCATTTGTTTCTATCCTCCTTCATGCAAGATGAGCTCCCAGTATCTCAACCCAAAATCTTTGCTCTCTTGTAAGAATGCCAGCTATTCTGGTGCTAGTTGCTCTCAATACTGTGGTATTTTTGCTCCTCCGAATCCTGAGGGAATACCCTACGAAGAAATCACTCCTCTGGTTAAATGTGCCGTTTGCGGTTGTTTTGTCGCTTCTCACGTTCATGATATAGTCAAGGTACACTGATTTTTTTTTCCCTTTTACCTCTATGTCTAAACTTCTTTCTATCAGGACAACCAAGAGAATCCAGAATAGGTGAGAGATAATAAAATCCCTTGCTCTCAAAGTATCTATTGACTGAAATCATGCTTGTAGTCCTCTAGGGCCAAGCCCTATCTGGCTCATTCGGCCACTGAAGAAAACTTGAAAAAATTGCGCTCTCAATTCTTATGCCCAGACTTGAAAGAAGGAGCCAAATTCTCTTCTTCCCCTTTCAGAGCCCAAGCAGAAAAGCGCAAAGACAGAGAGAAGCAAGAGCAGTCAGAGGAGAGCCAGGAAGAGAATAAAAAAAGACGTTTTGATCCTTTACAGGCAGTGAGTTAACAAATTTTCAGCCTAAAAGCTTAGTTGCTGTCAAAGTGCTTTCGAAAACATTACTGGACGCCAGAAGAAGAAGAAAAAAACCACCGATTCTTCTAAGCCTCCTGTCAAAAAAGCCCCTGCCGTCAAACTCGAAATGTATCACATAGCACTTTGTGGTAATATGATGGATCTAGTCAATGATGAGCTTCAGAAACTCAGCATTCACGCGTAAGTTCATTTTCTCTGAACTCAAGCTGTCGTTGAGTCTGTCTTCCAGGTGGAAGAATATTCAAGAGCTCAAGCGTCAACGGGAAATCCAAATTAGTCCTGACGCCTCTCATTACAATATCTGTAGTGCTATTCACCAGGCCTTTGACAATGTTCTCCCAGAGGCAGACCCTAACAGTATGAGGTTTTGCCTCTTGCAGGTCAAGATTGTGGGAAAAGGAAAGGTTTCTATGTTGAAGCCTCCAAACGTTCAAAATCTAGGAGTACGTGAACTGCACCTGTAAGTATTTCAAATTCTTGAAAGTTACTGCTGCTAATATTGAATGTTCATTTCAGGGCCACCATTTCTGCAAGACCTAGGGAGCTCTCAAAAACGCTCTATCCAAATTTCTTCTTCATAACCTTACCAGAGGGATCAGAGGACTTGGAAACCCTCATTGCTCAACCCAAAAGTAAAGAGAGTTCTTTCAAAGAAAAAAGTTACATCAAATTGAAGGTAAGTCTCCTTTACATTCAAGTTTTTTTTCCTATCTGAATTACGTTGTCTGTGGTCAGTTATTCGTGGAAGTCACCTATTCTGAAGATGATAACAATGAAGATCAGAATGAGGAGGGAGTCAAAAGTGAAAGTGATTCAGACCTTCCTCAGGTACAACTTAATCGTCTTTCCTAATGTGTTTAGTTCTAATCCTTACAGTACAGACTGACGGTGCCAAATTTTTGATGACTCAAGACTTTGATATCTTAGTTCGCACTACAACCAACATGGCAGGACCCGTTTTTGGTCTTGATAGCTGTGATTGGGTAAGAGTTGATGTTCACGCTAATTCAAAATCTTAACGTATATGTTTCTGTGCAGTGAACCTCCAGATTGGAACGACATGCTCAATACTCTTGCTACCTGGACATAGCGGAAAGTCTCAAATATTGGTTTATGCATTTGGAAGAGGGGGGCTACTCATGCCTTGTAGTGGATGAGATTCTCAGGTTGCTGGAATTCCGCGTCCTAGGCTCTGCTAAGGTTCTGGTCAAGCTAAGTGCTCAACTCCCCTCTTGGACCAAAGGGCAGCAAGATCCTTTTGAGGAGACGTTCTCTCTAGGTCCTGGAGGGATTGACCTGATCGTCACCTGTCTCCAAGAACTATACGTTCACATTGACAACGCTGATATAGCATTTCAAAAATATCTTGGTGATACCTCTAACCTCTTATTGTATAAGAGTCTGCTTCAGTTTCCTAGTGCGTCATTTCAGAAAGGAGACTTCTCGCAAAAAATGGGACCCTAAAGATGGGTTTTTGCATTTGTGGGAGGTCCTTGAAAGATACAGCCATCTCTTACCGGTATGTTTCTGAGAACATCAAATGTGTTAATCTGTACTAAGGCCCGCATCTAGGAAGACAAGATATACACTCTGTTCTTTGACTATCTCTCTGGCATTGATTTGATGACTCAATCTACTGTGAAAATCCACAAAAAATTGCTTGACACCTTTGGTAGCTTGTCTGAACCTACCAAAATCAAGCCCCATGCCCTTTGCTCTGGGCCTTATGGCCTACAGGGCAAGTTTACTTTTCAAGTGAAGTGTGTACTTGACTGGTACAATATCAAACGTCCTGATTACGAAAACTTGTATGAGCTTTATTCCAAGCTTTGCAAGACTCTAGCGGAGCGTATTATTACTCAATTTGCCACTGGTCCTTCTACCTTTTTGGCCTTGGGTCCTTCTTTCACAGGTCCTTCTTCATCTTTGTTTGCATCGTCTGCAGGTTCTTCGTTCACAGGTCCTTCTTTGTCTTTGTTCGAGGGTCCTTCTTTGTTCACTTCATCTGCTTCATCTGCAGGTCCTTCGTTCGCAGAACCTTCATTCGAGGGTCCTTCTGCAGGTCCTTCTTCATCCTCTTTGGGGGGACCTAGCTCATCGTCTGGTTCTCATGAGGGTTCCTTACCTAGCCAATGGAGACCTTATAGTTATAGGCCTCCTCCTTCTGCCTGTAGACCAACCCCATCTTCTACGTCTACTTCTATGCCTGCAGCTCCATCAGGAAAAATCTATCTAGGTTCAGGTTGCCTGAAGACACCCCCAAAATTCCAGGCAGTTTCAAGTTCTTGAAATGATTTTAAGTCAACCTTATGTCTTCAGGCTTACCTGAGTTGCTTTGAAAATCTTTGGAAATCTTTGAGAATCTCTGGGAAGCCTGGGAAGCCTAAGCTTTTGGGGGGTGTCTCTAGGCTCTCTGGCCCCAAGATATTTTTCCTGATGTCCTCCCCCTTGTCTGTATTCTTGAAGTATCACGCTCTAGAAGTTCTCAATGTCCATAGCATATTGTTTCTTGAAGTTGTACTATAGTAATTACTTAATGAATAGAGCTGATACATTAAAATCTTGCACAGTCATAACTTGACACATCTGAAGTCTTGAAGACTCAAGAGAATTAAGAACTAGCCAGGAGCTGAGCCAACTTTAGATTGAGCAGAGTTAGCCAGTAAATGAGCGATCACTGGCAACCTGTGTGAGCTCTGAGTGCCAAGTGAACAACCTGTGCTTGGGCAATTCCAAGATGTAGCAGGTTGCAAGTTGGAAATCTTACAAGAGTTGGTGCTATTTACTGAAAACAGCTGAGGCTGTAACTTTTATGCATAACAAGTGGGCAACTGCCTGAGGCCTGTTTTGCATTACCAAGGGGCAGTTGCCTACCCCTCAATAAGCCTCACTATATCTCACTATAGCAGTGGATGTAATGTATAACAACTTGGGCAACATGTTATGCATAACATATAGGCAAAAACATTTTTCAATATTTTTGAAAAAAAGATTTAATTGTATCTTTTGAAATATCCATTTTTGGAAAAAAACTGACATCCCCTATAGGAAGTCTTTTTTTTAAGGTCTATCAATATATCCTCAACCCCTAACCATTAACCCAACCCCTAACCAAACCCCTAACCCTTATTGGCCTATGTTTGGCACTGAATCAGACTCCTCCCTAATGTTGGGGTTAGCATAGATTATGCCCATAGCTCAAGGTCTATCCACATCGCACAGAAGAGCTGGAAGCATACAAACTGCAGATTGTGGATTACTTTAAATCTTCACCATATGATCCATCTCACTAGGTCGGAGGGCATTTATTTACGTGGGATTATTGAGGAAAATAGTGGTGTGAATTACAAATAATTTCCCAATATAGTTCCTGGACTATAATAGATAAATTTCACACGACATAAATGTTGTTAAAATTAATTTATTTCTCAATTTTTATCAGGTGTAAATAATGGTGATATAATTTATTATTCTCATATGGGATAAATGTATTTTTTCAATAGTAATCTTAGTTTAATTTCTCCGGCAATAAATTATATAATATTCATCAAATTTCATACAATTTCCCTTTCATGATTTAGTCCTTTTTTCACCCGTAAAAGGTAGTAAGATTTTTGGTATTTCCCCTTTGTGATAAGCAAGTTATTTCGCAAGTGATATACAAAGCCCAATGACTGGGCAAGCATTGAGGGCAACTGGGCATGAAACTGGGGATATTCCGGTTTTGATTACTCTATCAATTTCCAGGAAGCGCTTGAGCGCTTGGAAGTAACGCTCAATTAGTCATGCACTTGCGCCAGTGGCTTAGTCATACACTTCACGACTGTTTTTCTCACGACTGTTTTTCTTCGAATGCTTTCCAATTATGTGCAGACGCACCCGCAATACAGACGAAGAACACGATCACTTCAGGCACCTACCCAAACATACCATGTTAGGGTAGAAAAATCATGAAAATAACCTACCTAACATGGTCAAAATCCCATGGGCAGTCCCAAGTGTGGGATTCCCATATAGACTGGGGATTCCCACTTGGGATTCCCAATCAGGGACCCCAAACACTAGGGTATTGGGATTCCCAAGGGTGGGATTTCCATTCACTCTGCATGGAGAGGCTGCTTGTAAACTGATTGCTGTTAGCCTTATATGGGGAAAGAACTAGGAGAACTTTACTGAGGCCAGGAAGCCTGTGTGTTTCATATCAATATATATTATATTCTTCTCTGCTTCTTGTGTGAATGTTTTCAAATATATATTTATCCATGAAATTAATTGGTATACATTCTCTAGTTTCTGCATGACCTGTGGACATATTCATAGAATTATATTTACAGTGGTCTGAATTTCTCATTTACTGTAACAATGCAATTAAGACAATTACTAGGATTATAAAGTTACTCTCACTAGAAATTCAACACTGGAAGTTCAAGGAATCCCATTCACTGGGAATCCCACTCTCTGGGAATCCCACTCTCTGGGAATCCCATTCAATGGGATTCAGGAATTGATACTACTGCCTACTATTATATATGGCAGGTAAAAGTTTATAAAGTCAAAACTACCACCTGTGCTTCATGCTGAGGGTAGATACAGGGATCATGCTGAGGGTAGATACAGGGATGAGACTAAGATCCCTGTATCTACCCTCAGCATGAAGCACAGGTGGTAGTTTTGACTTTATAAACTTTTACCTGCCATATATAATAGTAGGCAGTAGTATCAATTCCTGAATCCCATTGAATGGGATTCCCAGAGAGTGGGATTCCCAGAGAGTGGGATTCCCAGTGAATGGGATTCCTTGAACTTCCAGTGTTGAATTTCTAGTGAGAGTAACTTTATAATCCTAGTAATTGTCTTAATTGCATTGTTACAGTAAATGAGAAATTCAGACCACTGTAAATATAATTCTATGAATATGTCCACAGGTCATGCAGAAACTAGAGAATGTATACCAATTAATTTCATGGATAAATATATATTTGAAACATTCACACAAGAAGCAGAGAAGAATATAATATATATTGATATGAAACACACAGGCTTCCTGGCCTCAGTAAAGTTCTCCTAGTTCTTTCCCCATATAAGGCTAACAGCAATCAGTTTACAAGCAGCCTCTCCATGCAGAGTGAATGGAAATCCCACCCTTGGGAATCCCAATACCCTAGTGTTTGGGGTCCCTGATTGGGAATCCCAAGTGGGAATCCCCAGTCTATATGGGAATCCCACACTTGGGACTGCCCATGGGATTTTGACCATGTTAGGTAGGTTATTTTCATGATTTTTCTACCCTAACTTGGTATGTTTGGGTAGGTGCCTGAAGTGAACACGATCCACAATCTCAAATCCACAATCTCAATGACGCCGCTGCGGAAGAATACAGACGAAGAACACGATCCACAACCTCAACAAGCACATCGATCCGACGCCGCCGCGGAAGTAACGCTCAAAGTAACGCTCAATTGATTGAGAACGCGACACGGCAACGCGAACAAAGAGAGACCGGAAGATTGATTGAGATGCCCATGGAAGGAAATGATGTAGTTGGGAATATTACGCCGTTGCTGCTTGAAAGAGCAGAGGACGAATTACCGTCTCCCAAGTGAATAACCAACTTGTATGAAAAACAAAGATCTCGACATGCCGCTTCCGGCCTTGAGAGAACATACATGGATTGAGCGGGATTGAGCGTACATCAATGTTGAGAGACATACATTGCAGACAATATAATTTGGGTCTTTCGGCGCATTCTCTTTCTAATAATAAGTGCGCGATTGACTCTGTGAGGATGGCTGAGTGAACCACATTAATATTGTGAGATAGACAAGTAAACGCTTACCTGCTCTGCGCCGTTTTGCAACTGCTATAGGTGTCATCCAGATTCTGTCCGAACAGGGGCATCGTTTGTCCCATTCTGCTCTTCGTCGAGCGAAATTTCTCGACATCCCAATTTTCCATTGGTATCCATGATCAAGATATGCGTATAAATAGCCTGGACCGTCAGCGCGCGATGTCGGGCGCGATTTTCTTGATGCATATGCGGCGCGCAATGCGTGAGTGGGACGCTTTGACATATTGAGAGTTGGATGCTCTGGAAATACAAAAGAGTAATGGATTGAGAGATGCAAGGCAGAGGGAATGAAGAAAGCGCTGTTGGTCGATGGGATCAAATGGAAGCACCACCTTATCAGCAGTCGGTCATCGTCGGTCATCGTCGTGTAAGTAAGTATGAATGTGTTAGGTGAACTCCTGGAGTTCGTATGCTTCTCACAACAAACTTGAGGGCATCGAAAGCATATCACAGGTGAAATGTAATTGAAGTGACTCAGCCCATTCGTTTTGTTCGAATATCTTCCGAGATTCCTTGTGATTCCTTCAGACCTAAGTGTACCAGACTTGAGTTTGTAAAGTTCATGTGAATCATTACTGGAACATAGGGAGCTTCAGACTTAGAGTGCATTGAATCAGATAAGGATAACGAAATTTTGGAATTCTGCGCACCTGAAGTACTTTGGAACCTGAGAGCAAAGCGACCACACCTGAAGAACACCTGAAGAAGTTCGGGCAGCTGCTTAGTCATACGCTCGCGATAGTGGCTTAGTCATTGTAGATCTCCCACGCGTTTCGCCTGTTGGCATACAAGGAGCAAGATGTCACCGAGCGATCACTGTGGATGATGGCATAAAGGATCAACATACATTTTGAGAACGTCGGAGAGAGACTGGGAGCAGGAGGTGCTCCGGTCGAAGTCTGGATTGGTCAGGTCAAGGCATAAGAGTAAACATTATTTGTCTTTCTACAGCGGCAAGCAATGCATGAAGAAAATCTCAGTGTATAGCAAGCATTCCAATGTGTGAATAAAATTGGGACATAGAGAACTTATTGTAATGTCTTGCGTTGTTCATCGTCAGATGTATCAGAATCATCCAAAGGTATGAAGCGTCGGCCTTCTCTCTACATGAGGCCATCAGTAAGACAGCTGAATGAATACAACGATCAACTCACGAAAGGGGAACGTCGTCGTCGCGAAGTTGATGGCGCCAAGTTGGTGACTTGGCTGAAATCCGTTGGTGTAGGATCGACGTCGTCGATGTTCGTCGCAGTCGCGAACGATCTCGAAACGGGCACTGTAGCTGCTGAAGCCATCGCAGGGGTCGTCGGAAGGCGTGCTGGCGTCAGATTGGGATTTGTAGCATTCTGTAGGTGGAAGGAACCTCGAGCAGTAGCAGGGACAGCACGAGCTATGGCTTTGTGACTAACAGGTTTAAACCTGGACTTTGCCTCGATCGTACGAGGCATTGGGATTCCAGGAGCCCTTGAAGCAAATGCAATGGATGAATAAGGCGAAGACGGCTGGTATAGAGCTACCATCTGCAATAGAGGCAGTGGCCTGTGTTTTGGGATGTCTACCAGCGCCGAAAAATGAGCGCCGAAGCGATGAACTTACGCCTTTCAAGTCTCCATGAACACCTGTAGCTGTAAAATCTATGCAAAGTAGTTCGATAAGTATCCACCAGAGCTTTGCGAAGTACACCGATACTCTCTCCAAGGGTCAAATCTTACCTCCGGGCAGGCCAGAAATGCTCCGGGGGCTGCTATTTTTTATTATATATATATATTATTGGTATTATTTAATTAAAAAAACAGGAAAAAAAATAATATATAGCTTCGCAAAGTGGTGTGAAAGATATCACAAATGATGGGAACAGATGAAATGATGTGATGGGATCTGCGTCAATCATTTCCTTTTTGGGAAAAGGATATTTATATTGAAACCAGGGGTTACAGGGTACTACTGTATATATATGGGTGTCTAAAAATAGCAAATATCATATACAATCCAAAAATGACCAAAACAGGGTACAGGCTATCCCAGGCACATCAAAATTGCCCAAAAAGGAAATTGGTCTAAAAATAGAACTTGATCTCATCAGGTAGCAAAAAATCTGAAAAAAATCATAAAAATAGTGAAAAAAATCAGGGTTGCCTTGATGGCCCTGGAAATGCAAAATTAAAAAAAATACGCGACAAGTGTAAAAAATTTTATCGCTCCAAATCATACTAGATCCTCTATACATTGGGTATATATGATGTACATGCTATTTTTAGCACCCCCAGTACTCTTAGACACCTAGAATAGCTGATATCATTCAATATATTCAGTACACTCAATGCCTGTTATACTTAATACACTTAACAATGAAAGATTTTAGAACAGTATTTATGTGTGTTATACTTAACACACATAACAATGAACAGTGTTCATGTGTGTTATGCTTAACATACTTATCAATGAAAAACCTTGGATCAGTGTTGATGTGTATTATGCTTAACATACTTAACAATAAAAAACTTCAAAACAGTGTTGATGTGTATTATACTTAACACAATTAACAATGAGAAACATCGGAACAATGTGCATATGTGTTATACTTAACACACTCAACAATGACAAAGTTAAAACAGTGTTCATGTGTGTTGTACTGATACACTCAACAATGCAAAAACTTGGAACAATGTTACTGCATGTTATACTCAACATACTGAACTCATTACACTTATAACACTTAACATACTTCATCAGTAACTATAACACACCAGCAATAGAACATTGTTATACTATAACACATATATAACAATGAGTTTTGGGCGCTTATGGGCGCTTATTTTGAGTTTTTGAGTTGAAATTCATTCATACCACACTCAATAATTTTTGTGTGGGGTTTATACTGTGTAAAGATGTTGTTTATATCATACTACACTAGATACAATTCGGAGAACCCAAATTTACAGCTTGTGGGACTGGCTATATTGTGATCTTCTGTGATTTAACAGTGCTTTGTGTAAATCACAATGCATACACCCATGTTATGAAGTCAAATTGCCACTGGGTAATGAAAAGAGTCATCCTACAATCTATTCTATGCTCACTGTATGTGATACAGCTAAGAGATCTGTAATCTGGATCATTGAACATAACATATATTGTTACATGGAACTGTAGCCATCCCTTGTGTACATGAAATAGATACATGTATATCACAGAGTCCAATAGTCATACTGAGTATCTGAACCATGTCCAGACACTTTTAGTAGACTGTAGGAGTGATTCCCTCATGAACCAGCATCAGTATCCTTGCATTACATGGACATATGCATTGTCATTTACACAAAACACTGTTGAATAATAAAAGATCATGATATAGCCAGTCCCACAAGCTGTAAATTTGGGTTCTCCAAATTGTATCTAGTGTAGTATGATATAAACAACATCTTTACACAGTATAAACCCCACACAAAAATTATTGAGTGTGGTATGAATGAATTTCGACTCAAAAACTCAAAATAAGCGCCCATAAGCGCCCAAAACTCATTGTTATATATGTGTTATAGTATAACAATGTTCTATTGCTGGTGTGTTATAGTTACTGATGAAGTATGTTAAGTGTTATAAGTGTAATGAGTTCAGTATGTTGAGTATAACATGCAGTAACATTGTTCCAAGTTTTTGCATTGTTGAGTGTATCAGTACAACACACATGAACACTGTTTTAACTTTGTCATTGTTGAGTGTGTTAAGTATAACACATATGCACATTGTTCCGATGTTTCTCATTGTTAATTGTGTTAAGTATAATACACATCAACACTGTTTTGAAGTTTTTTATTGTTAAGTATGTTAAGCATAATACACATCAACACTGATCCAAGGTTTTTCATTGATAAGTATGTTAAGCATAACACACATGAACACTGTTCATTGTTATGTGTGTTAAGTATAACACACATAAATACTGTTCTAAAATCTTTCATTGTTAAGTGTATTAAGTATAACAGGCATTGAGTGTACTGAATATATTGAATGATATCAGCTATTCTAGGTGTCTAAGAGTACTGGGGGTGCTAAAAATAGCATGTACATCATATATACCCAATGTATAGAGGATCTAGTATGATTTGGAGCGATAAAATTTTTACACTTGTCGCGTATTTTTTTTAATTTTGCATTTCCAGGGCCATCAAGGCAACCCTGATTTTTTTCACTATTTTTATGATTTTTTTCAGATTTTTTGCTACCTGATGAGATCAAGTTCTATTTTTAGACCAATTTCCTTTTTGGGCAATTTTGATGTGCCTGGGATAGCCTGTACCCTGTTTTGGTCATTTTTGGATTGTATATGATATTTGCTATTTTTAGACACCCATATATATACAGTAGTACCCTGTAACCCCTGGTTTCAATATAAATATCCTTTTCCCAAAAAGGAAATGATTGACGCAGATCCCATCACATCATTTCATCTGTTCCCATCATTTGTGATATCTTTCACACCACTTTGCGAAGCTATATATTATTTTTTTTCCTGTTTTTTTAATTAAATAATACCAATAATATATATATATAATAAAAAATAGCAGCCCCCGGAGCATTTCTGGCCTGCCCGGAGGTAAGATTTGACCCTTGGAGAGAGTATCGGTGTACTTCGCAAAGCCCTGGTGGATACTTATCGGACTACTTTGCATAGATTTTACAGCCTCAGCTGCCAGTGAAGACTTATTTGAATCCATTACTCGCTCATGCCTTGCTGCCATTGTAGTGCCACCCACTACTGCCATGTGCCGTACCTGCCACCGCCGCCACCACAGCCAGATGCCACTCCTTTGGATCCTCCTAGGTCTTACTGTCATCCCAGTACGACTGGTCAAGTTCGCCATACACCATATCCTTCGCCGTCACCACAACCACAACAAGAAGCTGACATCCTTCTGAATCCCATTCCGATCACTGATAATTCCCTTGTCATGATATCCAAACCCAAAGGGGAGGTGAACAGGCCTGGCCGAGGTGGTTATACCTTAGATAGGGTCCTTGGTTGGCATCACAATGTATTGGTCAAAGTCAAAGTAAGTTTTTGCCTTCTAGACGATCATGGTAACCGAATTCTCAATGTTTTCATTCAGCAAACTGTGAAAACTATTGTCATTGAGGGATTGGATTGCACGAAACCTTTTATACAACAATCATCCACTCGCTTGGAAACCGTGCGACAGGAGGTAAGGAAGGTCAATCTATATCGAGACCATTCACTAAAAATGGTTTAGATACTGCTCAAATATCCAATGCTGTACATGTACACCAATCTTTGGGCTGTCAACGATCTAATTCGCACGCAGTTAGCTCTTGAACGAGCCAAACGCAAGCGCAAAGAGGTCGCGGCTCAAAGCGCTCGTAGTATCAGAGAGGCTAGAAGAGACGCTCTGAATGCAGTTCTGGCCGCGTATGATTGATTTCAAGTTACACAGTATCCCAACCAAATCTATCATCCGTCTATCCGATATTTCTCTATCCTCCATCCTTTTCATCATAGCTCCCAATTCCAAATTTTACCTTGCAATTTCGAGATACTATGGATTACTTTGTGGTCTTTGTGGCTCCGCACATTTCCAGGAGCGAGTTTGCGTTCCGGATCGTTTCCTTTGTGGCGTTTGGCCGACTGCTGGTCTCGCACATTTTCCGAAAGCAATTTCGCATTCTAGAACACTTTGGGACATATCACACTGATCAAAGCGAAATGAAAAACACAATGCAAGCTCGTGATCACCAAGTAGAAGGACTAATATCGACAAGAACATCATCAATTGGTAGGTCCGACTTCCCGATCCATCCATGAAAGAACCTGACACGCTGCAGATAGGGGCATATTTCTGCACGCACTGTGATAATATAGAGGGTACAATTCATTCAAATGGTATTCACAATGAAATCAAGAAGTACCGCAAGACAGCTTTATATTGAAAGGTCCGACTTCGAAGTTATCCATAGAAATCTGTACTGACACATTGGTGCAAGCAAGGTGATAATATAGAGAGCACAATTCATTCGGAAGGAATTGCTTCTTAGTTTGTCACAAAGTACCCAATCGCCACAACGTTCTCATCCAAATCCCTTCCTCCTACAGACGGATCGTGAATGTCTTTGTTTTCCTCTTCGACTGACATATATAAGCTGAGCATTTCCAATCACTTCCTTCATCTTCCTCACTCGGCTCTCCAGCTTCTTTCGTATATTTTATCCGCATTCTCTATCTTCCCAATGGCTTCGTATATGGAAATTGATATCCGTGTCGAATCGCTCAGCTACAGGTTCTTCAATGAGAACTGTGAGCATGTTCCATCTCTGAAGTCTGCTTTCATGTTCTAACCCTCCGTATCAGTCCCTTACCAGCCAGGATGTACTGTTGTTTGTTCTTCGGATGACATGTACTTTGCCTTGGACGTGGATCGTCTTCGGGTCGTGACAGGCCAAACTTGCTTTGACGCCAGCTATTCAATGATCCCAGGGGTCGCCGACCTTTCCTATTCAGCATACATTCTTGAAAAGTTGTTTCTATGCTTGAATCCTACTACGCGCTTCCCTTCTTTTGACGATATGACCGTCAGTGAGCTGGTTGTATTTGGAAAGGCCGCAACCGAATTTCATATCCAGTCTGCAATTGCTCTTACCTTTGCGTATTTGAAGTAAGCGATGTTCTGACCTGAATTATGAAAACACTCACAATTCAGTAAAGGCAACACATACATAAGCACCCCAAGGATGTTCTCGCCTATGCGGTTTGGTGTGGTCACAGTGGCTTAGTCAAAGAAGTCGCTTCCACGGATTACCTTAACGCGCCGTTGTTGGAAGTAGCGCAAATCCTACCCGATCCTTTTTTCAGGACTTGGGTGAGCTCATTTCATCAAACATTGCAACTGGCTCTATCTGACCGCATCTACCAGTGCCTTTACCGTGACGCTCGTGGATCAGACTGCATTCTGTTGTTCTAGATATAATTGTGTATCAGGGACATGGTGAGTTCAATTCATTGTACATGGCAATTAGCTCTATCTCATGCGACTCCTATGATGAATTAGCACATTTTCTCGTTCCCAAATATACCTACCACTTACCAATTAGCTGTATCATCCTGAAGGACCCCCGACCCGTTGACGCGCGCGCCAGACTTTTATATCACGACTGTATAATAAGATCATCTCTGGATTTTCTGCTTCGATCCTGGCGAGTCTCATGAATACTACGCTCTATATGTTAAGCCAATCAAATCAACGGGTGATGCAGTATACCATTACTATTGGCGATTCAAGGCAACTTTGAGGTAGTAAAATCCAACGTGACGATGACGGTCTAGAATTGAGAATCTATATATATATACGTTCATTGAAGAGAACTTATACTGAGGCGCGATAAATTGTTGTGTAGTCTACATGCCCACCTCTCGACAAAACCTCTTGACGAAAGGGAACCCCACAGACTCTCAGGCAGCCACCGTCTGCGAAACAAGCCTCAACCTCGGAATCCCACTCAGCTACCCTAAACCAGATCCAACCTCTGTATTTCTTTAGCACCATGAATGCATCCAAGAATGATCCACCTACTCTCCGCATTCGCTCAGTTCGACTCTGCGTACGAAATCAAGACTTTGTACGATGCTCTTTTCTCACAAGAATATGCGAACATTCTGGATGGGTACTTGTGGACCTGCGAGTTTTGCTTACAACGATATTACTGATGAATCGGTGGCTTACCTTTGCTCATTGCTCAGCAAGCAGTCAAAGGTCGTTATAATGCATTAATTCTTAGGAACCTACACTACGTCTCGTACACTCTTTGATCGACTGCGGTTTTGGGCACGAATCTGCTCCTTCAAAGCAAACATGGACTTTCCAACATCCGCCTCCTGGGCATCTCACTGCAGGCACTATTACATTACTCTCGAATGGAAAACCACGAGTTGAAACCACATCTGCACATAGATGGAAAGCATTCGAAGAAAAACAGTCGTGGTAGTGTGACCTCAGGTTCTTGTGTCCTCGAGACAAAACTAAATTAAGCGTTCAGAAGGCATTGTCGATGATATCCAGGAGGGTTCCACAACGCCTAGTGAAGTGAGAACACGCCCAAGATGTAAGTGTATGACTAAGCCACTGGCGCAAGTGCATGACTAATCGAGCGTTACTTCCAAGCGCTCAAGCGCTTCCTGGAAATTGATAGAGTAATCAAAACTGGATAGAGTAATCAAAACCAATAGAGTAATCAAAACCGGAATATCCCCAGTTTCATGCCCAGTTGCCCTCAATGCTTGCCCAGTCATTGGGCTTTGTATATCACTTGCGAAATAACTTGCTTATCACAAAGGGGAAATACCAAAAATCTTACTACCTTTTACGGGTGAAAAAAGGACTAAATCATGAAAGGGAAATTGTATGAAATTTGATGAATATTATATAATTTATTGCCGGAGAAATTAAACTAAGATTACTATTGAAAAAATACATTTATCCCATATGAAAATAATAAATTATATCACCATTATTTACACCTGATAAAAATTGAGAAATAAATTAATTTTAACAACATTTATGTCATGTGAAATTTATCTATTATAGTCCAGGAACTATATTGGGAAATTATTTGTAATTCACACCACTATTTTCCTCAATAATCCCATGTAAAATAAATGCCCTCCGACCTAGTGTCTGTGGCCATTAGAGTGGATAAGGAAGCTAGGCAGAAAGCTGCCAACACTCCATTTGATTTGGGCAATCCAGACAGCTTCCATACTCTTCTTCTCAAAGAGTTGTTATCTGCTAGAAAGAGGCTTTCTAGTGGTGGCCAATCTTTTTCCTCATCCAGCTCAAAACGTCGTGACACACCTTGCATCCTTTGGAATGAGAAGAGGTGTTCAGAGCCCTGTCCTAATAAGATAGGGCTCATGCACAATTCGCATACATCACATGATTAGCTGTGAAAAGGCCGAAAAAAATTCATAGTCTCAAATTATTAATGAAAATAAAAAAACTGCTTGCGCAGAAATGTTTTTAAAGTCTGAATGAAGAACTCTGCACAAGCAGATTTAGAAGAAAAGGCCATCTTGCAGTGCTATTCATTTTTGAAGCATCATCTGCACTGTTACACTTCTGGTTTCACAAGTCATGTGATGTATGTGAATCGTCCATGAGCCCTTAGCCTGGAACCCAGGGCTCGTAAGGCCATCGTGCTCGACATGTTTGAAACTCCGACGCAATGCCAGGTGCTGCCGGTCAATCAATCTCACGTAACTGATATGACTCTCATACTGACTCTGAGTCTTTTTGCCAATTTCTTCACTTACATCAAGCTTAATAAATACAGGAAACTGTGTGAACACAAGCCAGTCTCTGAGCACAAGACTCCCATGACATTCTGGGTACATTCCTTGCAGGAAACATCAATTTGGCCACCCAGAACACTCAGCTCGGGCCGCTCAGCCAGATCGTACAGATGTCACTATGTCAGATTTGCATGGCTTTTACAACTCTTGCAAGTGAAGGGACTCCAAGAGAGAGCTGACAGGAGAGTCTGTCATGAAGCTGATTCATCAGCATATAAACTCAAGACAGAGCACATATACAAGTCTTACAAGTTGAAGAAAAGAGAATCAACGAGCGCGAGCGTGCTATTGCATCAAATTCTCACAGGCCGGCATCAAGCGGCAGTGTCAAAATATTTCAAATATGTCGAGCACGGGGATCTCAGGAGCCCTTGGTACCAGGCATTATTCAAGAACGACTTTTCTTCTTGAACTATTGCGGCTAGCCAGGCTAATGAGCCCTATCTTAGCAGGAAACATGGCTACTGCAGTGAGTGTGGAGAATAGCACAGAGCCATTGACAATCAGTCCTGCTATGACCAGCTCCAGAAGTGTCGCAGAGAGAGTAGAAAGCACTCTTCAAGGGCCTAAATCTCTAGCTGGTACAAAGCATACTTTGGACTCATCTCAAGCCACTTCCAATCCACGTTTTTGACATGGTTATCTATGGTCTTCTTCCAGTTCTTCATCTACTAATATCATTTCTCCCAGTATCACATCTACCATGACTGCACCTCCTCTACCTTCACCTCCTGAACATTTCTTTAAAAATTCTCAAATTCATGCTGCTCTACAGTCCATGTCTAGTTACATCAAAGTTGAAACTCCATTCAATGTAGATCATTTGGAACTCCTCCTGTCTTCTCATCCTAACCAACCTTTTGTTGCCTCTGTAATTTGTTCATTAAGGGAAGGGTTCTGGCTTGTCTGTGAAGCAGAGTGGGAAGACCTCTGCCTTTTGCACTCAGGTGGGACAGGAATTTAAAGTTAGCCAATACTGGGCCTAAGCCCATAACATTCAGAGCGGATCATGGAGGGCTACATAATGGTACAGGATAGGTAAGGATGTAGCTACATACCACTACATATATACAAACAATGAGAACATACATGATATGAGGGAAAGGAGGGAGGGTGAAGGAAAAACAGGCAGATCAAGGTTAGATCTATGTAGATAAGGGTTAGTACAATGTAGAGGCTTATCAGACATGATCAGAGCACACTGAGACACCACATAACTCCACACAGACTGAGTATCATCACTAGGTCATAGTGGACAACTTGTAGGAGCAATAGAGCTCTGTATGCGTGCACAGTATAGTGGCAAGAGCTCTTGAGGGTAGCCAGCAATTAAGTGTATTCATGTACACATTAGGTATGATGAAGGTGAAGACCTTCATGTACATACCTGTTGTGATGAATAGTGCACTATAATTGCTGGGAGATGATCTGTTGTTTGCAGAGGCCTGCAGAAAGGCTCCCTACCCTTGGAATCCGCCTTCATGTCGATCCTGATAGAATAGCCAGCAGCTCCCTGAAGAAGATGTCCACTATTGGGCTGCCAGGAGCTGGATGCACTTGATAGCAAAACCCATTGCTGGCATAAACAAAGGACAGTCCTATATTGCTAGCATCAGTCCAGCACACAAAATCTGCTTCACTGTCACTCCATGCTTGGGCATCTACAAATTGTATCCCAATGGCAGACTTGAGCATGTCAGAGAACCAAGTCAGGTCTCTATGCACTTCACCATTGATAGGGATGTGACGAAATTGAAGTGTCTTCCCACTCATTTTGCGATACATTTCTGTGAGAGCAGGCCTGGCCCATGGAAGAACATTGAGTGACCAGTTCAAAGAACCTGTGAGGTGCTGCCAGTCTCTGAGTGCAGCTTTGCGATTGGGAGATGAGAGGAATGTGTGGATGGCTTCCACAAGTCCATCTATGGATTCCTGAGTCAAAGAGATGGAGCCTTTCATGATATTTGTCAAGAAGCCAATGATCAACAGCCAGACTCCCCAGTCTTGTTTTCTGTCTTCATAGGGGCAGTCAATCATGTCCCAAAAGACTAGAAGCTGTACTTGTCTCTTGGGATACTTCTTGCCATGAAAGGTGATGAGATTCCTCTTGAAGTCCCATCCAAAGAAGTCATCCATGTAGACATGTAGATTAGGGATTCCTAGCTTTTCAGTCCCAAACCAACAGAGAAGTGCAGATACAGAGCACCAACAGCGAGGAGAGGTTCTAGTTCCAAACACTAATCTCCTGACAATATGAAATCTTCCTTCAACAGATACAACTTGGCACAGTTGCCAGAGAGGATGAGCAGGGAGATTGAGGAAAGCTTTAGCTACATCACTCTTGAATAGCACAAGCTCCTCATTAGGGTGCTCTTTGATAACATCATTGAGCACCTGGCCAAAAGTGTGCATGTCATCATATTTGACTTTGGCCTCATCCCTAGGTATACCATCATTGAGACCTGATGCAGTTTGGTCCATGACAATTCTGGCTTTCCCCTTCTGCCAGACTACAAACATAGGACACACCTTCATGCCAGGTAAGAGTACAAAATCTTCTGGTAGTGCTTCTGACCACCTCCCAGCAGCTACCTCCTGATCTCTGTGAGCTTTGAGTGCAGCAATGTCCACTTCTTCAGTGACATAATTCTCTACTTTCTGCTTGCATTCCTCTTCCCACTCTGCTTCATAGAAAGGCCAGAATCCTTCTCTCAGAGAGCGGATTACAGAAGCAACAAAGGGTTGATTGGGATGAGTGGATAAGAGGAGTTCCAAGCGATCCACATTGAAAGGAGTTTCAACTTTGATATAACTAGACATAGAGTGCAAAGTAGCAAGAATTTGAGGATTGTTCAAGAGATGTTCAGGAGGTGAAGGCAGAGGAGGTGCAGTCATAGTAGATGTGATACTGGGAGGAATGATATTACAAGAGGAACTAGAAGAAGACCAAAGATAACCACGTCTAAAACGTGGGTTTGAAGCGGATTGGGTAGAGTCCAAAGCATGCTTTGTATCAGCCAGAGATTTAGGCCCTTGAAGAGTGCTTTCTACTCTCACTGCGACGCTTCTGGAGCTGGTCATAGCAGGATTGATTGTCAATGGCTCTGTGCTGTTCCCCACACTCACTGCAGTAGCCATGCTTCCTGTTATTAGGACAGGGCTCTGAACACCTCTTCTCATTCCAAAGGATGCAAGGTGTGTCACGACGCTTTGAACTGGAAGAGGAAGATGATGAACTACTACCAGAAGGCCTCTTCCTAGCAGATAACAACTCTTTGAGCAGAAGAGTGTGGAAGCTTTCTGGATTGCCCAGATCAAAGGGAGTGTTGGCAGCCTTCTGCCTAGCTTCTTTATCAACTCTGATTGCCACAGATGGATCATAAGGTGAAGATCTGAAGTACTCCATAATTTGGGATTTATATGTCTCCAGCTCAATTTTTCTATGTGGATAAACCTTGAGCAATGGAGAAGTCCATGCATCAAAAACTCGGAGCCATTGAGACTCAGAAGTGACAGGCATAGACTTGAGGATTTGATCCTTACGAACCAGCTTGTACTCTGAACCAAAGTCTCTGCTATCATCATAAGTAGATGAGGAGAAGCTAACCAAGGCAGCATAGACTTTGTCAAAGTCAACAAAGCAATCCTTGACAATGAGGCGCAACAGAGAGATAGGGAGAGGGTCAGAGAAAGGCTGAGCAGCCAATAGTGATACAACAGGGTCCAAATTGCTCTCAGCAGCAAATAGATTCTTGAGTTCCCAAGTCTTCTGCACATGAGCAGGAAGAGATATAGGCCCTGACAGATGGGCCAAGTGAGGAGCAGCCTCAAGGAGTGAAGCAGGAAGCATTGAAGCAGTAGGAGCAGGTTTGACAGGAGAGGCAAGAAGCCTAGCCAAGGCATCTCTCCCAGCCTGTAGAATAGGCTCTGAATCTTGAGCAGAAGCACCAGAGTCAAGCTGGGCTTGCTCATCATCCAGGTCCTGAATCTGAGCTTGCATGCTAGCCCAAGCAGCCTCATTGACAGCATTCTCATGAGAGACAGCATTCTGATCAGCTGAAACAGCAGCCTCCTTCCCTTTGAGTTCACTTTAGGCAACCACCAAAAGGTATCATATTAGATAGGACAAGACCTGTAAATCCCCCATCTAATATGCTAAAAATCCCCAGGATTTCCCTTGTGGGACATCCCCACAAACCTGGGACATCCCTTGTGGGATGTCCCCCCTGACTTGGGATGTTCCTTTGTAAATGGGATGTCCCCACAGGATGTCCCTTTAACTTGGGATGTCCCTACAGGATGTCCCTTTAACTTGGGGTGTCCCTACAGGATGTCCCCTAGCAGGATGTCCCTCAAATTTTAACTTGGGATGTCCCCTACAGGATGTCCTCTTTAACTTGGGATTTGTGCGTGGCAAAGGACGGGGCAAAGGACGATGACTACCAGGAGCTGCTGGTGGTGCCGTAACTGCATACTTACGCATTTCATCTGAATTAGGTCCTGTATCAGAAGTGTGAGCATGAGCTCGAGCTGCCGCATAAACAGGAATAGGTGCAGCTGCAGCAGGAACTCGACCCGAAGCAGGAGCAGGAGCTCGAATCGGAACAGGGGCAGGAGCTCGACCCGGAGCGGGAGCAGGAGCGGGAGCGGGAGCAGGAGCGGGAGCGGGAGCAGCAGCGGGAGCGGGAGCAGGAGCGGGAACAGGAGCAGGAGCAACTTGGTTGTCTGCTGTCTCTCGACCATATACAGCTTTTATCCATGACTTGACATCACTAACCAATGTCACAGTCGTGTTGTTCACATCTACAACAACAGGAATACTTCCTTGGTCTTCAAGATCCATAGCTATCTCTTCTGAAAGCAATCATTAGAACATATGCACAGATCTTGTGAGTGGCACAAACCTTCAGTCCAATATTCGAACTCATACGGAATACCAGGGACAGGGTGTACATCGGGCCTCTCTCAAGTTTGAGAATGGCAGAGCTGGTTACCACTTGCCTTATCACAAGAGTGATCCCTTTTACCATGGAACAGATATTCTCCAAAGTCATCAAGCAGTGGCTAGTCCTGTGTCTCTCCTCAAGGAATACTGTACTATCAGGGACAAACTACATGGAGCCAGGCCTGCATTGTTCCTCTGTGAAGATGGAACACTCCCCACTAGATCCTGGTTTGAATCTAGGTTCTTTGCTTATGTTGGTAGGGAGTTTGGTGGACATTCACTTAGAGCTGGTGGTGCAACCTTTTATGCCAGACTTGGTCTTTCTGAATCTGTGATTATGGCTTTAGGACGTTGGTCTTCTTCAGCTTGGAAAATATATATCAGAGACAATCCTACAGTAAGAGCAGAACTACAACTAGCTTCACTCAAACAAGCCCAAAGATCTTGAGACTGTATCCCTGTACTATTGTAACACCATCCAATCTGATATACAACCATTTAACTCGCGCCTCTGCCTTTTGCACTCAGGTGGGACAGGAAGTAAGAGTTAGCCAACACTGGGCCAAAGCCCATAACATTCAGAGTGGATCATGGAGGGCTACATAATGGTACAGGATAGGTAAGGATGTAGCTACATACCACTACATATATACAAACAGTGAGAACATACATGATATGAGGGAGAGGAGGGAGGGTGAAGGAAAAAGAGGCAGATCAAGGTTAGATCTATGTAGATAAGAGTCAGTACAATGTAGAGGCTTATCAGACATGATCAGAGTGCACTGAGACACCAAAAACCCAAGATCTAAGAAAGGAATCAACTCCTAGAGTGTCTGATCACCTTAGATCTGTCTGGATGTGCTTTGATGTCTGTTCAGTGTCTTGATGGTGAAAAATGCGAAATTTCATACCAGATTCCTGTATCTGAGACACCTCTGGAAGGCCTATACTCTGTACAGATGGAGGAATGTGCTGGATAGTGAAATCAGAGCTCAAATAGAGCAAGGGGACATGCAGGCAGCCTCACCCAGGTCAGAGATGGTGGGGGAAGGAAAGGAAGAATGGGAGATCAAAAACTGATGATGAAACTCGCTTTTACAGGCCTCTGCTCAGACCTCTGGCACCTGTAACAGCCACCATCAGGACCAGATCAACCCCATCATGATTTGCCTGATGCATGTGAAGATGGGACCATGTGCAGCTATCAGCTGATGATCCAAGTGCCCCATAGGCGCTGGGATTGTCCGAAATATGTCCAGAGACCCATGTGATGTGTCTAGGCATGGTCCAGAGTGATCTAGAGACTCTGGGAGTGAAATAACACTCAAGTCCGCTTTTTGTGTTTTGAGTGTGCAACTCGAAATGACGATTACGGGAGAACCAGTGAACCAAATGCCTTCAAATTTGTTCTCATCCCGAAGGGGACATGGAGCCGCACATTTTCACTTAAGACACCTAAGGGATTCATCCAGAACTGCGTGGTGTAGAGCGAAATGTAAATCAAAAGTTCTATCAGAGGATTCTGAGCACTTTGGTGAAAAAGTGTGCATAACTCCACACAGACTGGGTATCATTACTAGGTCATAGTGGACAACTTGCAGGGGCAATAGAGCTCTGTATGCGTGCACAGTATAGTGGCAAGAGCTTTTGAGGGTGGCCAGCAATTAAGTGTATTCATGTACACATTAGGTATGATGAAGGTAAAGACCTTCATGTACATACCTGTTGTGATGAATAGTGCACTATAATTGCTGGGAGATGATCTGTTGTTTGCAGAGGCCTGCAGAAAGGCTCCCTACCCTTGGAATCCGCCTTCATGTCGACCTCTGCCTTTTGCACTCAGGTGGGACAGGAAGTAAGAGTTAGCCAACACTGGGCCAAAGCCCATAACATTCAGAGCGGATCATGGAGGGCTATAATTGCTATGAAATGTTGTTGAGGGGTGGATGGTGGTGAAAGGAAATGTGAATGAGACGCGAGTTAAATGGTTGTGTATCAGATTGGATGGTGTTACAATAGTACAGTTATACAGTGTCAAGATCTTTGGGCTTGTTTGAGTGAAGCTAGTTGTAGTTCTGCCCTTACTGTAGGATTGTCTCTGATATATATTTTCCAAGCTGCAGAAGACCAACGTCCTAAAGCCATAATCACAGATTCTGAAAGACCAAGTCTGGCATAAAAGGTTGCACCACCAGCTCTAATTGAATGTCCACCAAACTCCCTACCAACATAAGCAAAGAACCTGGATTCAAACCAGGATCTAGTGGGGAGTGTCCCATCTTCACAGAGGAACAATGCAGGCCTGGCTCCTTATAGTTTGTCTCTGATAGCACAGTATTCCTTGAGGAGAGACACAGGACTAGCCACTGCTTGATGACTTTGGAGAATATCTGTTCCATGGTAAAAGGGATCACTCTTGTGATAAGGCAAGTGGTAACCAGCTCTGCCATTCTCAAACTTGAGAGAGGCCCGCTTGATCACTTTATGCCAGTCACGCAGATCATGCTGATTAGGAACAGTGAGTTCACCAATGCGATGACAGCCATAGAAGCCACAGCTCATGAGAGTTGCAAACAGAAGATCATCATAGGATAGATGACGAGAGTCATAGAAGAGTTGGATATGAGATATTTGAAGAGGAGGCTTCCTCTTGACTGGATCAGCTCTAACTTTCTTGGAGCCTCTGATTGTAGCTTGAACCAGAGGATGAGCACGAGATTCATCAAAGTGAGGATACCGTTGTTTAAGAAAGTGACGAGCACCAGAGAGATATTTGGGTCCAGAGGCAATGTGTCTGGATGATGTGTAGGCAATGTATCTGGAAAGTGTGGATGGAGTAGGATCCAGATCAAGTTTGTGTGATGTGCAGAAGTGGATGTAATCCCTAGCACCTGTAGTATAGTTCTGTTTAGTAGACTTTTCAATGGCATGGGCTTGAAGGAACGACACCAAGTCATCTAACTTGTTCAAGTCCATAGGAGGGTGAGCAGAGTGCCCTTGTCTCTTTCTCTGCTCACCCATGGCCTCTAAAAGGACTCTCTCCATCGCGCCGGCAGTAGCTCTCTTGGAGGCTCAAAAGTGCGGACGCGGTAGGAGGGGAACTGGAGCTTGAAGTCATCCAGTAAAAGTCTAGATAGAAGGTCTGCCTTGATGTTGTCCTTGCCAGGAATATGACGAACTCTGATGTCAATACCAGTCTTGAGAACTATACCAGCAATAGCAAGAAGGATGGAGTTGTGTGATGATTCTTTGACTGCAAGAGAGCTGAGCACTTGAACAGAGTCTAGGCTGTCTGAAAAGAAGAGAGCTCTCTTGGGGGGACTAGGTTTGGAAGGGATATGATGTAGGCCAGATAGAATAGCTAGTAGCTCTCTGAAGAAGATATCAACAATTGGGCTGCCAGGAGTTGGATGCACTTGATAGCAAAACCCATTGCTAGCATAGACAAAGGAGAGGCCTATATTGCTTGCATCAGTCCAGCATACAAAGTCTGCTTCACTGTCACTCCATGCTTGGGCATCTACAAATCGTATCCCAATGGCAGATTTGAGCATGTCAGAGAACCAAGTCAGGTCCCTATGCACTTCACCATTGATAGGGATGTGACGAAATTGAAGTGTCTTCCCACTCATTTTGCGATACATTTCTGTAAGAGCAGGTCTAGCCCATGGAAGAATATTAAGTGACCAGTTTAGAGAACCTGTTAGATGCTGCCAGTCTCTGAGTGCAGCTTTGCGATTGGGAGATGAGAGGAATGTGTGGATGGCTTCCACAAGTCCATCTATGGATTCCTGAGTCAAAGAGATGGAGCCTTTCATGATATCTGTCAAGAAGCCAATGATTAACAGCCAGACTCCCCAGTCTTGTTTTCTGTCTTCATAGGGGCAGTCAATCATGTCCCAAAAGACTAGAAGCTGTACTTGTCTCTTGGGATACTTCTTGCCATGAAAGGTGATCAGATTCCTCTTGAAGTCCCATCCAAAGAAATCGTCCATGTAGACATGTAGATTGGGAATTCCTCGCTTCTCAGTCCCAAACCAACACAGGAGTGCTGATACAGAGCACCAACAGTGAGGAGATGTTCTAGTTCCAAAAACTAATCTCCTCACAATGTGAAATCTTCCATCCACAGAAACAACTTGACAAAGTTGCCAGAGAGGATGAGCAGGGAGATTGAGGAAGGCTTTGGCTACATCACTTTTAAACAGAACAAGCTCCTCATTAGGGTGCTCTTTGATAACATCATTGAGCACCTGGCCAAAAGTGTGCATGTCATCATATTTGACTTTGGCCTCCTCTCTAGGGATACCATCATTAAGACCTGATGCAGTTTGGTCCATGACAACTCTGGCTTTCCCCTTCTGCCAGACTACAAACATAGGGGAAACCCTCATGCCAGGTAATAGTACAAAGTCTTCTGGTAGTGCTTCTGACCACCTCCCAGCAGCTACCTCCTGATCTCTGTGACCTCTAAGCGCAGCAATGTCCTCTGATTCAGTCACATAGTTGTCCACTTTCTGTTTGCACTCTTCTTCCCACTCTGCTTCATAGAAAGGCCAGAACCCTTCTCTTAATGGATGAATGACAGAAGCAACAAAGGGTTGGTTAGGATGAGAAGATAGTAGGAGTTCCAAACGATCCACATTGAATGGAGTTTCAACTTTGATGTAACCAGACATAGATTGCAAGGTAGCAAGAATTTGAGGATTGTTCAAAAGATGTTCAGGAGGTGAAGGTAGAGGAGGTGCAGTCATAGTAGATGTGATACTGGGAGGAATGATATTACAAGAAGAACTAGAAGAAGACCAAAGATAGCCACGTCTAAAACGTGGATTTGAAGCAGATTGGGTAGAGTCCAGAGTATGCTTTGTCCCAGCCAGAGATTTAGGCCCTTGAAGAGCGCTTTCTACTCTCTCTGCGACGCTTCTGGAGCTGGTCATAGCAGGACTGGTTGTCAATAGCTCTGTGCTGTTCCCCACACTCACTGCAGTAGCCATGCTTCCTGTTATTAGGACAGGGCTCTGAACACCTCTTCTCATTCCAAAGGATGCAAGGTGTGTCACGACGTTTCGAACTGGAAGAGGAAGATGATGAACTACTACCAGAAGGCCTCTTCCTAGCAGATAACAACTCTTTGAGCAGAAGAGTGTGGAAGCTCTCTGGATTGCCCAAATCAAAGGGAGTGTTGGCCGCTTTCTGCCTAGCTTCTTTATCAACTCTGATAGCCACAGATGGATCATAAGGTGAAGATCTGAAGTACTCCATGATTTGTGCTTTGTATGTCTCCAGCTCAATTTTTCGATGTGGATAAACCTTGAGCAATGGAGCAGTCCATGCATCAAAAACTCGGAGCCATTAAGACTCAGAAGTGACAGGAACAGACTTGAGCACTTTACGAACCAACTTGTACTCAGACCCAAAGTCTCTACTATCATCATAAGTAGATGAGGAGAAGCTGACCAAGGCAGCATAAACTTTGTCAAAGTCAACAAAGCGATCCTTGACAATGAGGCGCAACAGAGAGACAGGAAGAGGGTCAGAGAACGGCTGAGCAGCCAAGAGTGATACAACAGGGTCCAGATTGCTCTCAGCAGCAAATAGATTCTTGAGCTCCCAAGTCTTCTGCACATGAGCAGGAAGAGAAGAGGGACCTGATAGATGGGCCAAGTGAGGAGCAGCTTCAAGAAGTGCAGGAGGAAGCATTGAAGCAGTAGCAGTAGGTTGTGAAGGAGAGGCAAGAAGCCTAGCCAAGGCATCTCTCCCAGCCTGTAGAATAGGCTCTGAATCTTGAGGAGAAGCACCAGAGTCAAGCTGGGCTTGCTCATCATCCAGGTCCTGAATCTGGGCTTGCATGCTAGCCCAAGCAGCCTCATTGACAGCATCCTCATGAGAGACAGCATTCTGATCAGCTGAAACAGCAGCCTCCTTCCCTTTGAGTTTGTCTCTCTTAAACTGATTGGTCTCTCTCTGAATATCCATGATCTGAGACACATAGTCTTGGGATACAACAGGATCATTGGATGATATATCTCCTCTGCCTTTTGCACTCAGGTGGAACAGGAAGTAAGAGTTAGCCAACACTGGGCCAAAGCCCATAACATTCAGAGCGGATCATGGAGGGCTATAGATTGCTATGAGATGTTGTTCAGGGGTGGATGGTGGTGAGAGAAAATGTGAATGAGACGCGAGTTAAATGGTTGTATATCAGATTGGATGGTGTTACAATAGTACAGGGATACAGTGTCAAGATCTTTGGGCTTGTTTGAGTGAAGCTAGTTGTAGTTCTGCCCTTACTGTAGGATTGTCTCTGATATATATTTTCCAAGCTGTAGAAGACCAACGTCCTAAAGCCATAATCACAGATTCAGAAAGACCAAGTCTGGCATAAAAGGTTGCACCACCAGCTCTAAGTGAATGTCCACCAAACTCCCTACCAACATAAGCAAAGAACCTAGATTCAAACCAGGATCTAGTGGGGAGTGTTCCATCTTCACAGAGGAACAATGCAGGCCTGGCTCCATGTAGTTTGTCCCTGATAGTACAGTATTCCTTGAGGAGAGACACAGGACTAGCCACTGCTTGATGACTTTGGAGAATATCTGTTCCATGGTAAAAAGGATTACTCTTGTGATAAGGCAAGTGGTAACCAGCTCTGCCATTCTCAAACTTGAGAGAGGCCCGCTTGATCACCTTACGCCAGTCACGCAGATCATGCTGATTAGGAACAGTAAGTTCACCAATGCGGTGACAGCCATAGAAGCCACAGCTCATGAGAGTTGCAAGCAGAAGATCATCATAGGAGAGATGACGAGAGTCATAGAAGAGTTGGATATGAGATATTTGAAGAGGAGGCTTCCTCTTGACTGGATCAGCTCTAACTTTCTTGGAGCCTCTGATTGTAGCTTGAACCAGAGGATGAGCACGAGATTCATCAAAGTGAGGGTAGATTTGTTTAAGAAAGTGACGAGCACCAGAGAGATATTTGGGTCCAGAGGCAATGTGTCTGGATGTGTATGCAATGTATCTGGAGAGTGTGGATGGAGTAGGATCCAGATCAAGCTTGTGTGAGGTGCAGAAGTGGATGTAATCCCTAGCACCTGTAGTATAGTTCTGTTTAGTAGCCTCTGCCTTTTGCACTCAGGTGGGACAGGAAGTTAGAGTTAGCCAACACTGGGCCAAAGCCCATAACATTCAGAGCGGATCATGGAGGGCTACATAATGGTACAGGATAGGTAAGGATGTAGCTACATACCACTACATATATACAAACAGTGAGAACATACATGATAGAAGGGAGAGGAGGGAGGGTGAAGGAAAAACAGGCAGATCAAGGTTAGATCTATGTAGATAAGGGTTAGTACAATGTAGAGGCTTATCAGACATGATCAGAGCGCACTGAGACACCAAAAACCCAAGATCTAATAAAGGAATCAACTCCTAGAGTGTCTGATCACCTTAGATCTGTCTGGATGTGCTTTGATGTCTGTTCAGTGTCTTGATGGTGAAAAATGCGAAATTTCATACCAGATTCCTGTATCTGAGACACCTCTGGAAGGCCTATACTCTGTACAGATGGAGGAATGTGCTGGATAGTGAAATCAGAGCTCAAATAGAGCAAGGGGACATGCAGGCAGCCTCACCCAGGTCAGAGATGGTGGGGGAAGGAAAGGAAGAATGGGAGATCAAAAACTGATGATGAAACTCGCTTTTACAGGCCTCTGCTCAGACCTCTGGCACCTGTAACAGCCACCATCAGGACCAGATCAACCCCATCATGATTTGCCTGATGCATGTGAAGATGGGACCATGTGCAGCTATCAGCTGATGATCCAAGCGCCCCATAAGCGCTGGAAATGTCCGAAATATATCCAGAGACCCATGTGATGTGTCTAGGCATGGTCCAAAGTGATCTAGAGACTCTGGGAGTGAAATAACACTCAAGTCCGCTTTTTGTGTTTTGAGTGTGCAACTCGAAATGGCGATTGCGGGAGAACCAGTGAACCAAATGCCTTCAAATTTGTTTTCATCTCGAAGGGGACATGGAGCCGCACATTTTCACTTAAAACACCTAAGGGATCCATCCAGAACTGCGTGGTGTAGAGCCAAATGTAAATCAAAAGCTCTATTAGAGGATTCTGAGCACTTTGGTGAAAAAGTGTGCATAACTCCACACAGACTGGGTATCATCACTAGGTCATAGTGGACAACTTGTAGGGGCAATAGAGCTCTGTATGCGTGCACAGTATAGTGGCAAGAGCACTTGAGGGTAGCCAGCAATTAAGTGTATTCATGTACACATTAGGTATGATGAAGGTGAAGACCTTCATGTACATACCTGTTGTGATGAATAGTGCACTATAATTGCTGGGAGATGATCTGTTGTTTGCAGAGGCCTGCAGCAAGGCTCCCTACCCTTGGAATCCGCCTTCATGTCGAACTTTTCAATGGCATGGGCTTGAAGGAATAACACCAAGTCATCTAGCTTGTTCAAGTCCATAGGAGGGTGAGCAGAGTGCCCTTGTCTCTTCCTCTGCTCACCCATGGCCTCTAAAAGGACTCTCTCCATCGCGCCGGCAGTAGCTCTCTTGGAGGCTCAAAAGTGCGGACGCGGTAGGAGGGAAACTGGAGCTTGAAGTCATCCAGTAAAAGCCTAGATAGAAGATCTGCCTTGATGTTATCCTTGCCAGGAATATGACGAACTCTGATGTCAATACCAGTCTTGAGAACTATACCAGCAATAGCAAGAAGGATGGAGTTGTGTGATGATTCTTTGACTGCAAGAGAGCTCAGCACTTGAACAGAGTCCAAACTATCAGAGAAAAATAGAGCTCTCTCAGGTGGACTAGGTTTGGAAGCAATGTGATGTAGGCCAGATAGAATAGCTAGTAGCTCTCTGAAGAAGATATCAACAATTGGGCTCCCAGGAGTTGGATGCACTTGATAGCAAAACCCATTGCTAGCATAGACAAAGGAGAGACCTATGTTGCTTGCATCAGTCCAGCACACAAAGTCTGCTTCACTGTCACTCCATGCTTGGGCATCTACAAATCGTATCCCAATGGCAGACTTGAGCATGTCAGAGAACCAAGTCAGGTCTCTATGCACTTCACCATTGATAGGGATGTGACAAAATTGAAGTGTCTTGCCACTCATTTTGCGATACATTTCTGTGAGAGCAGGCCTGGCCCATGGAAGAACATTGAGTGACCAGTTCAAAGAACCTGTGAGGTGCTGCCAGTCTCTGAGCGCAGCTTTACGATGAGGAGATGAGAGGAATGTGTGGATGGCTTCTACAAGTCCATCAATGGACTCTTGGGTCAAAGAGATGGACCCTTTCATGATATCTGTCAAGAAGCCAATAATTAACAGCCAGACTCCCCAGTCTTGTTTTCTGTCTTCATAGGGGCAGTCAATCATGTCCCAAAAGACTAGAAGCTGTACTTGTCTCTTGGGATACTTCTTGCCATGAAATGTGATCAGATTCCTCTTGAAGTCCCATCCAAAGAAATCATCCATGTAGACATGTAGATTGGGGATTCCTAGCTTCTCAGTCCCAAACCAACAAAGGAGTGCTGATACAGAGCACCAACAGCGAGGAGAGGTTCTAGTTCCAAACACTAATCTCCTGACAATATGAAATCTTCCTTCAACAGATACAACTTGACAAAGTTGCCAGAGAGGATGAGCAGGGAGATTGAGGAAAGCTCTGGCTACATCACTCTTGAATAGCACAAGCTCCTCATTAGGATGCTCTTTGATAACATCATTGAGCACCTGGCCAAAAGTGTGCATGTCATCATATTTGACTTTGGCCTCCTCTCTAGGAATACCATCATTGAGACCTGATGCAGTTTGGTCCATGACAACTCTGGCTTTCCCCTTCTGCCAGACTACAAACATAGGGAAAACTTTCATGCCAGGTAATAGTACAAAATCTTCTGGTAGTGCTTCTGACCTCTGCCTTTTGCACTCAGGTGGGACAGGAAGTAAGAGTTAGCCAACACTGGGCCAAAGCCCATAACATTCAGAGCGGATCATGGAGGGCTACATAATGGTACAGGATAGGTAAGGATGTAGCTACATACCACTACATATATACAAACAATGAGAACATACATGATAGAAGGGAGAGGAGGGAGGGTGAAGGAAAAACAGGCAGATCAAGGTTAGATCTATGTAGATAAGAGTTAGTACAATGTAGAGGCTTATCAGACATGATCAGAGCGCACTGAGACACCAAAAACCCAAGATCTAACAAAGGAATCAACTTCTGCAGTGTCTGATCACCTTAGATCTGTCTGGATGTGCTTTGATGTCTGTTCAGTGTCTTGATGATGAAAAATGCGAAATTTCATACCAGATTCCTGTATCTGAGACACCTCTGGAAGGCCTGTAGTCTGTACAGATGGAGGAATGTGCTGGACAGTGAAATCAGAGCTCAAATAGAGCAAGGGGACATGCAGGCAGCCTCACCCAGGTCAGAGATGGTGGGGGAAGGAAAGGAAGAATGGGAGATCAAAAACTGATGATGAAACTCGCTTTTACAGGCCTCTGCTCAGACCTCTGGCACCTGTAACAGCCACCATCAGGACCAGATCAACCCCATCATGATATGCCTGATGCATATGAAGATGGGACCATGTGCAGCTATCAGCTGATGATCCAAGCGCCCCATAAGCGCTGGAAATGTTCGAAATATATCCAGAGACCCATGTGATGTGTCTAGGCATGGTCCAGAGTGATCTAGAGACTCTGGGAGTGAAATAACACTCAAGTCCGCTTTTTGTGTTTTGAGTGTGCAACTCGAAATGACGATTGCGGGAGAACCAGTGAGCCAAATACCTTCAAATTTGTTCTCATCCCGAAGAGGACGTGGAGCCGCACATTTTCACTTAAGACACCTAAGGGATCCATCCAGAACTGCATGGTGTAGAGCGAAATGTAAATCAAAAGCTCTATTAGAGGATTCTGAGCACTTTGGTGAAAAAGTGTGCATAACTCCACACAGACTGGGTATCATCACTAGGTCATAGTGGACAACTTGTAGGGGCAATAGAGCTCTGTATGCGTGCACAGTATAGTGGCAAGAGCTCTTGAGGGTAGCCAGCAATTAAGTGTATTCATGTACACATTAGGTATGATGAAGGTGAAGACCTTCATGTACATACCTGTTGTGATGAATAGTGCACTATAATTGCTGGGAGATGATCTGTTGTTTGCAGAGGCCTGCAGAAAGGCTCCCTACCCTTGGAATCCGCCTTCATGTCGACCTCTGCCTTTTGCACTCAGGTGGGACAGGAAGTAAGAGTTAGCCAACACTGGGCCAAAGCCCATAACATTCAGAGCGGATCATGGAGGGCTATAGATTGCTATGAGATGTTGTTGAGGGGTGGATGGTGGTGAGAGAAAATGTGAATGAGACGCGAGTTAAATGGTTGTATATCAGATTGGATGGTGTTACAATAGTACAGGGATACAGTGTCAAGATCTTTGGGCTTGTTTGAGTGAAGCTAGTTGTAGTTCTGCCCTTACTGTAGGATTGTCTCTGATATATATTTTCCAAGCTGTAGAAGACCAACGTCCTAAAGCCATAATCACAGATTCAGAAAGACCAAGTCTGGCATAAAAGGTTGCACCACCAGCTCTAAGTGAATGTCCACCAAACTCCCTACCAACATAAGCAAAGAACCTAGATTCAAACCAGGATCTAGTGGGGAGTGTTCCATCTTCACAGAGGAACAATGCAGGCCTGGCTCCATGTAGTTTGTCCCTGATAGTACAGTATTCCTTGAGGAGAGACACAGGACTAGCCACTGCTTGATGACTTTGGAGAATATCTGTTCCATGGTAAAAGGGATCACTCTTGTGATAAGGCAAGTGGTAACCAGCTCTGCCATTCTCAAACTTGAGAGAGGCCCGCTTTATCACCTTACGCCAGTCACACAGATCATGCTGATTAGGAACAGTGAGTTCACCAATGCGATGACAGCCATAGAAGCCACAGCTCATGAGAGTTGCAAACAGAAGATCATCATAGGAGAGATGACGAGAGTCATAGAAGAGTTGGATATGAGATATTTGAAGAGGAGGCTTCCTCTTGACTGGATCAGCTCTAACTTTCTTGGAGCCTCTGATTGTAGCTTGAACCAGAGGATGAGCACGAGATTCATCAAAGTGAGGGTAAATTTGTTTAAGAAAGTGACGAGCACCAGAGAGATATTTGGGTCCAGAGGCAATGTGTCTGGATGTGTATGCAATGTATCTGGAGAGTGTGGATGGAGTAGGATCCAGATCAAGCTTGTGTGAGGTGCAGAAGTGGATGTAATCCCTAGCACCTGTAGTATAGTTCTGTTTAGTAGACTTTCAATGGCATGGGCTTGAAGGAATAACACCAAGTCATCTAGCTTGTTCAAGTCCATAGGAGGGTGAGCAGAGTGCCCTTGTCTCTTCCTCTGCTCACCCATGGCCTCTAAAAGGACTCTCTCCATCGCGCCGGCAGTAGCTCTCTTGGAGGCTCAAAAGTGCGGACGCGGTAGGAGGGAAACTGGAGCTTGAAGTCATCCAGTAAAAGCCTAGATAGAAGATCTGCCTTGATGTTATCCTTGCCAGGAATATGACGAACTCTGATGTCAATACCAGTCTTGAGAACTATACCAGCAATAGCAAGAAGGATGGAGTTGTGTGATGATTCTTTGACTGCAAGAGAGCTCAGCACTTGAACAGAGTCCAGGCTATCAGAGAAAAATAGAGCTCTCTTGGGTGGACTAGGTTTGGAAGCAATGTGATGTAGGCCAGATAGAATAGCTAGTAGCTCTCTGAAGAAGATATCAACAATTGGGCTGCCAGGAGTTGGATGCACTTGATAGCAAAACCCATTGCTAGCATAGACAAAGGAGAGACCTATGTTGCTTGCATCAGTCCAGCACACAAAGTCTGCTTCACTGTCACTCCATGCTTGGGCATCTACAAATCGTATCCCAATGGCAGACTTGAGCATGTCAGAGAACCAAGTCAGGTCGCTATGCACTTCACCATTGATAGGGATGTGACAAAATTGAAGTGTCTTGCCACTCATTTTGCGATACATTTCTGTGAGAGCAGGCCTGGCCCATGGAAGAACATTAAGTGACCAGTTCAAAGAACCTGTGAGGTGCTGCCAGTCTCTGAGCGCAGCTTTACGATTAGGAGATGAGAGGAATGTGTGGATGGCTTCTACAAGTCCATCAATGGACTCTTGGGTCAAAGAGATGGAGCCTTTCATGATATCTGTCAAGAAGCCAATGATTAAGAGCCAGACTCCCCAGTCTTGTTTTCTGTCTTCATAGGGGCAGTCAATCATGTCCCAAAAGACTAGAAGCTGTACTTGTCTCTTGGGATACTTCTTGCCATGAAATGTGATCAGATTCCTCTTGAAGTCCCATCCAAAGAAATCATCCATGTAGACATGTAGATTGGGGATTCCTAGCTTCTCAGTCCCAAACCAACAAAGGAGTGCTGATACAGAGCACCAACAGCGAGGAGAGGTTCTAGTTCCAAACACTAATCTCCTGACAATATGAAATCTTCCTTCAACAGATACAACTTGACAAAGTTGCCAGAGAGGATGAGCAGGGAGATTGAGGAAAGCTTTGGCTACATCACTCTTGAATAGCACAAGCTCCTCATTAGGATGCTCTTTGATAACATCATTGAGCACCTGGCCAAAAGTGTGCATGTCATCATATTTGACTTTGGCCTCCTCTCTAGGAATACCATCATTGAGACCTGGTGCAGTTTGGTCCATGACAACTCTGGCTTTCCCCTTCTGCCAGACTACAAACATAGGGGAAACTTTCATGCCAGGTAATAGTACAAAATCTTCTGGTAGTGCTTCTGACCACCTCCCAGCAGCTACCTCCTGATCTCTGTGAGCTTTGAGTGCAGCAATATCCACTTTCTCAGTGACATAATTCTCTACTTTCTGCTTGCATTCCTCTTCCCACTCTGCTTCATAGAAGGGCCAGAATCCTTCTCTCAGTGAGCGAATGACAGAAGCAACAAAGGGCTGATTAGGATGAGTGGACAAGAGGAGTTCTAAGCGATCCACATTGAAGGGAGTTTCAACTTTGATATGACTAGCCATAGAGTGCAAAGTAGCAAGAATTTGAGGATTGTTCAAAAGATGTTCAGGAGGTGAAGGTAGAGGAGGTGCAGTCATTGTAGATGTAATACTGGGAGGAATGATGTTACAAGATGCACTAGAAGAAGACCATAGATAGCCACGTCTAAAACGTGGATTTGAAGTAGATTGGGAAGAGTCCAGAGCATGCTTTGTACCAGCCAGAGATTTAGGCCCTTGAAGAGCGCTTTCTACTCTCTCTGCGACGCTTCTGGAGCTGGTCATAACAGGATTGATTGTCAATGGCTCTGTGCTGTTCCCCACACTCACTGCAGTAGCCATGCTTCCTGTTATTAGGACAGGGCTCTGAACACCTCTTCTCATTCCAAAGGATGCAAGGTGTGTCACGACGCTTTGAACTGGAAGAGGAAGATGATGAACTACCACCAGAAGGCCTCTTCCTAGCAGATAACAACTCTTTGAGCAGAAGAGTGTGGAAGCTTTCTGGATTGCCCAGATCAAAGGGAGTGTTGGCAGCCTTCTGCCTAGCTTCTTTATCAACTCTGATTGCCACAGATGGATCATAAGGTGAAGATCTGAAGTACTCCATAATTTGAGATTTGTACGTCTCCAGCTCAATTTTTCTATGTGGATAAACCTTGAGCAATGGAGCAGTCCATGCATCAAAAACTCGGAGCCATTGAGACTCTGAAGTGACAGGCATAGACTTGAGTACTTGGTCCTTACGAACCAGCTTGTACTCTGAGCCAAAGTCTCTGCTATCATCATAGGTAGCTGAAGAGAAGCTGACCAGTGCAGCATAAACTTTGTCAAAGTCAACAAAGCGATCCTTGACAATGAGGCGCAACAAAGAGACAGGGAGAGGGTCAGAGAAAGGCTGAGCAGCCAAGAGTGATACAACAGGGTCCAGATTGCTCTCAGCAGCAAATAGATTCTTGAGTTCCCAAGTCTTCTGCACATGAGCAGGAAGAGATGTAGGCCCTGACAGATGGGCCAAGTGAGGAGCAGCCTCAAGGAGTGCAGCAGGAAGAATTGAAGCAGTAACAGTAGGTTTGACAGGAGAGGCAAGAAGCCTAGCCAAGGCATCTCTCCCAGCCTGGAGAATAGGCTCTGGATCTTGAGCAGAAGCACCAGAATCAAGCTGGGCTTGCTCATCATCCAGGTCCTGAACCTGAGCTTGCATGCTAGCCCAAGCAGCCTCATTGACAGCATCCTCATGAGAGACAGCATTCTGATCAGCTGAAACAGCAGCATCCTTCCCTTTGAGTTTGTCTCTCTTAAACTGATTGGTCTCTCTCTGAATATCCATGATCTGAGACACATAGTCTTGGGATACAACAGGATCATTGGATGATATATCTCTAATAGCCCTAAAGGCTTCCATAGCATTGATCTCCTCATTTCTGAACTGTTCAACAACTTCCTGCAAAGTCCTGGCTTGTTCACTGACTGCCTGAAACTCCAGAGCTTGCTCAGGGTCATCAGAGAGCCTGGCAGCAAGGGAGGGAGGAGGTGACAAGTGGGGAGCAGCAGAGAAAGATGGAACATCAGAGGGATAAGGAGACACAGACCTGAAGTGGACATGAGCTCTACCCTGTTTAGAGGAGCTAGAAGCGCCCATGGAGCGCCCAGGAAGCGAGCTAGAGGGGATCTGAGAGTGAGAGGACATGCTAGAAGACTTTTGAGAAGAAGGGAGCAACTTTGATCTGGCCTGATCTGGCCTGATCTGATCAGATAAGGGTTTGAGGCGAGTTTGTGCAGGATTGAGGGAGTTAGAGGCCTCAGAAGCACTCTGATCTGCTCTGATCTTGGTGGATAAGGACTTGGGGAGAGTTTGAGCAAGATCAAGGTATCTGAAGGGCTTAGATGAGGCCTGATCAGCATGGATCTGGCTAGATTTGGACATGGAGGGTGTAGCAGCATGGATAGCAAGAGGATCTGGTGATTCAGAGCGATGGGGAGCCATACAGAGTGTTGAGATGAAGATGGTGCTCAGGGAGAGCAGGAGGATGAAGGAAAAACAGGCAGATCAAGGTTAGATCTATGTAGATAAGAGTTAGTACAATGTAGAGGCTTATCAGACATGATCAGAGCGCACTGAGACACCAAAAACCCAAGATCTAACAAAGGAATCAACTTCTGCAGTGTCTGATCACCTTAGATCTGTCTGGATGTGCTTTGATGTCTGTTCAGTGTCTTGATGATGAAAAATGCGAAATTTCATACCAGATTCCTGTATCTGAGACACCTCTGGAAGGCCTGTAGTCTGTACAGATGGAGGAATGTGCTGGACAGTGAAATCAGAGCTCAAATAGAGCAAGGGGACATGCAGGCAGCCTCACCCAGGTCAGAGATGGTGGGGGAAGGAAAGGAAGAATGGGAGATCAAAAACTGATGATGAAACTCGCTTTTACAGGCCTCTGCTCAGACCTCTGGCACCTGTAACAGCCACCATCAGGACCAGATCAACCCCATCATGATATGCCTGATGCATATGAAGATGGGACCATGTGCAGCTATCAGCTGATGATCCAAGCGCCCCATAAGCGCTGGAAATGTCCGAAATATATCCAGAGACCCATGTGATGTGTCTAGGCATGGTCCAGAGTGATCTAGAGACTCTGGGAGTGAAATAACACTCAAGTCCGCTTTTTGTGTTTTGAGTGTGCAACTCGAAATGACGATTGCGGGAGAACCAGTGAGCCAAATACCTTCAAATTTGTTCTCATCCCGAAGAGGACGTGGAGCCGCACATTTTCACTTAAGACACCTAAGGGATCCATCCAGAACTGCATGGTGTAGAGCGAAATGTAAATCAAAAGCTCTATCAGAAGATTCTGAGCACTTTGGTGAAAAAGTGTGCATAACTCCACACAGACTGGGTATCATCACTAGGTCATAGTGGACAACTTGTAGGGGCAATAGAGCTCTGTATGCGTGCACAGTATAGTGGCAAGAGCTCTTGAGGGTGGCCAGCAATTAAGTGTATTCATGTACACATTAGGTATGATGAAGGTGAAGACCTTCATGTACATACCTGTTGTGATGAATAGTGCACTATAATTGCTGGGAGATGATCTGTTGTTTGCAGAGGCCTGCAGAAAGGCTCCCTACCCTTGGAATCCGCCTTCATGTCGACCACCTCCCAGCAGCTACCTCCTGATCTCTGTGAGCTTTGAGTGCAGCAATATCCACTTCCTCAGTGACATAATTCTCTACTTTCTGCTTGCATTCCTCTTCCCACTCTGCTTCATAGAAGGGCCAGAATCCTTCTCTCAGTGAGCAAATGACAGAAGCAACAAAGGGCTGATTAGGATGAGTAGACAAGAGCCTCTGCCTTTTGCACTCAGGTGGGACAGGAAGTAAGAGTTAGGCAACACTGGGCCAAAGCCCATAACATTCAGAGCGGATCATGGAGGGCTACATAATGGTACAGGATAGGTAAGGATGTAGCTACATACCACTACATATATACAAACAATGAGAACATACATGATATGAGGGAGAGGAGGGAGGGTGAAGGAAAAACAGGCAGATCAAGGTTAGATCTATGTAGATAAGAGTTAGTACAATGTAGAGGCTTATCAGACATGATCAGAGCACACTGAGACACCAAAAACCCAAGATCTAACAAAGGAATCAACTTCTGCAGTGTCTGATCACCTTAGATCTGTCTGGATGTGCTTTGATGTCTGTTCAGTGTCTTGATGATGAAAAATGCGAAATTTCATACCAGATTCCTGTATCTGAGACACCTCTGGAAGGCCTGTAGTCTGTACAGATGGAGGAATGTGCTGGAGAGTGAAATCAGGGCTCAAATAGAGCAAGGGGACATGCAGGCAGCCTCACCCAGGTCAGAGATGGTGGGGGAAGGAAAGGAAGAATGGGAGATCAAAAACTGATGATGAAACTCGCTTTTACAGGCCTCTGCTCAGACCTCTGGCACCTGTAACAGCCACCATCAGGACCAGATCAAACTCATCATGATATGCCTGATGCATGTGAAGATGGGACCATGTGCAGCATGGTCCAGAATGATCTAGAGACTCTGGGAGTGAAATAACACTCAAGTCCGCTTTTTGTGTTTTGAGTGTGCAACTCGAAATGATGATTGCGGGAGAACCAGTGAACCAAATGCCTTCAAATTTGTTCTCATCCCGAAGAGGACGTGGAGCCGCACATTTTCACTTAAGACACCTAAGGGATCCATCCAGAACTGCATGGTGTAGAGCGAAATGTAAATCAAAAGCTCTATCAGAAGATTCTGAGCACTTTGGTGAAAAAGTGTGCATAGCTCCACACAGACTGGGTATCATCACTAGGTCATAGTGGACAACTTGTAGGGGCAATAGAGCTCTGTATGCGTGCACAGTATAGTGGCAAGAGCTCTTGAAGGTGGCCAGCAATTAAGTGTATTCATGTACACATTAGGTATGATGAAGGTGAAGACCTTCATGTACATACCTGGTGTGATGAATAGTGCACTATAATTGCTGGGAGATGATCTGTTGTTTGCAGAGGCCTGCAGAAAGGCTCCCTACCCTTGGAATCCGCCTTCATGTCGAGAGTTCTAAGCGATCCACATTGAAGGGAGTTTCAACTTTGATATGACTAGCCATAGAGTGCAAAGTAGCAAGAATTTGAGGATTGTTCAAAAGATGTTCAGGAGGTGAAGGGAGAGGAGGTGCAGTCATTGTAGATGTAATACTGGGAGGAATGATGTTACAAGATGCACTAGAAGAAGACCATAGATAGCCACGTCTAAAACGTGGATTTGAAATAGATTGGGAAGAGTCCAGAGGATGCTTTGTACCAGCCAGAGATTTAGGCCCTTGAAGAGCGCTTTCTACTCTCTCTGCGACGCTTCTGGAGCTGGCCTCTGCCTTTTGCACTCAGGTGGGACAGGAAGTTAAAGTTAGCCAACACTGGGCCAAAGCCCATAACATTCAAAGCGGATCATGGAGGGCTACATAATGGTGCAGGATAGGTAAGGATGTAGCTACATACAACTACATATTTACAAACAATGAGAACATACATGATATGAGGGAGAGGAGGGAGGGTGAAGGAAAAACAGGCAGATCAAGGTTAGATCTATGTAGATAAGAGTCAGTACTATGTAGAGGCTTATCAGACATGATCAGAGCGCACTGAGACACCAAAAACCCAAGATCTAACAAAGGAATCAACTCCTAGAGTGTCTGATCACCTTAGATCTGTCTGGATGTGCTTTGGTATCTGTTCAGTGTCTTGATGGTGAAAAATGCGAAATTTCATACCAGATTCCTGTATCTGAGACACCTCTGGAAGGCCTGTAGTCTGTACAGATGTAGGAATGTACTGGACAGTGAAATCAGAGCTCAGAAAGAGCTAGGGAACATGCAGGCAGCCTCACCCAGGTCAGAGATGGTGGGGGAAGGAAAGGAAGAATGGGAGATCAAAAATTGATGTTTCAACTCGCTTTTACAGGCCTCTGCTCAGACCTCTGGCACCTGTAACAGCCACATCAATTTAAAACAGCCCCATGATCAATTGCCTGATGCATGTGAAGATGGGATCATGTACAGCTATCAGCTGATGATCCAGGCGCCCTATAAGCGCTGGAAATGTCCGAAATATGTCCAGGAATCCATGTGATGAGTCTAGGCATGGTGCTAAGTGATATAAAGGCTCTGGGAATGAAATAACACACAAGTGTTTTGAGTGTGCATTTTAAAATGAGGATTGCAGGAGAACCACTAGACCACTGGATGCCTTCAAAATTATTTGCATCTTGAAGAGGACATCAAACTGTATATTTCCATCTAAGACACCTATAGGTTTGGTCCAGGAATGCTTTGTGTAGAAGAGAAAATATTTCAAAAGCTTTATTAAAGCATTCTGAAAAAATATGAATAACTCAACACAGAGTGAGTATCATCATAGGGTTATAGTGGACAACTTGTAGGGACAATAGAGCTCTGTATGCGTACACAGTATAGTGGCAAGAGCACTTGAGAGGTAGCCCGCAATTAAGTGTATTCATGTACACATTAGGTATGATGAAGGTGAAGACCTTCATGTGCATACCTGTTGTGATGAATAGTGCACTATAATTGCTGGGAGATGATCTGTTGTTTGCAGAGGCCTGCAGAAAGGCTCCCTACCCTTGGAATCCACCTTCATGTTGACCTCTGCCTTTTGCACTCAGGTGGGACAGGAAGTTAAAGTTAGCCAACACTGGGCCAAAGCCCATAACATTCAAAGCGGATCATGGAGGGCTATAATTGCTATGAAATGTTGTTGAGGGGTGGATGGTGGTGAAAGAAAATGTGAATGAGACGCGAGGTAAATAGTTGTATATCAGATAGGATGATGTTACAAAAGTACTATAGAACAGTGTCAAGATTTTTGGGCTTGTTTGAGAGAAGCTAGCTGTAATTCTGCCCTTACTGTAGGATTGTCTCTGATATATATTTTCCAAGCTGAAGAAGACCAATGTCCTAAAGCCATTATCACAGATTCTGAAAGTCCAAGTCTGGCATAAAAAGTTGCACCACCAGCTCTTAGTGAATGTCCACCAAACTCCCTACCAACATAAGCAAAGAACCAGGATTCAAACCAGGATCTAGTGGGGAGTGTCCCATCTTCACAGAGGAACAATGCAGGCCTGGCTCCATGTAGTTTGTCTCTGATAGAACAGTATTCCTTCAGTAGAGACACAGGACTAGCCACTGCTTGATGACTTTGAAGAATATCAGTTCCATGATAGAAAGGATCACTTTTGTGATAAGGCAAATGATAACCAGCTCTGCCATTCTCAAACTTGAGAGAAGCACGCTTGATCACCTTACGCCAGTCACGCAAGTCATACTGATTAGGAACAGTGAGTTCACCAATGCGGTGACAACCATAGAAGCCACAACTCAATAGAGTAGCAAACAGAAGATCATTATAGGAGAGATGACGAGAGTCATAGAAGAGTTGGATATGAAAAATTTGAAGAGGAGGCTTCCTCTTGCCTGGATCAGCTCTAACTTTCTTGGAGCCTCTGATTGTAGCTTGAACCAGAGGATGAGCATGAGATTCATCAAAGTGAGGATAGAGTTGTTTGAGAAAGTGACGAGCACCAGAGAGATATTTGGGTCCAGAGGCAATGTGTCTGGATGTGTAGGCAATGTATCTGGAGAGTGTGGATGAGGTGAGATCCAGATCCAGATTATGAGAGGTGCAGAACCTGATATAATCTTTAGCACCTGTAGTATAGTTCTGTTTGGTAGACTTCTCAATGGCATGGGCTTGAAGGAATAACACCAAGTCATCTAACTTGTTCAAGTCCATAGGAGGGTGAGCAGAGCGACCTTGTCTCTTCCTCTGCTCACCCATGGCCTCTAAAAGGACTCTCTCCATCGCGCCGGCAGTAGCTCTCTTGGAGGCTCAAAAGTGCAGACGTGGTAGGAGGGAAACTGGAGCTTGAAGTCATCCAGTAAAAGTCTAGACACATGATCTGCCTTAATATTGTCTTTGCCAGGAATATGACGAACTCTGATGTCAATACCAGTTTTGAGAACTATACCTGCAATAGCAAGGAGGATGGAGTTATAAAGCCATTACTAGCATAGACAAAGGATAGGCCTATGTTGCTTGCATCAGTCCAGCTCACAAAGTCTGCTTCACTATCACTCCATGCTTGGGCATCTACAAATTGTATCCCAATGGCAGACTTGAGCATATCAGAGAACCAGGTCAGGTCTCTATGCACTTCACCATTGATAGGGATGTGACGAAATTGAAGTGTCTTCCCACTCATTTTGCGATACATTTCTGTAAGAGCAGGTCTTGCCCATGGAAGAACATTGAGTGACCAGTTTAGAGAACCTGTGAGGTGCTGCCAGTCTCTGAGTGCAGCTTTGCGATTGGGAGATGAGAGGAATGTATGAATAGCTTCTACAAGTCCATCTATGGATTTCTGAGTCAAAGAGATGGAGCCTTTCATGATATCTGTTAAGAAGCCTATGATCAAAAGCCAGACTCCCCAGTCTTGTTATTAGGACCGGGCTCTGAACACCTCTTCTCATTCCAAAGGATGCAAGGTGTCACGACGCTTTGAGCTGGGAGAGGAAGAAGATTGGCCACCACCAGAAGGCCTCTTTCTAGCAGATAACAACTCTTTGAGAAGAAGAGTGTGGAAGCTCTCTGGATTGCCCAGGTCAAATGGAGTGTTGGCAGCTTTCTGCCTAGCTTCTTTATCAACCCTGATAGCCACAGATGGATCATAAGGTGAGGATCTGAAATACTCCATAATTTGTGCTTTGTATGTCTCCAGCTCATCTTTGCGATGTGGATAAACCTTGAGCAAAGGAGCAGTCCATGCATCAAAAACTCGGAGCCATTGAGACTCAGAAGTGACAGGCATAGACTTGAGAACTTGATCCTTACGAACCAGCTTGTATTCTGACCCAAAATCTCTGCTATCATCATAGGTAGATGAGGAAAAGCTGACCAGTGCAGCATAGACTTTATCAAAGTCCACAAAGCGATCCTTGACAATGAGGCGAAGCAAAGAGACAGGGAGAGGATCAGAGAAAGGTTGAGCAGCAAGTAGAGATACAACTGGGTCAAGATTGCTTTCAGCAGCAAAGAGGTTCTTGAGTTCCCAAGTTTTCTGCACATGAGCAGGAAGAGATGAGGGGCCTGATAGATGTGCCAAGTGAGGAGCAGCTTCAAGAAGTGCAGCAGGAAGCATTGAAGCAGTTGAAGCAGGTTTGACAGGAGAGGCAAAAAGTCTAGCCAAGGCATCTCTCCCAGCCTGTAGAATAGGCTCTGGATCTTGAGGAGAAGCACCAGATTCAAGCTGGACTTGCTCATCATCCAGATCCTGAATCTGAGTCTGCATGCTAGCCCAGGCAGCTTCATTGACAGCTTCTTCATAAGAGACATCATTCTGATCTGCTGAGACAGCAGTCTTCTTCCCTTTGACCTTAGCTCTCTGATCTCTCTTAAACTTATTAGTCTCTCTCTGGATATCCATGATCTGAGACACATAGTCTTGGGATATAACAGCATCATTGAAAGAGAGATCTCTAACAGCCCTAAACGCATCCATAGCATTGATCTCCTCATTTCTGAACTGTTCAACGACCTCCTGAAGAGCCCTGGCTTGTTCACCAACTGTCTCAAACTCCAGAGCCTGCACAGGGTCATCAGAGAGCCTGTCAGCAAGGGAGAGAGAGGGTGACAAGTGAGGAGCAGCAGAGGAGGATGGAACATTCTGGGAGTGAGGAGAAACAGACCTGAAGTGAACATGGGTTTCTGACTGCCTAGAGGAGCTAGAGGAGCCCTTGGAATACTGGGAAGGTAAGCTGGGTGTGATCTGGGAGTCAGAATGCTTGTTAGAGGACTTGAGAGAAGAAGAGAGTGACTCTGATCTGGCCTGGTCTGGCCTGATCTGGTCAGATGAAGGATTGAGAAGAACATGATCAAGAATGAGTGGTCTAGAGGCCTGGGATGCAGTCTGATTAGCTCTGGTCTTGCTGGATGAAAGTTTGGGAAGAGTTTGAGCAAAATTGATGTGTTGGAATGGCTTGGATGAGGTCTGATCATGCTGGATCTGACTAGATTTTGACTTGGAGGGTGTAGAAGCATGGGAAATATGAGGATCTGATGATTCAGAGTGATGAGGAGCTATATAGATTGTTGAGATGAAGATGGTGCTCAGAGAGAGCAGGAGATTGAAGGAAAAACAGGCAGATCAAGGTTAGATCTATGTAGATAAGAGTCAGTACTATGTAGAGGCTTATCAGACATGATCAGAGCGCACTGAGACACCAAAAACCCAAGATCTAACAAAGGAATCAACTCCTAGAGTGTCTGATCACCTTAGATCTGTCTGGATGTGCTTTGGTATCTGTTCAGTGTCTTGATGGTGAAAAATGCGAAATTTCATACCAGATTCCTGTATCTGAGACAACTCTGGAAGGCCTGTAGTCTGTACAGATGTAGGAATGTACTGGACAGTGAAATCAGAGCTCAGAAAGAGCTAGGGAACATGCAGGCAGCCTCACCCAGGTCAGAGATGGTGGGGGAAGGAAAGGAAGAATGGGAGATCAAAAATTGATGTTTCAACTCGCTTTTACAGGCCTCTGCTCAGACCTCTGGCACCTGTAACAGCCACATCAATTTAAAACAGCCCCATGATCAATTGCCTGATGCATGTGAAGATGGGATCATGTACAGCTATCAGCTGATGATCCAGGCGCCCTATAAGCGCTGGAAATGTCCGAAATATGTCCAGGAATCCATGTGATGAGTCTAGGCATGGTGCTAAGTGATATAAAGGCTCTGGGAATGAAATAACACACAAGTGTTTTGAGTGTGCATTTTAAAATGAGGATTGCAGGAGAACCACTAGACCACTGGATGCCTTCAAAATTATTTGCATCTTGAAGAGGACATCAAACTGTATATTTCCATCTAAGACACCTATAGGTTTGGTCCAGGAATGCTTTGTGTAGAAGAGAAAATATTTCAAAAGCTTTATTAAAGCATTCTGAAAAAATATGAATAACTCAACACAGAGTGAGTATCATCATAGGGTTATAGTGGACAACTTGTAGGGACAATAGAGCTCTGTATGCGTACACAGTATAGTGGCAAGAGCACTTGAGAGGTAGCCCACAATTAAGTGTATTCATGTACACATTAGGTATGATGAAGGTGAAGACCTTCATGTGCATACCTGTTGTGATGAATAGTGCACTATAATTGCTGGGAGATGATCTGTTGTTTGCAGAGGCCTGCAGAAAGGCTCCCTACCCTTGGAATCCACCTTCATGTTGATCATAACAGGATTGATTGTCAATGGCTCTGTGCTGTTCCCCACACTCACTGCAGTAGCCATGCTTCCTGTTATTAGGACAGGGCTCTGAACACCTCTTCTCATTCCAAAGGATGCAAGGTGTGTCACGACGCTTTGAACTGGAAGAGGAAGATGATGAACTACCACCAGAAGGCCTCTTCCTAGCAGATAACAACTCTTTGAGCAGAAGAGTGTGGAAGCTCTCTGGATTGCCCAGATCAAAGGGAGTGTTGGCAGCCTTTTGCCTAGCTTCTTTATCAACTCTGATAGCCACAGATGGATCATAAGGTGAAGATCTGAAGTACTCCATAATTTGAGATTTGTATGTCTCCAGCTCAATTTTTCGATGTGGATAAACCTTGAGCAATGGAGCAGTCCATGCATCAAAAACTCGGAGCCATTGAGACTCTGAAGTGACAGGCATAGACTTGAGTACTTGGTCCTTACGAACCAGCTTGTACTCTGAGCCAAAGTCTCTGCTATCATCATAGGTAGCTGAAGAGAAGCTGACCAGTGCAGCATAAACTTTGTCAAAGTCAACAAAGCGATCCTTGACAATGAGGCGCAACAGAGAGGCAGGGAGAGGGTCAGAGAAAGGCTGAGCAGCCAAGAGTGATACAACAGGGTCCAGATTGCTCTCAGCGGCAAATAGATTCTTGAGTTCCCAAGTCTTCTGCACATGAGCAGGAAGAGATGTAAGCCTTGACAGATGGAGTGCAGCAGGAAGCATTGAAGCAGTAGGAGCAGGTTTGACAGGAGAGGCAAGAAGCCTAGCCAAGGCATCTCTCCCAGCCTGTAGAATAGGCTCTGGATCTTGAGCAGAAGCACCAGAGTCAAGCTGGGCTTGCTCATCATCCAAGTCCTGAATCTGAGCTTGCATGGCAGCCCAAGCAGCCTCATTGACAGCATCCTCATGAGAGACAGCATTCTGATCAGCTGAAACAGCAGCATCCTTCCCTTTGAGTTTGTCTCTCTTAAACTGATTGGTCTCTCTCTGAATATCCATGATCTGAGACACATAGTCTTGGGATACAACAGGATCATTGGATGATATATCTCTAATAGCCCTAAAGGCTTCCATAGCATTGATCTCCTCATTTCTGAACTGTTCAACAACTTCCTGCAAAGTCCTGGCTTGTTCACTGACTGCCTGAAACTCCAGAGCTTGCTCAGGGTCATCAGAGAGCCTGGCAGCAAGGGAGGGAGGAGGTGACAAGTGGGGAGCAGGAGAGGAAGATGGAACATCAGAGGGATGAGGAGACACAGACCTGAAGTGGACATGAGCTCTACCCTGTTTAGAGGAGCTAGAAGCGCCCATGGAGCGCCCAGGAAGCGAGCTAGAGGTGATCTGGTTAGAGGACTTTTGAGAGGAAGGGAGCAACTTTGATCTGGCCTGATCTGGCCTGATCTGATCAGATAAGGGATTGAGGCAAGTTTGAGCAGGATTGAGGGGCCTAGAGGCCTCAGAAGCACTCTGATCTGCTCTGATCTTGGTGGATGAGGATTTGGGGAGAGTCTGAGCAAGATCAAGGTGTCTGAAGGGCTTAGATGAGGCCTGATCAGCATGGATCTGGCTAGATTTGGACATAGAGGGTGTAGCAGCATGGATAGCAAGAAAAAGTGTGCATAACTCCACACAGACTGGGTATCATCACTAGGTCATAGTGGACAACTTGTAGGGGCAATAGAGCTCTGTATGCGTGCACAGTATAGTGGCAAGAGCTCTTGAGGGTGGCCAGCAATTAAGTGTATTCATGTACACATTAGGTATGATGAAGGTGAAGACCTTCATGTACATACCTGTTGTGATGAATAGTGCACTATAATTGCTGGGAGATGATCTGTTGTTTGCAGAGGCCTGCAGAAAGGCTCCCTACCCTTGGAATCCGCCTTCATGTCGACCTCTGCCTTTTGCACTCAGGTGGGACAGGAAGTAAGAGTTAGCCAACACTGGGCCAAAGCCCATAACATTCAGAGCGGATCATGGAGGGCTATAGATTGCTATGAGATGTTGTTGAGGGGTGGATGGTGGTGAGAGAAAATGTGAATGAGACGCGAGTTAAATGGTTGTATATCAGATTGGATGGTGTTACAATAGTACAGGGATACAGTGTCAAGATCTTTGGGCTTGTTTGAGTGAAGCTAGTTGTAGTTCTGCCCTTACTGTAGGATTGTCTCTGATATATATTTTCCAAGCTGTAGAAGACCAACGTCCTAAAGCCATAATCACAGATTCAGAAAGACCAAGTCTGGCATAAAAGGTTGCACCACCAGCTCTAAGTGAATGTCCACCAAACTCCCTACCAACATAAGCAAAGAACCTAGATTCAAACCAGGATCTAGTGGGGAGTGTTCCATCTTCACAGAGGAACAATGCAGGCCTGGCTCCATGTAGTTTGTCCCTGATAGTACAGTATTCCTTGAGGAGAGACACAGGACTAGCCACTGCTTGATGACTTTGGAGAATATCTGTTCCATGGTAAAAAGGATCACTCTTGTGATAAGGCAAGTGGTAACCAGCTCTGCCATTCTCAAACTTGAGGGAGGCCCGCTTGATCACCTTACGCCAGTCACACAGATCATGCTGATTAGGAACAGTGAGTTCACCAATGCGATGACAGCCATAGAAGCCACAGCTCATGAGAGTTGCAAACAGAAGATCATCATAGGATAGATGACGAGAGTCATAGAAGAGGTGTATATGAGAAATTTGAAGAGGAGGCTTCCTCTTAACTGGATCAGCTCTAACTTTCTTGGATCCTCTGATTGTAGCTTGAACCAGAGGATGAGCACGAGATTCATCAAAGTGAGGGTAGAGTTGTTTAAGAAAGTGACGAGCACCAGAGAGATATTTGGGTCCAGAGGCAATGTGTCTGGATGTGTAGGCAATGTATCTGGAGAGTGTGGATGGAGTAGAATCCAGATCAAGTTTGTGTGATGTGCAGAAGTGGATGTAATCCCTAGCACCTGTAGTATAGTTCTGTTTGGTAGACTTTTCAATAGCATGCATGGGCTTGAAGAAATAACACCAAGTCATCCAACTTGTTCAAGTCCATAGGAGGGTGAGCAGAGCGCCCTTGTCTCTTCCTCTGCTCACCCATGGCCTCTAAAAGGACTCTCTCCATCGCGCCGGCAGTAGCTCTCTTGGAGGCTCAAAAGTGCGGACGCGGTAGGAGGGGAACTGGAGCTTGAAGTCATCCAGTAAAAGTCTAGATAGAAGATCTGCCTTGATGTTATCCTTGCCAGGAATGTGACCAACTCTGATGTTAATACCAGTCTTGAGAACTATACCAGCAATAGCAAGAAGAATGGAGTTGTGTGATAATTCTTTGACTGCAAGAGAGCTTAGAACTTGGACAGAATCCAGGCTGTCTGAGAAGAAGAGAGCTCTCTTGGGTGGACTATGCTTAGAAGCAATATGATGGAGTCCTGATAGAATAGCTAGAAGCTCCCTGAAGAAGATGTCAACTATTGGACTGCCAGGAGTTGGATGCACTTGATAACAAAACCCATTGCTGGCATACACAAAGGACAGTCCTATATTGCTTGCATCAGTCCAGCACACAAAGTCTGCTTCACTGTCACTCCATGCTTGGGCATCTACAAATCGTATCCCAATGGCAGACTTGAGCATGTCAGAGAACCAAGTCAGGTCTCTATGCACTTCACCATTGATAGGGATGTGACGAAATTGAAGTGTTTTGCCACTCATTTTGCGATACATTTCTGTGAGAGCAGGCCTGGCCCATGGAAGAACATTGAGTGACCAGTTCAAAGAACCTGTGAGGTGCTGCCAGTCTCTGAGTGCAGCTTTGCGATTGGGAGATGAGAGGAATGTGTGGATGGCTTCCACAAGTCCATCTATGGATTCCTGGGTCAAAGAGATGGAGCCTTTCATGATATCTGTCAAGAAGCCAATGATCAAGAGCCAGACTCCCCAGTCTTGTTTTCTGTCTTCATAGGGGCAGTCAATCATGTCCCAAAAGACTAGAAGCTGTACTTGTCTCTTGGGATACTTCTTGCCATGAAAGGTGATCAGATTTCTCTTGAAGTCCCAGCCAAAGAAATCATCCATGTAGACATGTAGATTAGGGATTCCTAGCTTCTCAGTCCCAAACCAACAGAGAAGTGCAGACACAGAGCACCAACAGCGAGGAGAGGTTCTAGTTCCAAAGACCAGTCTCCTGACAATATGAAATCTTCCTTCAACAGATACAACTTGGCACAGTTGCCAGAGAGGATGAGCAGGGAGATTGAGGAAAGCTTTAGCTACATCACTCTTGAATAGCACAAGCTCCTCATTTGATAACATCATTGAGCACCTGGCCAAAAGTGTGCATGTCATCATATTTGACTTTGGCCTCCTCTCTAGGAATACCATCATTGAGACCTGATGCAGTTTGGTCCATGACAACTCTGGCTTTCCCCTTCTGCCAGACTACAAACATAGGGGAAACCTTCATGCCAGGTAATAGTACAAAGTCATCTGGTAGTGCTTCTGACCACCTCCCAGCAGCAACCTCCTGATCTCTGTGAGCTTTAAGTGCAGCAATGTCCACTTCCTCAGTGACATAATTCTCTACTTTCTGCTTGCATTCCTGTTCCCACTCTGCTTCATAGAAAGGCCAGAATCCTTCTCTCAGAGAGCGGATTACAGAAGCAACAAAGGGCTGATTAGGATGAGTGGATAAGAGGAGTTCCAAGCGGTCCACATTGAAAGGAGTTTCAACTTTGATATAACTAGACATAGAGTGCAAAGTAGCAAGAATTTGAGGATTGTTCAAGAGATGTTCAGGAGGTGAAGGTAGAGGAGGTGCAGTCATAGTAGATGTGACACTGGGAGGAATAATGTTACAAGAGGAACTAGCAGAAGACCATAGATAGCCACGCCTAAAGCGTGGATTTGAAGCAGATTGGGTAGAGTCCAGGGTATGCTTTGTGCCAGCCAGTGATTTAGGCCCTTGAAGAGCGCTTTCTACTCTCTCTGCGATGCCTCTGGAGCTGGTCATAGCAGGACTGGTTGTCAATGGCTCTGTGCTGTTCCCCACACTCACTGCAGTAGCCATGCTTCCTGTTATTAGGACAGGGCTCTGAACACCTCTTCTCATTCCAGAGAATACAAGGTGTGTCACGACGTTTTGAACTAGGAGAGGAAGAAGATTGGCCACCACCAGAAGGCCTCTTTCTAGCAGATAATAACTCTTTGAGCAGAAGAGTGTGGAAGCTCTCTGGATTGCCCAGATCAAATGGAGTGTTGGCAGCCTTCTGCCTAGCTTCTTTATCAACTCTGATAGCAACAGATGGCCTCTGCCTTTTGCACTCAGGTGGGACAGGAAGTTAAAGTTAGCCAACACTGGGCCAAAGCCCATAACATTCAAAGTGGATCATGGAGGGCTACATAATGGTACAGGATAGGTAAGGATGTAGCTACATACAACTACATATTTACAAACAATGAGAACATACATGATATGAGGGAGAGGAGGGAGGGTGAAGGAAAAACAGGCAGATCAAGGTTAGATCTATGTAAATAAGTCAGTACTATGTAGAGGCTTATCAGACATGATCAGAGCGCACTGAGACACCAAAAACCCAAGATCTAACAAAGGAATCAACTCCTAGAGTGTCTGATCACCTTAGATCTGTCTGGATGTGCTTTGGTATCTGTTCAGTGTCTTGATGGTGAAAAATGCGAAATTTCATACCAGATTCCTGTATCTGAGACACCTCTGGAAGGCCTGTAGTCTGTACAGATGTAGGAATGTACTGGACAGTGAAATCAGAGCTCAGAAAGAGCTAGGGAACATGCAGGCAGCCTCACCCAGGTCAGAGATGGTGGGGGAAGGAATGGAAGAATGGGAGATCAAAAATTGATGTTTCAACTCGCTTTCACAGGCCTCTGCTCAGACCTCTGGCACCTGTAACAGCCACATCAATTTAAAACAGCCCCATGATCAATTGCCTGATGCATGTGAAGATGGGATCATGTACAGCTATCAGCTGATGATCCAGGCGCCCTATAAGCGCTGGAAATGTCCAAAATGTGTCCAGGAATCCATGTGATGAGTCTAGGCATGGTGCTAAGTGATATAAAGGCTCTGGGAATGAAATAACACACAAGTGTTTTGAGTGTGCATTTTAAAATGAGGATTGCAGGAGAACCACTAGACCAAATGCCTTCAAAATTATTTGCATCTTGAAGAGGACATCAAACTGTATATTTCCATCTAAGACACCTATAGGTTTGGTCCAGGAATGCTTTGTGTAGAATAGAAAATATTTCAAAAGCTTTATTAAAGCATTCTGAAAAAATATGAATAACTCAACACAGAGTGAGTATCATCATAGGGTTATAGTGGACAACTTGTAGGGACAATAGAGCTCTGTATGCGTACACAGTATAGTGGCAAGAGCACTTGAGAGGTAGCCAGCAATTAAGTGTATTCATGTACACATTAGGTATGATGAAGGTGAAGACCTTCATGTACATACCTGTTGTGATGAATAGTGCACTATAATTACTGGGAGATGATCTGTTGTTTGCAGAGGCCTGCAGAAAGGCTCCCTACCCTTGGAATCCGCCTTCATGTCGAATCATAAGGGGAAGATCTAAAGTACTCCATGATTTGAGATTTGTATGTCTCCAGCTCATTTTTGCGATGTGGATAAACCTTGAGCAATGAAGCAGTCCATGCATCAAAAACTCGGAGCCATTGAGACTCAGAAGTGACAGGCATAGACTTGAGGATTTGATCCTTACGAACCAGCTTGTACTCTGAACCAAAGTCTCTGCAATCATCATAAGTAGATGAGGAGAAGCTAACCAAGGCAGCATAGACTTTGTCAAAGTCAACAAAGCGATCCTTGACAATGAGGCGCAACAGAGAGATAGGGAGAGGGTCAGAGAAAGGCTGAGCAGCCAATAGTGATACAACAGGGTCCACTGGGACTCTGAAGTGACAGGAACAGACTTGAGTACTTGATCCTTACGAACCAGCTTGTACTCTGACCCAAAGTCTCTGCTATCATCATAGGTAGATGAGGAGAAGCTGACCAGTGCAGCATAGACCTTATCAAAGTCAACAAAGCGGTCCTTGACAATGAGGCGAAGCAGAGAGACAGGGAGAGGGTCAAAGAAAGGCTGAGCAGCCAACAGTGATACAACAGGGTCAAGATTGCTCTCAGCAGCAAAGAGATTCTTAAGCTCCCAAGTTTTCTGCACATGAGCAGGAAGAGATGTAGGCCCTGACAGATGGGCCAAGTGAGGAGCAGCTTCAAGAAGTGCAGCAGGAAGCATTGAAGCAGTAGCAGTAGGTTTTGAAGGAGAGGCAAGAAGCCTAGCCAAGGCATCTCTCCCAGCTTGTAGAATAGGCTCTGAATCTTGAGGAGAAGCACCAGAGTCAAGCTGGGCTTGCTCATCATCCAGGTCCTGAATCTGGGCTTGCATGCTAGCCCAAGCAGCCTCATTGACAGCATCCTCATGAGAGACAGCATTCTGATCAGCTGAAACAGCAGCCTCCTTCCCTTTGAGTTTGTCTCTCTTAAACTGATTGGTCTCTCTCTGAATATCCATGATCTGAGACACATAGTCTTGGGATACAACAGGATCATTGGATGATATATCTCTTATAGCCCTAAAGGCTTCCATAGCATTGAGCTCCTCATTTCTGAACTGTTCAACAACTTCCTGCAGAGTCCTGGCTTGTTCACTGACTGCCTGAAACTCCAGAGCTTGCTCAGGGTCATCAGAGAGCCTGGCAGCAAGGGAGGGAGGAGGTGACAAGTGGGGAGCAGCAGAGGAAGATGGAACATCAGAGGGATGAGGAGACACAGACCTAAAGTGGACATGAGCTCTACCCTGTTTAGAGGAGCTAGAAGCGCCCAGGGAGCGCCCAGGAAGCGAGCTAGAGGTGATCTGAGAGTGAGAGGACATGTTAGAGGAGTTTTGAGAGGAAGGGAGCAACTTTGATCTGGCCTGATCTGGCCTGATCTGATCAGATAAGGGTTTGAGGCGAGTTTGAGCAGGATTGAGGGGCCTAGAGGCCTCAGAAGCACTCTGATCTGCTCTGATCTTGGTGGATGAGGATTTGGGGAGAGTCTGAGCAAGGTCAAGGTGTCTGAAGGGCTTAGATGAGGCCTGATCAGCATGGATCTGGCTAGATTTGGACATGGAGGGTGTAGCAGCATGGATAGCAAGAGGATCTGGTGATTCAGAGCGATGGGGAGCCATACAGAGTGTTGAGATGAAAATGGTGCTCAGGGAGAGCAGGAGGATGAAGGAAAAACAGGCAGATCAAGGTTAGATCTATGTAGATAAGAGTCAGTACAATGTAGAGGCTGATCAGACAAGATCAGAGCGCACTGAGACACCAAAAACCCAAGATCTAACAAAGGAATCAACTCCTAGAGTGTCTGATCACCTTAGATCTGTATGGGTGTGCTTTGATGTCTGTTCAGTGTCTTGATGGTGAAAAATGCGAAATTTCATACCAGATTCCTGTATCTGAGACACCTCTAGAAGGCCTGTAGTCTGTACAGATGGAGGAATGTGCTGGACAGTGAAATCAGGGCTCAAATAGAGCAAGGGGACATGCAGGCAGCCTCACCCAAGTCAGAGATGGTGGGGGAAGGAAAGGAAGAATGGGAGATCAAAAACTGATAATGAAACTCGCTTTTACAGGCCTCTGCTCAGACCTCTGGCACCTGTAACAGCCACATCAATTTAAAACAGCCCCATGATCAATGGCCTGATGCATGTGAAGATGGGATCATGTACAGCTATCAGCTGATGATCCAAGCGCCCCATAAGCGCTGGAAATGTCCGAAATATATCCAGAGACCCATGTGATGTGTCTAGGCATGGTCCAGAGTGATCTAGAGACTCTGGGAGTGAAATAACACTCAAGTCCGCTTTTTGTGTTTTGAGTGTGCAACTCGAAATGACGATTGCGGGAGAACCAGTGAACCAAATGCCTTCAAATTTGTTCTCATCCCGAAGAGGACATGGAGCCGCACATTTTCACTTAAGACACCTAAGGGATCCATCCAGAACTGCGTGGTGTAGAGCCAAGTGTAAATCAAAAGCTCTATTAGAGGATTCTGAGCACTTTGGTGAAAAAGTGTGCATAACTCCACACAGACTGGGTATCATCACTAGGTCATAGTGGACAACTTGTAGGGGCAATAGAGCTCTGTATGCGTGCACAGTATTGTGGCAAGAGCTCTTGAGGGTAGCCAGCAATTAAGTGTATTCATGTACACATTAGGTATGATGAAGGTGAAGACCTTCATGTACATACCTGTTGTGATGAATAGTGCACTATAATTGCTGGGAGATGATCTGTTGTTTGCAGAGGCCTGCAGAAAGGCTCCCTACCCTTGGAATCCGCCTTCATGTCGACCTCTGCCTTTTGCACTCAGGTGGGACAGGAAGTTAGAGTTAGCCAACACTGGGCCAAAGCCCATAACATTCAGAGCGGATCATGGAGGGCTATAAATTGCTATGAGATGTTGTTGAGGGGTGGATGGTGGTGAGAGAAAATGTGAATGAGACGCGAGGTAAATGGTTGTATATCAGATTGGATGGTGTTACAATAGTACAGTTATACAGTGTCAAGATCTTTGGGCTTGTTTAAGTGAAGCTAGTTGTAGTTCTGCCCTTACTGTAGGATTGTCGCTGATATATATTTTCCAAGCTGTAGAAGACCAACGTCCCAAGGCCATTATCACAGATTCTGAAAGACCAAGTCTGGCATAAAAGGTTGCACCACCAGCTCTAATTGAATGTCCACCAAACTCCCTACCAACATAAGCAAAGAACCTAGATTCAAACCAGGATCTAGAGGGGAGTGTTCCATCTTCACAGAGGAACAATGCAGGCCTGGCTCCATGTAGTTTGTCTCTGATGGTACAGTATTCCTTTAGTAGAGACACAGGACTGGCCACTGCTTGATGACTTTGGAGAATATCTGTTCCATGGTAGAAAGGATCACTCTTGTGATAAGGCAAGTGGTAACCAGCTCTGCCATTCTCAAACTTGAGAGAGGCCCGCTTAATCACCTTACGCCAGTCACACAGATCATGCTGATTAGGAACAGTGAGTTCACCAATGCGATGACAGCCATAGAAGCCACAGCTCAGGAGAGTTGCAAACAGAAGATCATCATAGGAGAGATGACGAGAGTCATAGAAGAGTTGTATGTGAGATATTTGAAGAGGAGGCTTCCTCTTGACTGGATCAGCTCTAACTTTCTTGGAGCCTCTGATTGTAGCTTGAACCAGAGGATGAGCACGAGATTCATCAAAGTGAGGATAGAGTTGTTTGAGAAAGTGACGAGCACCAGAGAGATATTTGGGTCCAGAGGCAATGTGTCTGGATGTATAGGCAATGTATCTGGAGAGTGTGGATGGGGTGGGATCCAGATCCAGATTATGAGAGGTGCAGAACTCGACATGAAGGCGGATTCCAAGGGTAGGGAGCCTTTCTGCAGGCCTCTGCAAACAACAGATCATCTCCCAGCAATTATAGTGCACTATTCATCACAACAGGTATGTACATGAAGGTCTTCACCTTCATCATACCTAATGTGTACATGAATACACTTAATTGCTGGCTACTCTCAAGAGCTCTTGCCACTATACTGTGCACGCATACAGAGCTCTATTGCCCCTACAACTTGTCCACTATGACCTAGTGATGATACCCACTCTGTGTGGAGTTATGCACACTTTTTCACCAAAGTGCTCAGAATCTTCTGATAGAGCTTTTGATTTACATTTGGCTCTACACCACGCAGTTCTGGATGGATCCCTTAGGTGTCTTAAGTGAAAATGTGCGGCTCCATGTCCTCTTCGGGATGAGAACAAATTTGAACGCATTTGGCTCACTGGCTCTCCCGCAATCGTCATTTCGAGTTGCACACTCAAAACACAAAAAGCGGACTTGAGTGTTATTTCACTCCCAGAGTCTCTAGATCACTCTGGACCATGCCTAGACACATCACATGGGTCTCTGGATATATTTCGGACATTTCCAGCGCTTATGGGGCGCCTGGATCATCAGCTGATAGCTGCACATGGTCCCATCTTCACATGCATCAGGTCGACATGAAGGCGGATTCCAAGGGTAGGGAGCCTTTCTGCAGGCCTCTGCAAACAACAGATCATCTCCCAGCAACTATAGTGCACTATTCATCACAACAGGTATGTACATGAAGGTCTTCACCTTCATCATACCTAATGTGTACATGAATACACTTAATTGCTGGCTATCCTCAAGAGCTCTTGCCACTATACTGTGCACGCATACAGAGCTCTATTGCCCCTACAAGTTGTCCACTATGACCTAGTGATGATACCCAGTCTGTGTGGAGTTATGCACACTTTTTCACCAAAGTGCTCAGAATCCTCTAATAGAGCTTTTGATTTACACTTGGCTCTACACCACGCAGTTCTGGATGGATCCCTTAGGTGTCTTAAGTGAAAATGTGCGGCTCCATGTCCTCTTCGGGATGAGAACAAATTTGAAGGCATTCCGTTCACTGGTTCTCCCGCAATCGTCATTTCGAGTTGCACACTCAAAACACAAAAAGCGGACTTGAGTGTTATTTCACTCCCAGAGTCTCTAGATCACTCTGGACCATGCCTAGACACATCACATGGGTCTCTGGATATATTTCGGACATTTCCAGCGCTTATGGGGCGCTTGGATCATCAGCTGATAGCTGCACATGGTCCCATCTTCACATGCATCAGGCAAATCATGATGGGGTTGATCTGGTCCTGATGGTGGCTGTTACAGGTGCCAGAGGTCTGAGCAGAGGCCTGTAAAAGCGAGTTTCATCATCAGTTTTTGATCTCCCATTCTTCCTTTCCTTCCCCCACCATCTCTGACCTGGGTGAGGCTGCCTGCATGTCCCCTTGCTCTATTTGAGCTCTGATTTCACTATCCAGCACATTCCTCCATCTGTACAGACTATAGGCCTTCTAGAGGTGTCTCAGATACAGGAATCTGGTATGAAATTTCGCATTTTTCACCATCAAGACACTGAACAGATACCAAAGCACATCCAGACAGATCTAAGGTGATCAGACACTGCAGAAGTTGATTCCTTTGTTAGATCTTGGGTTTTTGGTGTCTCAGTGCGCTCTGATCATGTCTGATAAGCCTCTACATTGTACTAACTCTTATCTACATAGATCTAACCTTGATCTGCCTGTTTTTCCTTCACCCTCCCTCCTCTCCCTTCTATTATGTATGTTCTCACTGTTTGTATATATGTAGTGGTATGTAGCTACATCCTTACCTATCCTGTACCATTATGTAGCCCTCCATGATCCGCTCTGAATGTTATGGGCTTTGGCCCAGTGTTGGCTAACTCTAACTTCCTGTCCCACCTGAGTGCAAAAGGCAGAGGTCAGAAGCACTACCAGAAGATTTTATACTATTACCTGGCATGAAGGTTTCCCCTATGTTTGTAGTCTGGCAGAAGGGGAAAGCCAGAATTGTCATGGACCAAACTGCATCAGGTCTCAATGATGGTATACCTAGGGATGAGGCCAAAGTCAAATATGATGACATGCACACTTTTGGCCAGGTGCTCAATGATGTTATTAAAGAGCACCCTAATGAGGAGCTTGTACTATTCAAGAGTGATGTAGCTAAAGCTTTCCTCAATCTCCCTGCTCATCCTCTCTGGCAACTGTGCCAAGTTGTATCTGTTGAAGGAAGATTTCATATTGTCAGGAGACTGGTCTTTGGAACTAGAACCTCTCCTCGCTGTTGGTGCTCTGTATCAGCACTCCTTTGTTGGTTTGGAACTGAGAAGCTAGGAATCCCTAATCTACATGTCTACATGGATGATTTCTTTGGATGGGACTTCAAGAGGAATCTCATCACCTTTCATGGCAAGAAGTATCCCAAGAGACAAGTACAGCTTCTAGTCTTTTGGGACATGATTGACTGCCCATATGAAGACAGAAAACAAGACTGGGGAGTCTGGCTCTTGATCCATCAGGAAAAATACCTTCAGCCCAAAGAGCCTAGAGACACCCCCCAAAGCCCAGGCTTCCCAGAGATACTCAGAGATTTCCAAAGATTTTCAAAGCAACCCAGGTAAGCCTGAAGACACTAGATTGACTTGAAATAATTTCAAAGTCTTCAAACTGCCTGGGATTTTGGGGTGTCTCTAGGCAACTCTAGGCAACCTGGGCCTAGATATATTTTTCCTGATGACTCATTGGCTTCTTGACAGATATCATGAAAGGCTCCATCTCTTTGACCCAAGAGTCCATTGATGGACTTGTAGAAGCCATCCACACATTCCTCTCATCTCCCAATCGTAAAGCTGCACTCAGAGACTGGCAGCACCTCACAGGTTCTTTGAACTGGTCACTTAATGTTCTTCCATGGGCCAGGCCTGCTCTCACAGAAATGTATCGCAAAATGAGTGGCAAAACACTTCAATTTCGTCATATCCCTATCAATGGTGAAGTGCATAGAGACCTGACTTGGTTCTCTGACATGCTCAAATCTGCCATTGGGATACGATTTGTAGATGCCCAAGCATGGAGTGACAGTGATGCAGACTTTGTGTGCTGGACTGATGCAAGCAACATAGGTCTGTCCTTTGTCTATGCTAGTAATGGGTTTTGCTATCAAGTGCATCCTACTCCTGGGAGCCCAATTGTTGATATCTTCTTCAGAGAGCTACTAGCTATTCTATCTGGCCTACATCACATTGCTTCCAAACCTAGTCCACCCAAGAGAGCTCTATTCTTCTCTGATAGTTTGGACTCTGTTCAAGTGCTCAGCTCTCTTGCAGTCAAAGAATCATCTCACAACTCCATCCTTCTTGCTATTGCTGGTATAGTTCTCAAGACTGGTATTGACATCAGAGTTCGTCACATTCCTGGCAAGGATAACATCAAGGCAGATCTTCTATCTAGACTTTTACTGGATGACTTCAAGCTCCAGTTCCCCTCCTACCGCGTCTGCACTTTTGAGCCTCCAAGAGAGCTATTGCCGGCGCGATGGAGAGAGTCCTTTTAGAGGCCATGGGTGAGCAGAGGAAGAGACAAGGGCGCTCTGCTCACCCTCCTATGGACTTGAACAAGTTAGATGACTTGGTGTTATTCCTTCAAGCCCATGCCATTGAAAAGTCTACTAAACAGAACTATACTACAGGTGCTAGGGATTACATCCACTTCTGCACCTCACACAAGCTTGATTTGGATCCTACTCCATCTACACTCTCCAGATACATTGCCTACACATCCAGACACATTGCCTCTGGACCCAAATATCTCTCTGGTGCTCGTCACTTTCTCAAACAACTCTATCCTCACTTTGATGAATCTCGTGCTCATCCTCTGGTTCAAGCTACAATCAGAGGATCCAAGAAAGTTAGAGCTGATCCAGTCAAGAGGAAACCTCCTCTTCAAATATCTCATATCCAACTCTTCTATGACTCTCGTCATCTCTCCTATGATGATCTTCTGTTTGCTACTCTCATGAGCTGTGGCTTCTATGGCTGTCACCGCATTGGTGAACTTACTGTTCCTAATCAGCATGATCTGCGTGACTGGCGTAAGGTAATCAAGCGAGCTTCTCTCAAGTTTGAGAATGGCAGAGCTGGTTATCATTTGCCTTATCACAAGAGTGATCCTTTTTACCATGGAACAGATATTCTCCAAAGTAATCAAGCAGTGGCTAGTCCTGTGTCTCTACTCAAGGAATACTGTACTATCAGAGACAAACTGCATGGAGCCAGGCCTGCATTGTTCCTCTGTGAAGATGGAACACTCCCCACTAGATCCTGGTTTGAATCCAGGTTCTTTGCTTATGTTGGTAGGGAGTTTGGTGGACATTCACTTAGAGCTGGTGGTGCAACTTTTTATGCCAGACTTGGTCTTTCAGAATCTGTGATTATGGCTTTGGGACGTTGGTCTTCTACAGCTTGGAAAATATATATCAGAGACAATCCTACAGTAAGGGCAGAATTACAACTAGCTTCACTCAAACAAGCCCAAAGATCTTGACACTCTACAATAGTATCATTGTAACACCATCCAATCTGATATACAACCATTTACCTCGCGTCTCATTCACATTTTCTCTCACCACCATCCACCCCTCAACAACATCTCATAGCAATTTATAGCCCTCCATGATCCGCTCTGAATGTTATGGGCTTTGGCCCAGTGTTGGCTAACTTTAACTTCCTGTCCCACCTGAGTGCAAAAGGCAGAGGTCGACATGAAGGCGGATTCCAAGGGTAGGGAGCCTTTCTGCAGGCCTCTGCAAACAACAGATCATCTCCCAGCAACTATAGTGCACTATTCATCACAACAGGTATGTACATGAAGGTCTTCACCTTCATCATACCTAATGTGTACATGAATACACTTAATTGCTGGCTATCCTCAAGAGCTCTTGCCACTATACTGTGCACGCATACAGAGCTCTATTGCCCCTACAAGTTGTCTACTATGACCTAGTGATGATACCCAGTCTGTGTGGAGTTATGCACACTTTTTCACCAAAGTGCTCAGAATCTTCTGATAGAGCTTTTGATTTACATTTGGCTCTACACCACGCAGTTCTGGATGGATCCCTTAGGTGTCTTAAGTGAAAATGTGCGGCTCCATGTCCTCTTCGGGATGAGAACAAATTTGAAGGCATTTGGCTCACTGGTTCTCCCGCAATTGTCATTTCAAGTTGCACACTCAAAACCCAAAAAGCGGACTTGAGTGTTATTTCACTCCCAGAGTCTCTAGATCACTCTGGACCATGTCTAGACACATCACATGGGTCTCTGGATATATTTCGGACATTTCCAGTGCTTATGGGGCGCCTGGATCATCAGCTGATAGCTGCACATGGTCCCATCTTCACATGCATCAGGCATATCATGATGGGGTTGATCTGGTCCTGATGGTAGCTGTTACAGGTGCCAGAGGTCTGAGCAGAGGCCTGTAAAAGCGAGTTTCATCATCAGTTTTTGATCTCCCATTCTTCCTTTCCTTCCCCCACCATCTCTGACCTGGGTGAGGCTGCCTGCATGTCCCCTTGCTCTATTTGAGCTCTGATTTCACTATCCAGCACATTCCTCCATCTGTACAGACTACAGGCCTTCCAGAGGTGTCTCAGATACAGGAATCTGGTATGAAATTTCGCATTTTTCACCATCAAGACACTGAACAGATACCAAAGCACATCCAGACAGATCTAAGGTGATCAGACACTGTAGAAGTTGATTCCTTTGTTAGATCTTGGGTTTTTGGTGTCTCAGTGCGCTCTGATCATGTCTGATAAGCCTCTACATTGTACTGACTCTTATCTACATAGATCTAACCTTGATCTACCTGTTTTTCCTTCACCCTCCCTCCTCTCCCTCATATCATGTATGTTCTCATTGTTTGTATATATGTAGTGGTATGTAGCTACATCCTTACCTATCCTGTACCATTATGTAGCCCTCCATGATCCGCTCTGAATGTTATGGGCTTTGGCCCAGTGTTGGCTAACTTTAACTTCCTGTCCCACCTGAGTGCAAAAGGCAGAGGCATATCATGATGGGTTTGATCTGGTCCTGATGGTGGCTGTTACAGGTGCCAGAGGTCTGAGCAGAGGCCTGTAAAAGCGAGTTTCATCATCAGTTTTTGATCTCCCATTCTTCCTTTCCTTCCCCCACCATCTCTGACCTGGGTGAGGCTGCCTGCATGTCCCCTTGCTCTATTTGAGCCCTGATTTCACTATCCAGCACATTCCTCCATCTGTACAGACTATAGGCCTTCTAGAGGTGTCTCAGATACAGGAATCTGGTATGAAATTTCGCATTTTTCACCATCAAGACACTGAACAGATACCAAAGCACATCCAGACAGATCTAAGGTGATCAGACACTGTAGAAGTTGATTCCTTTGTTAGATCTTGGGTTTTTGGTGTCTCAGTGCGCTCTGATCATGTCTGATAAGCCTCTACATTGTACTGACTCTTATCTACATAGATCTAACCTTGATCTACCTGTTTTTCCTTCATCCTCCTGCTCTCCCTGAGCACCATCTTCATCTCAACACTCTGTATGGCTCCCCATCGCTCTGAATCACCAGATCCTCTTGCTATCCATGCTGCTACACCCTCCATGTCCAAATCTAGCCAGATCCATGCTGATGAGGCCTCATCTAAGCCCTTCAGACACCTTGATCTTGCTCAAACTCTCCCCCAATCCTTATCCACCAAGATCAGAGCAGATCAGAGTGCTTCTGAGGCCTCTAGACCCCTCAATCCTGCACAAACTCGCCTCAAACCCTTATCTGATCAGATCAGGCCAGATCAGGCCAGATCAAAGTTGCTCCCTTCCTCTCAAAAGTCCTCTAACATGCCCACTCACTCTCAGAACACCTCTAGCTCGCTTCCTGAGCGCTCCATGGGCGCTTCTAGCTCCTCTAAACAGGGTAGAGCTCATGTTCACTTCAGGTCTGTGTCTCCTCTTCCCTCTGATGTTCCATCCTCCTCTGCTGCTCCCCACTTGTCACCTCCTCCCTCCCTTGCTGCCAGGCTCTCTGATGACCCTGAGCAAGCTCTGGAGTTTCAGGCAGTCAGTGAACAAGCCAGGACTCTGCAGGAAGTTGTTGAACAGTTCAGAAATGAGGAAATCAATGCTATGGAAGCCTTTAGGGCTATTAGAGATATATCATCCAATGATCCTGTTGTATCCCAAGACTATGTGTCTCAGATCATGGATATTCAGAGAGAGACCAATCAGTTTAAGAGAGACAAACTCAAAGGGAAGGAGGCTGCTGTTTCAGCAGATCAGACTGCTGTCTCTCAAGAGGATGCTGTCAATGAGGCTGCTTGGGCTAGCATGCAAGCCCAGATTCAGGACTTGGATGCTGAGCAAGCTCAGCTTGACTCTGGCACTTCTGCTCAAGATTCAGAGCCTATTCTACAGGCTGGGAGAGATGCCTTGGCTAGGCTTCTTGCCTCTCCTTCACAACCTACTGCTACTGCTTCAATGCTTCCTGCTGCACTTCTTGAAGCTGCTCCTCACTTGGCCCATTTGTCAGGGCCTACATCTCTTCCTGCTCATGTGCAGAAAACTTGGGAGCTCAAGAATCTCTTTGCTGTTGAGAGCAATCTGGCCTCTGCCTTTTGCACTCAGGTGGGACAGGAAGTTAAAGTTAGCCAACACTGGGCCAAAGCCCATAACATTCAGAGCGGATCATGGAGGGCTACATAATGGTACAGGATAGGTAAGGATGTAGCTACATACCACTACATATATACAAACAATGAGAACATACATGATATGAGGGAGAGGAGGGAGGGTGAAGGAAAAACAGGTAGATCAAGGTTAGATCTATGTAGATAAGAGTCAGTACAATGTAGAGGCTTATCAGACATGATCAGAGCGCACTGAGACACCAAAAACCCAAGATCTAACAAAGGAATCAACTTCTACAGTGTCTGATCACCTTAGATCTGTCTGGATGTGCTTTGGTATCTGTTCAGTGTCTTGATGGTGAAAAATGCGAAATTTCATACCAGATTCCTGTATCTGAGACACCTCTAGAAGGCCTATAGTCTGTACAGATGGAGGAATGTGCTGGATAGTGAAATCAGGGCTCAAATAGAGCAAGGGGACATGCAGGCAGCCTCACCCAGGTCAGAGATGGTGGGGGAAGGAAAGGAAGAATGGGAGATCAAAAACTGATGATGAAACTCGCTTTTACAGGCCTCTGCTCAGACCTCTGGCACCTGTAACAGCCACCATCAGGACCAGATCAAACCCATCATGATATGCCTGATGCATGTGAAGATGGGACCATGTGCAGCTATCAGCTGATGATCCAGGCGCCCCATAAGCGCTGGAAATGTCCGAAATATATCCAGAGACCCATGTGATGTGTCTAGGCATGATCCAGAGTGATCTAGAGACTCTGGGAGTGAAATAACACTCAAGTCCGCTTTTTGTGTTTTGAGTGTGCAACTCGAAATGACGATTGCGGGAGAGCCAGTGAGCCAAATGCGTTCAAATTTGTTCTCATCCCGAAGAGGACGTGGAGCCGCACATTTTCACTTAAGACACCTAAGGGATCCATCCAGAACTGCGTGGTGTAGAGCCAAATGTAAATCAAAAGCTCTATCAGAAGATTCTGAGCACTTTGGTGAAAAAGTGTGCATAACTCCACACAGAGTGGGTATCATCACTAGGTCATAGTGGACAAGTTGTAGGGGCAATAGAGCTCTGTATGCGTGCACAGTATAGTGGCAAGAGCTCTTGAGAGTAGCCAGCAATTAAGTGTATTCATGTACACATTAGGTATGATGAAGGTGAAGACCTTCATGTACATACCTGTTGTGATGAATAGTGCACTATAATTGCTGGGAGATGATCTGTTGTTTGCAGAGGCCTGCAGAAAGGCTCCCTACCCTTGGAATCCGCCTTCATGTCGACCTCTGCCTTTTGCACTCAGGTGGGACAGGAAGTTAAAGTTAGCCAACACTGGGCCAAAGCCCATAACATTCAGAGCGGATCATGGAGGGCTATAAATTGCTATGAGATGTTGTTGAGGGGTGGATGGTGGTGAGAGAAAATGTGAATGAGACGCGAGGTAAATGGTTGTATATCAGATTGGATGGTGTTACAATGATACTATTGTACAGTGTCAAGATCTTTGGGCTTGTTTGAGTGAAGCTAGTTGTAATTCTGCCCTTACTGTAGGATTGTCTCTGATATATATTTTCCAAGCTGTAGAAGACCAACGTCCCAAAGCCATGATCACAGATTCTGAAAGACCAAGTCTGGCATAAAAAGTTGCACCACCAGCTCTAAGTGAATGTCCACCAAACTCCCTACCAACATAAGCAAAGAACCTGGATTCAAACCAGGATCTAGTGGGGAGTGTTCCATCTTCACAGAGGAACAATGCAGGCCTGGCTCCATGTAGTTTGTCTCTGATAGTATAGTATTCCTTGAGTAGAGACACAGGACTAGCCACTGCTTGATGACTTTGGAGAATATCTGTTCCATGGTAAAAAGGATCACTCTTGTGATAAGGCAAATGATAACCAGCTCTGCCATTCTCAAACTTGAGAGAAGCTCGCTTGATTACCTTACGCCAGTCACGCAGATCATGCTGATTAGGAACAGTAAGTTCACCAATACGGTGACAGCCATAGAAGCCACAGCTCATGAGAGTTGCAAACAGAAGATCATCATAGGAGAGATGACGAGAGTCATAGAAGAGTTGTATATGAGATATTTGAAGTGGAGGTTTCCTCTTGACTGGATCAGCTCTAACTTTCTTGGATCCTCTGATTGTAGCTTGAACCAGAGGATGAGCACGAGACTCATCAAAGTGAGGGTAGAGTTGTTTGAGAAAGTGACGAGCACCAGAGAGATATTTGGGTCCAGAGGCAATGTGTCTGGATGTGTAGGCAATGTATCTTGAGAGTGTGGATGGAGTAGGATCCAGATCAAGTTTGTGTGAGGTGCAGAAGTGGATGTAATCTCTAGCACCTGTAGTATAGTTCTGTTTGGTAGATTTTTCAATGGCATGGGCTTGAAGGAATACGACCAAGTCATCTAACTTGTTCAAGTCCATAGGAGGGTGAGCAGAGCGCCCTTGTCTCTTCCTCTGCTCACCCATGGCCTCTAAAAGGACTCTCTCCATCGCGCCGGCAGTAGCTCTCTTGGAGGCTCAAAAGTGCGGACGCGGTAGGAGGGGAACTGGAGCTTGAAGTCATCCAGTAGAAGTCTAGATAGAAGGTCTGCCTTGATGTTGTCCTTGCCAGGAATATGACGAACTCTGATGTCAATACCAGTCTTGAGAACTATACCAGCAATAGCTAAGAGGATGGAGTTGTGTGATGATTCTTTGACTGCAAGAGAGCTCAGCACTTGAACTGAGTCTAGGCTATCTGAGAAGAACAGAGCTCTTTTTGGTGGACTAGGTTTGGATGCAATGTGATGGAGTCCTGATAAAATAGCTAGAAGCTCCCTGAAGAAGATGTCCACTACTGGGCTGCCAGGAGTAGGATGCACTTGATAGCAAAACCCATTGCTGGCATACACAAAGGACAGTCCTATATTGCTAGCATCAGACCAGCACACAAAGTCTGCTTCACTATCACTCCATGCTTGGGCATCTACAAATCGTATCCCAATGGCAGACCTGAGCATGTCAGAGAACCAAGTCAGGTCTCTATGCACTTCACCATTGATAGGGATGTGACGAAATTGAAGTGTCTTGCCACTCATTTTGCGATACATTTCAGTGAGAGCAGGCCTGGCCCATGGAAGAACATTGAGTGACCAGTTCAAAGAGCCTGTGAGGTGCTGCCAGTCTCTGAGTGCAGCTTTCCGATTGGGAGATGAGAGGAATGTCTGAATGGCTTCCACAAGTCCATCTATGGATTCCTGAGTCAAAGAGATGGAGCCTTTCATGATATCTGTCAAGAAGCCAATAATCAAGAGCCAGACTCCCCAGTCTTGTTTTCTGTCCTCATAGGGGCAGTCAATCATGTCCCAAAAGACTAGAAGCTGTACTTGTCTCTTGGGATACTTCTTGCCATGAAAGGTGATCAGATTTCTCTTGAAGTCCCAGCCAAAGAAGTCATCCATGTAGACATATAGATTGGGGATTCCTAGCTTTTCAGTCCCAAACCAGCATAGTAGTGCAGACACAGAGCACCAACAGCGAGGAGATGTTCTAGTTCCAAAGACTAATCTCCTAACAATATGAAATCTTCCTTCAACAGATACAACTTGAGAAAGTTGCCAGAGAGGATGAGCAGGGAGATTGAGGAAAGCTTTAGCTACATCACTCTTGAATAGCACAAGCTCCTCATTGGGATGCTCTTTGATAACATCATTGAGCACCTGGCCAAAAGTGTGCATGTCATCATATTTGACTTTGGCCTCCTCTCTAGGGATACCATCATTCAGACCTGATGCAGTTTGGTCCATGACAACTCTGGCTTTCCCCTTCTGCCAGACTACAAACATAGGGGAAACCTTCATGCCAGGTAATAGTACAAAATCTTCTGGTAGTGCTTCTGACCACCTCCCAGCAGCTACCTCCTGATCTCTGTGAGCTTTGAGTGCAGCAATGTCTACTTCCTCAGTGACATAGTTCTCCACCTTCTGCTTGCATTCCTCTTCCCACTCTGCTTCATAGAAGGGCCAGAATCCTTCTCTCAGTGAGCGAATTACAGAAGCAACAAAGGGCTGATTAGGATGAGTGGATAAGAGGAGTTCCAAGCGGTCCACATTGAAAGGAGTTTCAACTTTGATATAATTAGACATAGAGTGCAAAGTAGCAAGAATTTGAGGATTGTTCAAGAGATGTTCAGGAGGTGAAGGCAGAGGAGGTGCAGTCATAGTAGATGTGATACTGGGAGGAATGATGTTACAAGAAGAACTAGCAGAAGACCATAAATAACCACGTCTAAAACGTGGATTAGAAGTAGATTCAGATGTATCCAATAAATGCTTTGTACCAGCCAGAGATTTAGGCCCTTGAAGAGCGCTTTCTACTCTCTCTGCGACGCTTCTGGAGCTGGTCATAGCAGGACTGATTGTCAATGGCTCTGTGTTGTTCCCCACACTCACTGCAGTAGCCATGCTTCCTGTTATTAGGACAGGGCTCTGAACACCTCTTCTCATTCCAAAGGATGCAAGGTGTGTCACGACGCTTTGAACTGGAGGAGGAAGATGATGAACTACTACCAGAAGGCCTCTTCCTAGCAGATAACAGCTCTTTGAGGAGAAGAGTGTGGAAGCTCTCTGGATTGCCCAAGTCAAATGGAGTGTTGGCAGCCTTCTGCCTAGCTTCTTTATCAACTCTGATAGCAACAGATGGATCATAAGGGGAAGATCTAAAGTACTCCATGATTTGAGATTTGTATGTCTCCAGCTCATGTTTGCGATGTGGATAAACCTTGAGCAATGGAACAGTCCATGCATCAAAAACTCGGAGCCATTGGGACTCAGAAGTGACAGGAACAGATTTGAGTACTTGATCCTTACGAACCAGCTTGTACTCTGACCCAAAGTCTCTGCTATCATCATAAGTAGATAAGGAGAAGCTAACCAAGGCAGCATAGACCTTGTCAAAGTCAACAAAGCGGTCCTTGACAATGAGGCGCAGCAAGGAGACAGGGAGAGGGTCAGAGAAAGGCTGAGCAGCCAATAGGGATACAACAGGGTCCAGATTGCTCTCAGCAGCAAAGAGATTCTTGAGCTCCCAAGTTTTCTGCACATGAGCAGGAAGAGAAGAGGGACCTGATAGATGGGCCAAGTGAGGAGCAGCTTCAAGAAGTGCAGCAGGAAGCATTGAAGCAGTAGCAGTAGGTTGTGTAGGAGAGGCAAGAAGCCTAGCCAAGGCCTCTCGCCCAGCCTGGAGAATAGGCTCTGAATCTTGAGCAGAAGTGCCAGAGTCAAGCTGAACTTGCTCATCATCCAGTGCCTGAAGCTGAGCTTGCATACTAGCCCAAGCAGCCTCATTGACAGCATCCTCATGAGAGACAGTATTCTTCTCTGCTGAAACAGCAGCCTCCTTCCCTTTGAGTTTGTCTCTCTTAAACTGATTGGTCTCTCTCTGAATATCCATGATCTGAGACACATAGTCTTGGGACACAACAGGATCATTGGATGAAATATCTCTAATAGCCCTAAAGGCTTCCATAGCATTGAGCTCCTCATTTCTGAACTGTTCAACAACCTCCTGCAGAGTCCTGGCTTGTTCACTGACTGCCTGAAACTCCAGAGCTTGCTCAGGGTCATCAGAGAGCCTGGCAGCAAGGGAGGGAGGAGGTGACAAGTGGGGAGCAGCAGAGGAGGATGGAACATCAGAGGGAAGAGGAGACACAGACCTGAAGTGAACATGAGCTCTACCCTGTTTAGAGGAGCTAGAAGCGCCCATGGAGCGCTCAGGAAGCGAGCTAGAGGTGTTCTGAGAGTGAGTGGGCATGTTAGAGGACTTTTGAGAGGAAGGGAGCAACTTTGATCTGGCCTGATCTGGCCTGATCTGATCAGATAAGGGTTTGAGGCGAGTTTGTGCAGGATTGAGGGGTCTAGAGGCCTCAGAAGCACTCTGATCTGCTCTGATCTTGGTGGATAAGGATTGGGGGAGAGTTTGAGCAAGATCAAGGTGTCTGAAGGGCTTAGATGAGGCCTGATCAGCATGGATCTGGCTAGATTTGGACATGGAGGGTGTAGCAGCATGGATAGCAAGAGGATCTGGTGATTCAGAGCGATGGGGAGCCATACAGAGTGTTGAGATGAAGATGGTGCTCAGGGAGAGCAGGAGGATGAAGGAAAAACAGGTAGATCAAGGTTAGATTGAGACACCAAAAACCCAAAGTAAATCAAAAGCTCTATCAGAAGATTCTGAGCACTTTGGTGAAAAAGTGTGCATAACTCCACACAGAGTGGGTATCATCACTAGGTCATAGTGGACAAGTTGTAGGGGCAATAGAGCTCTGTATGCGTGCACAGTATAGTGGCAAGAGCTCTTGAGAGTAGCCAGCAATTAAGTGTATTCATGTACACATTAGGTATGATGAAGGTGAAGACCTTCATGTACATACCTGTTGTGATGAATAGTGCACTATAATTGCTGGGAGATGATCTGTTGTTTGCAGAGGCCTGCAGAAAGGCTCCCTACCCTTGGAATCCGCCTTCATGTCGAACCCTGTTGTATCACTGTTGGCTGCTCAGCCTTTCTCTGACCCTCTCCCTGTCTCTCTGCTTCGCCTCATTGTCAAGGACCGCTTTGTTGACTTTGATAAAGTCTATGCTGCACTGGTCAGCTTCTCCTCATCTACTTATGATGATAGCAGAGACTTTGGGTCAGAGTACAAGCTGGTTCGTAAGGATCAAGTACTCAAGTCTGTTCCTGTCACTTCTGAGTCCCAGTGGCTCCGAGTTTTTGATGCTTGGACTGCTCCATTGCTCAAAGTTTATCCACATCGAAAAATTGAGCTGGAGACATACAAATCTCAAATCATGGAGTACTTTAGATCTTCCCCTTATGATCCATCTATTGCTATCAGGGTTGATAAAGAAGCTAGGCAGAAGGCTGCCAACACTCCATTTGATCTGGGCAATCCAGAGAGCTTCCACACTCTTCTGCTCAAAGAGTTGTTATCTGCTAGAAAGAGGCCTTCTGGTGGTGGCCAATCTTCTTCCTCTCCCAGTTCAAAGCGTCGTGACACACCTTGTATCCTCTGGAATGAGAAGAGGTGTTCAGAGCCCTGTCCTAATAACAGGAAGCATGGCTACTGCAGTGAGTGTGGGGAACAGCACAGAGCCATTGACAACCAGTCCTGCTATGACCAGCTCCAAAAGCGTCGCAGAGAGAGTAGAAAGCGCTCTTCAAGGGCCTAAATCACTGGCTGGTACAAAGCATACTCTGGACTCTGCCCAATCTGCTTCAAATCCACGTTTTAGACGTGGTTATCTATGGTCTTCTTCTAGTTCATCTTGTAATATTATTCCTCCCAGTATCACATCTACAATGACTGCACCTCCTCTACCTTCACCTCCTGAACATCTTTTGAACCATCCTCAAATTCTTGCCACTTTGCACTCTATGTCTAGTTATATCAAAGTTGAAACTCCCTTCAATGTGGATCGCTTGGAACTCCTCTTATCCACTCATCCCAATCAGCCCTTTGTTGCTTCTGTAATCCGCTCTCTGAGAGAAGGATTCTGGCCTTTCTATGAAGCAGAGTGGGAAGAGGAATGCAAGCAGAAAGTAGAGAACTATGTCACTGAGGAAGTGGACATTGCTGCACTCAAAGCTCACAGAGATCAGGAAGTAGCTGCTGGGAGGTGGTCAGAAGCACTACCAGAAGACTTTGTACTCTTACCTGGCATGAAAGTTTCCCCTATGTTTGTAGTTTGGCAGAAGGGGAAAGCCAGAGTTGTCATGGACCAAACTGCATCAGGTCTTAATGATGGTATTCCTAGGGATGAAGCCAAAGTGAAATATGATGACATGCACACTTTTGGCCAGGTGCTCAATGATGTTATCAAGGAGCACCCTAATGAGGAGCTTGTACTATTCAAGAGTGATGTAGCTAAAGCTTTCCTCAATCTCCCTGCTCATCCTCTTTGGCAACTGTGTCAAGTTGTATCTGTTGAAGGAAGATTTCATATTGTCAGGAGATTAGTCTTTGGAACCAGAACATCTCCTCGCTGTTGGTGCTCTGTATCTGCACTACTATGCTGGTTTGGGACTGAAAAGCTAGGAATCCCTAATCTACATGTCTACATGGATGATTTCTTTGGCTGGGACTTCAAGAGGAATCTAATCACCTTTCATGGCAAGAAGTATCCCAAGAGACAAGTACAGCTTCTAGTCTTTTGGGACATGATTGACTGCCCCTATGAAGACAGAAAGCAAGATTGGGGAGTCTGGCTGTTAATCATTGGCTTCTTGACAGACATCATGAAGGGTTCCATTTCTTTGACTCAAGAATCCATTGATGGACTTGTTGAAGCCATCCACACATTCCTCTCATCCCCAAACCGTAAAGCTGCACTCAGAGACTGGCAGCATCTGACAGGTTCTCTAAACTGGTCACTCAATGTTCTTCCCTGGGCTAGGCCTGCTCTCACTGAAATGTATCGCAAAATGAGTGGGAAGACACTCCAATTTCGTCACATCCCTATCAATGGTGAAGTGCATAGAGACCTGACTTGGTTCTCTGAGATGCTCAAGTCTGCCATTGGGATACGATTTGTAGATGCCCAAGCATGGAGTGACAGTGAAGCAGATTTGTGTGTTGGACTGATGCAAGCAATATTGGCCTCTCCTTTGTCTATGCCAGTAATGGGTTTTGCTATCAAGTGCATCCACTCCTGGAGCCCAATTGTAGACATCTTCTTTAGGGAGCTATGGCTATTCTATCAGGACTTCATCATATTGCTTCAAAACCTAGTCCACCCAAGAGAGCTCTCTTCTTTTCAGACAGTCTGGATTCTGTACAAGTTCTCAGCTCTCTTGCAGTCAAAGAATCATCACACAACTCCATCCTGCTGGCTATTGCTGGTATAGTTCTCAAGACTGGTATTGATATCAGAGTTCGTCACATTCCTGGCAAGGATAACATCAAGGCAGACCTTCTATCTAGACTTCTACTGGATGACTTCAAGCTCCAGTTCCCTCCTACCGCGTCCGCACTTTTGAGCCTCCAAGAGAGCTACTGCCGGCGCAATGGAGAGAGTCCTTTTAGAGGCCATGGGTGAGCAGAGAAAGAGACAAGGGCACTCTGCTCACCCTCCAATGGACTTGCACAAGTTAGATGACTTGGTGTTATTCCTTCAAGCCCATGCCATTGAAAAGTCTACCAAACAGAACTATGCTACAGGTGCTAGAGATTACATCCACTTCTGCACCTCACACAAACTTGATCTGGATCCTACTCCATCCACACTCTCCAGATACATTGCCTACACATCCAGACACATTGCTTCTGGACCCAAATATCTCTCTGGTGCTCGTCACTTTCTCAAACAACTCTACCTCACTTTGATGAGTCTCGTGCTCATCCTCTGGTTCAAGCTACAATCAGAGGATCCAAGAAAGTTAGAGCTGATCCAGTCAAGAGGAAACCTCCTCTTCAAATATCTCATATACAACTCTTCTATGACTCTTGTCATCTCTCCTATGATGATCTTCTGTTTGCAACTCTCATGAGCTGTGGCTTCTATGGCTGTCACCGCATTGGTGAACTTACTGTTCCTAACAGCAAGCTCTGCGTGACTGGCGTAAGGTGATCAAGCGGGCCTCTCTCAAGTTTGAGAATGGCAGAGCTGGTTACCACTTGCCTTATCACAAGAGTGATCCTTTTTACCATGGAACAGATATTCTCCAAAGTCATCAAGCAGTGGCCAGTCCTGTGTCTCTACTAAAGGAATACTGTACTATCAGAGACAAACTACATGGAGCCAGGCCTGCATTGTTCCTCTGTGAAGATGGAACACTCCCCTCTAGATCCTGGTTTGAATCCAGGTTCTTTGCTTATGTTGGTAGGGAGTTTGGTGGACATTCACTCAGAGCTGGTGGTGCAACCTTCTATGCCAGACTTGGTCTTTCAGAATCTGTGATAATGGCCTTGGGACGTTGGTCTTCTACAGCTTGGAAAATATATATCAGAGACAATCCTACAGTAAGGGCAGAACTACAACTAGCTTCACTCAAACAAGCCCAAAGATCTTGACACTGTACAATAGTATTATTGTAACACCATCCAATCTGATATACAACCATTTACCTCGCGTCTCATTCACATTTTCTTTCACCACCATCCACCCCTCAACAACATCTCATAGCAATTATAGCCCTCCATGATCCGCTCTGAATGTTATGGGCTTTGGCCCACTGTTGGCTAACTCTTACTTCCTGTCCCACCTGAGTGCAAAAGGCAGAGGTCGACATGAAGGCGGATTCCAAGGGTAGGGAGCCTTTCTGCAGGCCTCTGCAAACAACAGATCATCTCCCAGCAATTATAGTGCACTATTCATCACACCAGGTATGTACATGAAGGTCTTCACCTTCATTATACCTAATGTGTACATGAATACACTTAATTGCTGGCCACCCTCAAGAGCTCTTGCCACTATACTGTGCACGCATACAGAGCTCTATTGCCCCTACAAGTTGTCCACTATGACCTAGTGATGATACCCAGTCTGTGTGGAGCTATGCACACTTTTTCACCAAAGTGCTCAGAATCTTCTGATAGAGCTTTTGATTTACATTTCGCTCTACACCATGCAGTTCTGGATGGATCCCTTAGGTGTCTTAGGTGAAAATGTGCGGCTCCACGTCCTCTTCGGGATGAGAACAAATTTGAACGCATTTGGCTCACTGGTTCTCCCGCAATCATCATTTCGAGTTGCACACTCAAAACACAAAAAGCGGACTTGAGTGTTATTTCACTCCCAGAGTCTCTAGATCACTCTGGACCATGCCTAGACACATCACATGGGTCTCTGGATATATTTCGGACATTTCCAGCGCTTATGGGGCGCTTGGATCATCAGCTGATAGCTGCACATGGTCCCATCTTCACATGCATCAGGCATATCATGATGGGGTTGATCTGGTCCTGATGGTGGCTGTTACAGGTGCCAGAGGTCTGAGCAGAGGCCTGTAAAAGCGAGTTTCATCATCAGTTTTTGATCTCCCATTCTTCCTTTCCTTCCCCCACTCGACATGAAGGCGGATTCCAAGGGTAGGGAGCCTTTCTGCAGGCCTCTGCAAACAACAGATCATCTCCCAGCAATTATAGTGCACTATTCATCACAATAGGTATGTACATGAAGGTCTTCACCTTCATCATACCTAATGTGTACATGAATACACTTAATTGCTGGCTACCCTCAAGAGCTCTTGCCACTATACTGTGCACGCATACAGAGCTCTATTGCCCCTACAAGTTGTCCACTATGACCTAGTGATGATACCCAGTCTGTGTGGAGTTATGCACACTTTTTCACCAAAGTGCTCAGAATCTTCTGATAGAGCTTTTGATTTACATTTCGCTCTACACCATGCAGTTCTGGATGGATCCCTTAGGTGTCTTAAGTGAAAATGTGCGGCTCCATGTCCTCTTCGGGATGAGAACAAATTTGAAGGCATTTGGTTCACTGGCTCTCCCGCAATCGTCATTTCGAGTTGCACACTCAAAACACAAAAAGCGGACTTGAGTGTTATTTCACTCCCAGAGTCTCTAGATCACTCTGGACCATGTCTAGACACATCACATGGGTCTCTGGATATATTTCGGACATTTCCAGCGCTTATGGGGCGCTTGGATCATCAGCTGATAGCTGCACATGGTCCCATCTTCACATGCATCAGGCATATCATGATGGGTGTGATCTGGTCCTGATGGTGGCTGTTACAGGTGCCAGAGGTCTGAGCAGAGGCCTGTAAAAGCGAGTTTCATCATCAGTTTTTGATCTCCCATTCTTCCTTTCCTTCCCCTACCATCTCTGACCTGGGTGAGGCTGCCTGCATGTTCCCTTGCTCTATTTGAGCTCTGATTTCACTGTCCAGCACATTCCTCCATCTGTACAGACTATAGGCCTTCCAGAGGTGTCTCAGATACAGGAATCTGGTATGAAATTTCGCATTTTTCACCATCAAGACACTGAACAGACATCAAAGCACATCCAGACAGATCTAAGGTGATCAGACACTCTAGGAGTTGATTCCTTTGTTAGATCTTGGGTTTTTGGTGTCTCAGTGCGCTCTGATCATGTCTGATAAGCCTCTACATTGTACTAACCCTTATCTACATAGATCTAACCTTGATCTGCCTGTTTTTCCTTCATTCTCCTGCTCTCCCTGAGCACCATCTTCATCTCAACACTCTGTATGGCTCCCCATCGCTCTGAATCACCAGATCCTCTTGCTATCCATGCTGCTACACCCTCCATGTCCAAATCTAGCCAGATCCATGCTGATCAGGCCTCATCTAAGCCCTTCCGACACCTTGATCTTGCCCAAACTCTCCCCAAGTCCTTATCCACCAAGATCAGAGCAGATCAGAGTGCTTCTGAGGCCTCTAACTCCCTCAATCCTGCACAAACTCGCCTCAAACCCTTATCTGATCAGATCAGGCCAGATCAGGCCAGATCAAAGTTGCTCCCTTCTTCTCAAAAGTCCTCTAGCATGTCCTCTCACTCTCAGATCCCCTCTAGCTCGCTTCCTGGGCGCTCCATGGGCGCTTCTAGCTCCTCTAAACAGGGTAGAGCTCATGTCCACTTCAGGTCTGTGTCTCCTCATCCCTCTGATGTTCCATCTTCCTCTGCTGCTCCCCACTTGTCACCTCCTCCCTCCCTTGCTGCCAGGCTCTCTGATGACCCTGAGCAAGCTCTGGAGTTTCAGGCAGTCAGTGAACAAGCCAGGACTTTGCAGGAAGTTGTTGAACAGTTCAGAAATGAGGAGATCAATGCTATGGAAGCCTTTAGGGCTATTAGAGATATATCATCCAATGATCCTGTTGTATCCCAAGACTATGTGTCTCAGATCATGGATATTCAGAGAGAGACCAATCAGTTTAAGAGAGACAAACTCAAAGGGAAGGATGCTGCTGTTTCAGCTGATCAGAATGCTGTCTCTCATGAGGATGCTGTCAATGAGGCTGCTTGGGCTAGCATGCAAGCTCAGATTCAGGACCTGGATGATGAGCAAGCCCAGCTTGACTCTGGTGCTTCTGCTCAAGATCCAGAGCCTATTCTACAGGCTGGGAGAGATGCCTTGGCTAGGCTTCTTGCCTCTCCTGTCAAACCTGCTCCTACTGCTTCAACGCTTCCTGCTGCACTCCTTGAGGCTGCTCCTCACTTGGCCCATCTGTCAGGGCCTACATCTCTTCCTGCTCATGTGCAGAAGACTTGGGAACTCAAGAATCTATTTGCTGCTGAGAGCAATCTGGACCCTGTTGTATCACTCTTGGCTGCTCAGCCTTTCTCTGACCCTCTCCCTGTCTCTCTATTGCGCCTCATTGTCAAGGATCGCTTTGTTGACTTTGACAAAGTTTATGCTGCACTGGTCAGCTTCTCTTCAGCTACCTATGATGATAGCAGAGACTTTGGCTCAGAGTACAAGCTGGTTCGTAAGGACCAAGTACTCAAGTCTATGCCTGTCACTTCAGAGTCTCAATGGCTCCGAGTTTTTGATGCATGGACTGCTCCATTGCTCAAGGTTTATCCACATAGAAAAATTGAGCTGGAGACGTACAAATCTCAAATTATGGAGTACTTCAGATCTTCACCTTATGATCCATCTGTGGCTATCAGAGTTGATAAAGAAGCTAGGCAGAAGGCTGCCAACACTCCCTTTGATCTGGGCAATCCAGAGAGCTTCCACACTCTTCTGCTCAAAGAGTTGTTATCTGCTAGGAAGAGGCCTTCTGGTGGTAGTTCATCATCTTCCTCTTCCAGTTCAAAGCGTCGTGACACACCTTGCATCCTTTGGAATGAGAAGAGGTGTTCAGAGCCCTGTCCTAATAACAGGAAGCATGGCTACTGCAGTGAGTGTGGGGAACAGCACAGAGCCATTGACAATCAATCCTGTTATGACCAGCTCCAGAAGCGTCGCAGAGAGAGTAGAAAGCGCTCTTCAAGGGCCTAAATCTCTGGCTGATACAAAGCATGCTCTGGACTCTTCCCAATCTACTTCAAATCCACGTTTTAGACGTGGCTATCTATGGTCTTCTTCTAGTGCATCTTGTAACATCATTCCTCCCAGTATTACATCTACAATGACTGCACCTCCTCTACCTTCACCTCCTGAACATCTTTTGAACAATCCTCAAATTCTTGCTACTTTGCACTCTATGGCTAGTCATATCAAAGTTGAAACTCCCTTCAATGTGGATCGCTTAGAACTCCTCTTGTCCACTCATCCTAATCAGCCCTTTGTTGCTTCTGTCATTCGCTCACTGAGAGAAGGATTCTGGCCCTTCTATGAAGCAGAGTGGGAAGAGGAATGCAAGCAGAAAGTAGAGAATTATGTCACTGAGGAAGTGGACATTGCTGCACTCAAAGCTCACAGAGATCAGGAGGTAGCTGCTGGGAGGTGGTCAGAAGCACTACCAGAAGATTTTGTACTATTACCTGGCATGAAAGTTTCCCCTATGTTTGTAGTCTGGCAGAAGGGGAAAGCCAGAGTTGTCATGGACCAAACTGCATCAGGTCTCAATGATGGTATTCCTAGAGAGGAGGCCAAAGTCAAATATGATGATATGCACACTTTTGGCCAGGTGCTCAATGATGTTATCAAAGAGCATCCTAATGAGGAGCTTGTGCTATTCAAGAGTGATGTAGCCAAAGCTTTCCTCAATCTCCCTGCTCATCCTCTCTGGCAACTTTGTCAAGTTGTATCTGTTGAAGGAAGATTTCATATTGTCAGGAGATTAGTGTTTGGAACTAGAACCTCTCCTCGCTGTTGGTGCTCTGTGTCAGCACTCCTTTGTTGGTTTGGGACTGAGAAGCTAGGAATCCCCAATCTACATGTCTACATGGATGATTTCTTTGGATGGGACTTCAAGAGGAATCTGATCACATTTCATGGCAAGAAGTATCCCAAGAGACAAGTACAGCTTCTAGTCTTTTGGGACATGATTGACTGCCCCTATGAAGACAGAAAACAAGACTGGGGAGTCTGGCTCTTAATCATTGGCTTCTTGACAGATATCATGAAAGGGTCCATCTCTTTGACCCAAGAGTCCATTGATGGACTTGTAGAAGCCATCCACACATTCCTCTCATCTCCTAATCGTAAAGCTGCGCTCAGAGACTGGCAGCACCTCACAGGTTCTTTGAACTGGTCACTTAATGTTCTTCCATGGGCCAGGCCTGCTCTCACAGAAATGTATCGCAAAATGAGTGGCAAGACACTTCAATTTCGTCACATCCCTATCAATGGTGAAGTGCATAGAGACCTGACTTGGTTCTCTGACATGCTCAAATCTGCCATTGGGATAAGATTTGTAGATGCCCAAGCATGGAGTGACAGTGAAGCAGACTTTGTGTGCTGGACTGATGCAAGCAACATAGGTCTCTCCTTTGTCTATGCTAGCAATGGGTTTTGCTATCAAGTGCATCCAACTCCTGGGAGCCCAATTGTTGATATCTTCTTCAGAGAGCTACTAGCTATTCTATCTGGCCTACATCACATTGCTTCCAAACCTAGTCCACCCAAGAGAGCTCTATTCTTCTCTGATAGTTTGGACTCTGTTCAAGTGCTGAGCTCTCTTGCAGTCAAAGAATCATCACACAACTCCATCCTTCTTGCTATTGCTGGTATAGTTCTCAAGACTGGTATTGACATCAGAGTTCGTCATATTCCTGGCAAGGATAACATCAAGGCAGATCTTCTATCTAGGCTTTTACTGGATGACTTCAAGCTCCAGTTTCCCTCCTACCGCGTCCGCACTTTTGAGCCTCCAAGAGAGCTACTGCCGGCGCGATGGAGAGAGTCCTTTTAGAGGCCATGGGTGAGCAGAGGAAGAGACAAGGGTGCTCTGCTCACCCTCCTATGGACTTGAACAAGCTAGATGACTTGGTGTTATTCCTTCAAGCCCATGCCATTGAAAAGTCTACTAAACAGAACTATACTACAGGTGCTAGGGATTACATCCACTTCTGCACCTCACACAAGCTTGATCTGGATCCTACTCCATCCACACTCTCCAGATACATTGCATACACATCCAGACACATTGCCTCTGGACCCAAATATCTCTCTGGTGCTCGTCACTTTCTTAAACAAATCTACCCTCACTTTGATGAATCTCGTGCTCATCCTCTGGTTCAAGCTACAATCAGAGGCTCCAAGAAAGTTAGAGCTGATCCAGTCAAGAGGAAGCCTCCTCTTCAAATATCTCATATCCAACTCTTCTATGACTCTCGTCATCTCTCCTATGATGATCTTCTGTTTGCAACTCTCATGAGCTGTGGCTTCTATGGCTGTCATCGCATTGGTGAACTCACTGTTCCTAATCAGCATGATCTGTGTGACTGGCGTAAGGTGATCAAGCGGGCCTCTCTCAAGTTTGAGAATGGCAGAGCTGGTTACCACTTGCCTTATCACAAGAGTGATCCCTTTTACCATGGAACAGATATTCTCCAAAGTCATCAAGCAGTGGCTAGTCCTGTGTCTCTCCTCAAGGAATACTGTACTATCAGGGACAAACTACATGGAGCCAGGCCTGCATTGTTCCTCTGTGAAGATGGAACACTCCCCACTAGATCCTGGTTTGAATCTAGGTTCTTTGCTTATGTTGGTAGGGAGTTTGGTGGACATTCACTTAGAGCTGGTGGTGCAACCTTTTATGCCAGACTTGGTCTTTCTGAATCTGTGATTATGGCTTTAGGACGTTGGTCTTCTACAGCTTGGAAAATATATATCAGAGACAATCCTACAGTAAGGGCAGAACTACAACTAGCTTCACTCAAACAAGCCCAAAGATCTTGACACTGTATCCCTGTACTATTGTAACACCATCCAATCTGATATACAACCATTTAACTCGCGTCTCATTCACATTTTCTCTCACCACCATCCACCCCTCAACAACATCTCATAGCAATCTATAGCCCTCCATGATCCGCTCTGAATGTTATGGGCTTTGGCCCAGTGTTGGCTAACTCTTACTTCCTGTCCCACCTGAGTGCAAAAGGCAGAGGTCGACATGAAGGCGGATTCCAAGGGTAGGGAGCCTTTCTGCAGGCCTCTGCAAACAACAGATCATCTCCCAGCAATTATAGTGCACTATTCATCACAATAGGTATGTACATGAAGGTCTTCACCTTCATCATACCTAATGTGTACATGAATACACTTAATTGCTGGCTACCCTCAAGAGCTCTTGCCACTATACTGTGCACGCATACAGAGCTCTATTGCCCCTACAAGTTGTCCACTATGACCTAGTGATGATACCCAGTCTGTGTGGAGTTATGCACACTTTTTCACCAAAGTGCTCAGAATCTTCTGATAGAGCTTTTGATTTACATTTCGCTCTACACCATGCAGTTCTGGATGGATCCCTTAGGTGTCTTAAGTGAAAATGTGCGGCTCCATGTCCTCTTCGGGATGAGAACAAATTTGAAGGCATTTGGTTCACTGGCTCTCCCGCAATCGTCATTTCGAGTTGCACACTCAAAACACAAAAAGCGGACTTGAGTGTTATTTCACTCCCAGAGTCTCTAGATCACTCTGGACCATGTCTAGACACATCACATGGGTCTCTGGATATATTTCGGACATTTCCAGCGCTTATGGGGCGCTTGGATCATCAGCTGATAGCTGCACATGGTCCCATCTTCACATGCATCAGGCATATCATGATGGGTGTGATCTGGTCCTGATGGTGGCTGTTACAGGTGCCAGAGGTCTGAGCAGAGGCCTGTAAAAGCGAGTTTCATCATCAGTTTTTGATCTCCCATTCTTCCTTTCCTTCCCCTACCATCTCTGACCTGGGTGAGGCTGCCTGCATGTTCCCTTGCTCTATTTGAGCTCTGATTTCACTGTCCAGCACATTCCTCCATCTGTACAGACTATAGGCCTTCCAGAGGTGTCTCAGATACAGGAATCTGGTATGAAATTTCGCATTTTTCACCATCAAGACACTGAACAGACATCAAAGCACATCCAGACAGATCTAAGGTGATCAGACACTCTAGGAGTTGATTCCTTTGTTAGATCTTGGGTTTTTGGTGTCTCAGTGCGCTCTGATCATGTCTGATAAGCCTCTACATTGTACTAACCCTTATCTACATAGATCTAACCTTGATCTGCCTGTTTTTCCTTCACCCTCCCTCCTCTCCCTTCTATCATGTATGTTCTCACTGTTTGTATATATGTAGTGGTATGTAGCTACATCCTTACCTATCCTGTACCATTATGTAGCCCTCCATGATCCGCTCTGAATGTTATGGGCTTTGGCCCAGTGTTGGCTAACTCTTACTTCCTGTCCCACCTGAGTGCAAAAGGCAGAGGCATCTCTGACCTGGGTGAGGCTGCCTGCATGTCCCCTTGCTCTATTTGAGCCCTGATTTCACTATCCAGCACATTCCTCCATCTGTACAGACTATAGGCCTTCTAGAGGTGTCTCAGATACAGGAATCTGGTATGAAATTTCGCATTTTTCACCATCAAGACACTGAACAGATACCAAAGCACATCCAGACAGATCTAAGGTGATCAGACACTGTAGAAGTTGATTCCTTTGTTAGATCTTGGGTTTTTGGTGTCTCAGTGCGCTCTGATCATGTCTGATAAGCCTCTACATTGTACTGACTCTTATCTACATAGATCTAACCTTGATCTACCTGTTTTTCCTTCACCCTCCCTCCTCTCCCTCATATCATGTATGTTCTCATTGTTTGTATATATGTAGTGGTATGTAGCTACATCCTTACCTATCCTGTACCATTATGTAGCCCTCCATGATCCGCTCTGAATGTTATGGGCTTTGGCCCAGTGTTGGCTAACTTTAACTTCCTGTCCCACCTGAGTGCAAAAGGCAGAGGCTGATATAATCTTTAGCACCTGTAGTATAGTTCTGTTTGGTAGACTTCTCAATGGCATGGGCTTGAAGGAATAACACCAAGTCATCTAACTTGTTCAAGTCCATAGGAGGGTGAGCAGAGCGGCCTTGTCTCTTCCTCTGCTCACCCATGGCCTCTAAAAGGACTCTCTCCATCGCGCCGGCAGTAGCTCTCTTGGAGGCTCAAAAGTGCGGACGCGGTAGGAGGGGAACTGGAGCTTGAAGTCATCCAGTAGGAGTCTAGATAGAAGGTCTGCCTTGATGTTGTCCTTGCCAGGAATATGACAAACTCTGATGTCAATACCAGTCTTGAGAACTATACCAGCAGTAGCTAAGAGGATGGAGTTGTGTGATGATTCTTTGACTGCAAGAGAGCTGAGCACTTGAACTGAGTCCAGGCTATCTGAGAAGAACAGTGCTCTTTTGGGTGGACTAGGTTTGGATGCAATATGATGGAGTCCTGATAGAATAGCCAGCAGCTCCCTGAAGAAGATGTCCACTATTGGGCTGCCAGGAGCTGGATGCACTTGATAGCAAAACCCATTGCTGGCATAAACAAAGGACAGTCCTATATTGCTAGCATCAGTCCAGCACACAAAGTCTGCTTCACTGTCACTCCATGCTTGGGCATCTACAAATCGTATCCCAATGGCAGATTTGAGCATATCAGAGAACCAGGTCAGGTCTCTATGCACTTCACCATTGATAGGGATGTGACGAAATTGAAGTGTTTTGCCACTCATTTTGCGATACATTTCTGTGAGAGCAGGCCTAGCCCATGGAAGAACATTGAGTGACCAGTTCAAAGAACCTGTGAGGTGCTGCCAGTCTCTGAGTGCAGCTTTGCGATTGGGAGATGAGAGGAATGTGTGGATGGCTTCCACAAGTCCATCTATGGATTCCTGAGTCAAAGAGATGGAGCCTTTCATGATATCTGTCAAGAAGCCAATGATTAACAGCCAGACTCCCCAGTCTTGTTTTCTGTCTTCATAGGGGCAGTCAATCATGTCCCAAAAGACTAGAAGCTGTACTTGTCTCTTGGGATACTTCTTGCCATGAAAGGTGATGAGATTCCTCTTGAAGTCCCATCCAAAGAAATCATCCATGTAGACATGTAGATTAGGGATGCCTAGCTTCTCAGTCCCAAACCAACAGAGAAGTGCAGATACAGAGCACCAACAGCGAGGAGAGGTTCTAGTTCCAAAGACCAGTCTTCTGACAATATGAAATCTGCCTTCAACAGATACAACTTGGCACAGTTGCCAGAGAGGATGAGCAGGGAGATTGAGGAAAGCTTTAGCTACATCACTCTTGAACAGAACAAGCTCCTCATTAGGATGCTCTTTGATAACATCATTGAGCACCTGGCCAAAAGTGTGCATGTCATCATATTTGACTTTGGCCTCATCCCTAGGTATACCATCATTGAGACCTGATGCAGTTTGGTCCATGACAATTCTGGCTTTCCCCTTCTGCCAGACTACAAACATAGGGGACACCTTCATGCCAGGTAAGAGTACAAAGTCTTCTGGTAGTGCTTCTGACCACCTCCCAGCAGCTACCTCCTGATCTCTGTGAGCTTTGAGTGCAGCAATGTCCATTTCTTCAGTGACATAATTCTCTACTTTCTGCTTGCATTCCTCTTCCCACTCTGCTTCATAGAAAGGCCAGAATCCTTCTCTCAGAGAGCGGATTACAGAAGCAACAAAGGGTTGATTGGGATGAGTGGATAAGAGGAGTTCCAAGCGATCCACATTGAAAGGAGTCTCAACTTTGATATAACTAGACATAGAGTGCAAAGTAGCAAGAATTTGAGGATTGTTCAAGAGATGTTCAGGAGGTGAAGGCAGAGGAGGTGCAGTCATAGTAGATGTGATACTGGGAGGAATGATATTACAAGAGGAACTAGAAGAAGACCAAAGATAACCACGTCTAAAACGTGGGTTTGAAGCAGATTGGGTAGAGTCCAAAGCATGCTTTGTACCAGCCAGAGATTTAGGCCCTTGAAGAGCGCTTTCTACTCTCTCTGCGACGCTTCTGGAGCTGGTCATAGCAGGACTGGTTGTCAATGGCTCTGTGCTGTTCCCCACACTCACTGCAGTAGCCATGCTTCCTGTTATTAGGACAGGGCTCTGAACACCTCTTCTCATTCCAAAGGATGCAAGGTGTGTCACGACGCTTTGAACTGGAAGAGGAAGATGATGAACTACTACTCGACATGAAGGCGGATTCCAAGGGTAGGGAGCCTTTCTGCAGGCCTCTGCAAACAACAGATCATCTCCCAGCAATTATAGTGCACTATTCATCACAACAGGTATGTACATGAAGGTCTTCACCTTCATCATACCTAATGTGTACATGAATACACTTAATTGCTGGCTACCCTCAAGAGCTCTTGCCACTATACTGTGCACGCATACAGAGCTCTATTGCCCCTACAAGTTGTCCACTATGACCTAGTGATGATACCCAGTCTGTGTGGAGTTATGCACACTTTTTCACCAAAGTGCTCAGAATCTTCTGATAGAGCTTTTGATTTACATTTCGCTCTACACCATGCAGTTCTGGATGGATCCCTTAGGTGTCTTAAGTGAAAATGTGCGGCTCCATGTCCTCTTCGGGATGAGAACAAATTTGAAGGCATTTGGTTCACTGGTTCTCCCGCAATCGTCATTTCGAGTTGCACACTCAAAACACAAAAAGCGGACTTGAGTGTTATTTCACTCCCAGAGTCTCTAGATCACTCTGGACCATGTCTAGACACATCACATGGGTCTCTGGATATATTTCGGACATTTCCAGCGCTTATGGGGCGCTTGGATCATCAGCTGATAGCTGCACATGGTCCCATCTTCACATGCATCAGGCATATCATGATGGGGTTGATCTGGTCCTGATGGTGGCTGTTACAGGTGCCAGAGGTCTGAGCAGAGGCCTGTAAAAGCGAGTTTCATCATCAGTTTTTGATCTCCCATTCTTCCTTTCCTTCCCCCACCATCTTTGACCTGGGTGAGGCTGCCTGCATGTCCCCTTGCTCTATTTGAGCTCTGATTTCACTATCCAGCACATTCCTCCATCTGTACAGACTATAGGCCTTCCAGAGGTGTCTCAGATACAGGAATCTGGTATGAAATTTCGCATTTTTCACCATCAAGACACTGAACAGACATCAAAGCACATCCAGACAGATCTAAGGTGATCAGACACTCTAGGAGTTGATTCCTTTGTTAGATCTTGGGTTTTTGGTGTCTCAGTGCGCTCTGATCATGTCTGATAAGCCTCTACATTGTACTAACCCTTATCTACATAGATCTAACCTTGATCTGCCTGTTTTTTCTTCATTCTCCTGCTCTCCCTGAGCACCATCTTCATCTCAACACTCTGTATGGCTCCCCATCGCTCTGAATCACCAGATCCTCTTGCTATCCATGCTGCTACACCCTCCATGTCCAAATCTAGCCAGATCCATGCTGATCAGGCCTCATCTAAGCCCTTCAGACACCTTGATCTTGCTCAAACTCTCCCCAAGTCCTTATCCACCAAGATCAGAGCAGATCAGAGTGCTTCTGAGGCCTCTAACTCCCTCAATCCTGCACAAACTCGCCTCAAACCCTTATCTGATCAGATCAGGCCAGATCAGGCCAGATCAAAGTTGCTCCCTTCTTCTCAAAAGTCCTCTAGCATGTCCTCTCACTCTCAGATCCCCTCTAGCTCGCTTCCTGGGCGCTCCATGGGCGCTTCTAGCTCCTCTAAACAGGGTAGAGCTCATGTCCACTTCAGGTCTGTGTCTCCTCATCCCTCTGATGTTCCATCTTCCTCTGCTGCTCCCCACTTGTCACCTCCTCCCTCCCTTGCTGCCAGGCTCTCTGATGACCCTGAGCAAGCTCTGGAGTTTCAGGCAGTCAGTGAACAAGCCAGGACTTTGCAGGAAGTTATTGAACAGTTCAGAAATGAGGAGATCAATGCTATGGAAGCCTTTAGGGCTATTAGAGATATATCATCCAATGATCCTGTTGTTATCCCAAGACTATGTGTCTCAGATCATGGATATTCAGAGAGAGACCAATCAGTTTAAGAGAGACAAACTCAAGGGAAGGATGCGACTTTCAGCTGATCAGGAATGCTGTCATTTAGATAGGACAAGACCTGAAATCCCCTATCTAACATGCTGAAAATCCCCGGGAATTCCCCAATGGGATGTCCCATTCAGCTGGGATGTCCCAGGTGGGATGTCCCTATGGCCTGGGAGGTCCCATGTAGGATGTTCTCTATGACTTGGGATGTCCCATGTGGGATGTCCTTATAGCCTGGGCTGTCCCAGGTAAGATGTTGCTATGGCCTGGGATGTCCCATGTGGGATGTCCCTATGGATGTGGGATGTCCCATGTGGGATATCCCTATGGCCTGGGATGTCTTGTTCCTCATGTCTGGGACATCCCCTCACTTGGTATGTCTCTTTAGCTGGCATATCTCTCTGACCTGTCATGTACTCAATGCTGATTACATAACCTACCAATCTTGAATGAAAAACTTAGAACAGTGGCATAGTGTGTTATACTCAATATACACAACTATCACTAGGTACACACTCAATATACTTATTATATTTAATAATGAAAGAATTTGGAACAGTCATCACTGTGTGATATAATTAACACACTCAACATCCATCATAGTTAAAATACTTGCACAAAAGATACATTGATACACTTGACTGTACAGAGAACAGGCAGAAAATTCAGAGCAGTGTTATCACTCATGACATTCATTGCACACAGTACTTCATAAGTAAGTATGGTTGGAACATTATTATACCATGATACACATATAACAACGAGTTTTGGGTGCTTATGGGCGCTTATTTTGCGTTTTTTGACTTGAAATGCATGAATACCACACTCAATAATTTTTGTGTGGGCTTTATATTGTGTCAGGCTGTTGTCTATATCATAATCCCTTAGAAACAATTCGGAGAACTCAGAAATACAGCCTGTGGGGCAGGCTATGTCATGATCTTTTATACTTCAGCAGTGTTTTATGTAAATGACAATGCATATATCCATATAATGCAGGGACATTGAAGCTGTCTCATGGGGAGAGCACTCCTACAGCTTACTGACAGTGTTTTCAACATGATTCAGATACTCACAATGACCATTGGACTCTCTTAGATATATTTACATATTTCATGTATACTAGTGATATGTAGACTTGCATGCAACTCCAGATGTCATATTCAATGACTCCAATTGTGAATCTCTCAGCTGTATGACATAGAGTAAGCATAGAATAGGCTGTAAAATAAATCTTTTGATGACCCAGTAGTGGTTTGACTTCATAACATGGGTGTATGCATTGTGATTTGAACAATGCACTGTTAAATCACAAAAGATCATGATATAGCCTGCCCCACAGGCTGTATTTCTGAGTTCTCCGAATTGTTTCTAAGGGATTATGATATAGACAACAGTCTGACACAATATAAAGCCCACACAAAAATTATTGAGTGTGGTATTCATGCATTTCAAGTCAAAAAACGCAAAATAAGCGCCCATAAGCACCCAAAACTCGTTGTTATATGTGTATCATGGTATAATAATGTTCAACCATACTTACTTATGAAGTACTGTGTGCAATGAATGTCATGAGTGATAACACTGCTCTGAATTTCTGCCTGTTCTCTGTACAGTCAAGTGTATCAATGTATCTTTTGTGAAAGTGTTTTAACTATGATGGATGTTGAGTGTGTTAATTATATCACACAGTGATGACTGTTCCAAATTCTTTCATTATCAAATATAATGAGTATATTGAGTGTGTACCTAGTGATAGTTGTGTATATTGAGTATAACACACTATGCCACTGTTCTAAGTTTTTCATTCAAGATTAATAGGTTATGTAATCAGCATTGAGTACATGAACAGGTCAGAGAGATATGCCAGCTAAAGAGACATACCAGGTGAGGGGATGTCCCAGACATGAGGAACAAGATATCCCAGGCCATACGGATATCCCACATGGGACATCCCAGCACATGGGACATCCCAGGCCATAGCAACATCTTACCTGGGACAGCCCAGGCTATAAGGACATCCCCCATGGGACATCCCAAGTCATAGGAACATCCTACATGGGACCTCCCAGGCCATAGGGACATCCTACATGGGACCTCCCAGGCCATAGGACATCCCACCTGGGACATCCCAGGCCATAGCAACATCTTACCTGGGACAGCCCAGGCTATAAGGACATCCCCCATGGGACATCCCAGGTCATAGGGACATCCCACCTGGGACATCCCAAGTCATAGGAACATCCTACATGGGACCTCCCAGGCCATAGGGACATCCCACCTGGGACATCCCAGCTGAGTGGGACATCCCATTGGGGAATTCCCGGGGATTTTCAGCATGTTAGATAGGGGATTTTCAGGTCTTGTCCTATCTAATATGATACCTTTTGGTGGTTGCCTAAAGTGAGGATGCTGGTGTTTCAGCTGATCAGAATGCTGTCTCTCATGAGGATGCTGTCAATGAGGCTGCTTGGGCTAGCATGCAAGCCCAGATTCAGGACTTGGATGATGAGCAAGCCCAGCTTGACTCTGGTGCTTCTGCTCAAGATCCAGAGCCTATTCTACAGGCTGGGAGAGATGCCTTGGCTAGGCTTCTTGCCTCTCCTGTCAAACCTGCTCCTACTGCTTCAATGCTTCCTGCTGCACTCCTTGAGGCTGCTCCTCACTTGGCCCATCTGTCAGGGCCTACATCTCTTCCTGCTCATGTGCAGAAGACTTGGGAACTCAAGAATCTATTTGCTGCTGAGAGCAATCTGGACCCTGTTGTATCACTATTGGCTGCTCAGCCTTTCTCTGACCCTCTCCCTGTCTCTCTGTTGCACCTCATTGTCAAAGATCGCTTGGTTGACTTTGACAAAGTCTATGCTGCACTGGTCAGCTTCTCTTCAGCTACCTATGATGATAGCAGAGACTTTGGCTCAGAGTACAAGCTGGTTCGTAAGGACCAAGTACTCAAGTCTATGCCTGTCACTTCAGAGTCTCAATGGCTCCGAGTTTTTGATGCATGGACTGCTCCTTTGCTCAAGATTTATCCACATAGAAAAATTGAGCTGGAGACATACAAATCTCAAATTATGGAGTACTTCAGATCTTCACCTTATGATCTATCTGTGGCTATCAGAGTTGATAAAGAAGCTAGGCAGAAGGCTGCCAACACTCCCTTTGATCTGGGCAATCCAGAGAGCTTCCACACTCTTCTGCTCAAAGAGTTGTTATCTGCTAGGAAGAGGCCTTCTGGTGGTAGTTCATCATCTTCCTCTTCCAGTTCAAAGCGTCGTGACACACCTTGCATCCTTTGGAATGAGAAGAGGTGTTCAGAGCCCTGTCCTAATAACAGGAAGCATGGCTACTGCAGTGAGTGTGGGGAACAGCACAGAGCCATTGACAATCAATCCTGTTATGACCAGCTCCAGAAGCGTCGCAGAGAGAGTAGAAAGCGCTCTTCAAGGGCCTAAATCTCTGGCTGGTACAAAGCATCCTCTGGACTCTTCCCAATCTACTTCAAATCCACGTTTTAGATGTGGCTATCTATGGTCTTCTTCTAGTGCATCTTGTAATATCATTCCTCCCAGTATTACATCTACAATGACTGCACCTCCTCTACCTTCACCTCCTGAACATCTTTTGAACAATCCTCAAATTCTTGCTACTTTGCACTCTATGGCTAGTCATATCAAAGTTGAAACTCCCTTCAATGTGGATCGCTTAGAACTCCTCTTGTCCACTCATCCTAATCAGCCCTTTGTTGCTTCTGTCATTCGCTCACTGAGAGAAGGATTCTGGCCCTTCTATGAAGCAGAGTGGGAAGAGGAATGCAAGCAGAAAGTAGAGAATTATGTCACTGAGGAAGTGGATATTGCTGCACTCAAAGCTCACAGAGATCAGGAGGTTGCTGCTGGGAGGTGGTCAGAAGCACTACCAGAAGATTTTGTACTATTACCTGGCATGAAAGTTTCCCCTATGTTTGTAGTCTGGCAGAAGGGGAAAGCCAGAGTTGTCATGGACCAAACTGCATCAGGTCTCAATGATGGTATTCCTAGAGAGGAGGCCAAAGTCAAATATGATGACATGCACACTTTTGGCCAGGTGCTCAATGATGTTATCAAAGAGCATCCTAATGAGGAGCTTGTGCTATTCAAGAGTGATGTAGCCAAAGCTTTCCTCAATCTCCCTGCTCATCCTCTCTGGCAACTTTGTCAAGTTGTATCTGTTGAAGGAAGATTTCATATTGTCAGGAGATTAGTGCATGCTATGGAAGCCTTTAGGGCTATTAGAGATATATCATCCAATGATCCTGTTGTATCCCAAGACTATGTGTCTCAGATCATGGATATTCAGAGAGAGACCAATCAGTTTAAGAGAGACAAACTCAAAGGGAAGGAGGCTGCTGTTTCAGCTGATCAGAATGCTGTCTCTCATGAGGATGCTGTCAATGAGGCTGCTTGGGCTAGCATGCAAGCTCAGATTCAGGACCTGGATGATGAGCCAGCCCAGCTTGATTCTGGTGCTTCTCCTCAAAATTCAGAGCCTATTCTACAGGCTGGGAGAGATGCTTTGGCTAGGCTTCTTGCCTCTCCTGTCAAACCTGCTCCTACTGCTTCAATGCTTCCTCCTTCACTTCTTGAGGCTGCTCCTCACTTGGCCCATCTGTCAGGGCCTACATCTCTTCCTGCTCATGTACAGAAGACTTGGGAGCTCAAGAATCTATTTGCTGCTGAGAGCAATCTGGACCCTGTTGTATCACTATTGGCTGCTCAGCCTTTCTCTGACCCTCTCCCTGTCTCTCTGTTGCACCTCATTGTCAAAGATCGCTTTGTTGACTTTGACAAAGTCTATGCTGCCTTGGTTAGCTTCTCTTCATCTACCCATGATGATAGCAGAGACTTCGACATGAAGGCGGATTCCAAGGGTAGGGAGCCTTTCTGCAGGCCTCTGCAAACAACAGATCATCTCCCAGTAATTATAGTGCACTATTCATCACAACAGGTATATACATGAAGGTCTTCACCTTCATCATACCTAATGTGTACATGAATACACTTAATTGCTGGCTACCCTCAAGAGCTCTTGCCACTATACTGTGCACGCATACAGAGCTCTATTGCCCCTACAAGTTGTCCACTACGACCTAGTGATGATACCCAGTCTATGTGGAGTTATGCACACTTTTTCACCAAAGTGCTCAGAATCTTCTGATAGAGCTTTTGATTTACATTTTGCTCTACACCATGCAGTTCTGGATGGATCCCTTAGGTGTCTTAGGTGAAAATGTGCGACTCCATGTCCTCTTCGGGATGAGAACAAATTTGAAGGCATTTGGTTCACTGGTTCTCCCGCAATTGTCATTTCGAGTTGCACACTCAAAACACAAAAAGCGGACTTGAGTGTTATTTCACTCCCAGAGCCTCTAGATCACTCTGGACCATGCCTAGACACATCACATGGGTCTCTGGCAATATTTTGGACATTCCTAGCGCTTATGGGGCGCTTGGATCATCAGCTGATAGCTGCACATGATACCATCTTCACATGCATCAGGCATATCATGATGGGGTTGATCTGGTCCTGATGGTGGCTGTTACAGGTGCCAGAGGTCTGAGCAGAGGCCTGTAAAAGCGAGTTTGCCCATCAGTTTTTGATCTCCCATTCTTCCTTTCCTTCCCCCACCATCTCTGACCTGGGTGAGGCTGCCTGCATGTCCCCTTGCTCTATTTGAGCCCTGATTTCACTCTCCAGCACATTCCTCCATCTGTACAGACTACAGGCCTTCCAGAGGTGTCTCAGATACAGGAATCTGGTATGAAATTTCGCATTTGTCACCATCAAGACACTGAACAGACATCAAAGCACATCCAGACAGATCTAAGGAGATCAGACACTCTAGGAGTTGATTCCTTTGTTAGATCTTGGGTTTTTGGTGTCTCAGTGCGCTCTGATCATGTCTGATAAGCCTCTACATTGTACTAACTCTTATCTACATAGATCTAACCTTGATCTGCCTGTTTTTCCTTCATCCTCCTGCTCTCCCTGAGCACCATCTTCATCTCAACACTCTGTATGGCTCCCCATCGCTCTGAATCACCAGATCCTCTTGCTATCCATGCCTCTACACCCTCCATGTCCAAATCTAGCCAGATCTATGCTGATCAGGCCTCATCTAAGCCCTTCAGACACCTTGACCTTGCTCAGACTCTCCCAAAATCCTCATCCACCAAGATCAGAGCAGATCAGAGTGCTTCTGAGGCCTCTAGACCCCTCAATCCTGCACAAACTCGCCTCAAACCCTTATCTGATCAGATCAGGCCAGATCAGGCCAGATCAAAGTTACTCCCTTCCTCTCAAAAGTCCTCTAACATATCCTCTCACTCTCAGATCACCTCTGGCTCGCTTCCTGGGCGCTCCATGGGCGCTTCTAGCTCCTCTAAACAGGGTAGAGCTCATGTCCACTTCAGGTCTGTGTCTCCTCATCCCTCTGATGTTCCATCTTCCTCTGCTGCTCCCCACTTGTCACCTCCTCCCTCCCTTGCTGCCAGGCTCTCTGATGACCCTGAGCAAGCTCTGGAGTTTCAGGCAGTCAGTGAACAAGCCAGGACTTTGCAGGAAGTTGTTGAACAGTTCAGAAATGAGGAGATCAATGCTATGGAAGCCTTTAGGGCTATTAGAGATATATCATCCAATGATCCTGTTGTATCCCAAGACTATGTGTCTCAGATCATGGATATTCAGAGAGACTCTAATCAGTTTAAGAGAGACAAACTCAAAGGGAAGGAGGCTGCTGTTTCAACAGATCAGAATGCTGTCTCTCATGAGAATGCTGTCAATGAGGCTGCTTGGGCTAGTATGCAAGCTCAGCTTCAGGCACTGGATGATGAGCAAGCCCAGCTTGACTCTGGTGCTTCTCCTCAAGATTCAGAGCCTATTCTACAGGCTGGGAGAGATGCCTTGGCTAGGCTTCTTGCTTCTCCTTCACAACCTACTGCTACTGCTTCAATGCTTCCTGCTGCACTCCTTGAGGCTGCTCCTCACTTGGCCCATCTGTCAGGGCCTACATCTCTTCCTGCTCATGTGCAGAAGACTTGGGAACTCAAGAATCTATTTGCTGCTGAGAGCAATCTGGACCCTGTTGTATCACTGTTGGCTGCTCAGCCTTTCTCTGACCCTCTCCCTGTCTCTTTGCTGCGCCTCATTGTCAAGGACCGCTTTGTTGACTTTGACAAAGTCTATGCTGCCTTGGTCAGCTTCTCCTCATCTACTTATGATGATAGTAGAGACTTTGGGTCTGAGTATAAGTTGGTTCGTAAGGATCAAGTGCTCAAGTCTGTTCCTGTCACTTCTGAGTCACAATGGCTCCGAGTTTTTGATGCATGGACTGCTCCATTGCTCAAGGTTTATCCACATCGAAAAATTGAGCTGGAGACATACAAAGCACAAATCATGGAGTACTTCAGGTCTTCACCTTATGATCCATCTGTGGCTATCAGAGTTGATAAAGAAGCTAGGCAGAAAGCTGCCAACACTCCCTTTGATTTGGGCAATCCAGAGAGCTTCCACACTCTTCTGCTCAAAGAGTTGTTATCTGCTAGGAAGAGGCCTTCTGGTAGTAGTTCATCATCTTCCTCTTCCAGTTCAAAACGTCGTGACACACCTTGTATCCTCTGGAATGAGAAGAGGTGTTCAGAGCCCTGTCCTAATAACAGGAAGCATGGCTACTGCAGTGAGTGTGGGGAACAGCACAGAGCCATTGACAACCAGTCCTGCTATGACCAGCTCCAGAAGCGTCGCAGAGAGAGTAGAAAGCGCTCTTCAAGGGCCTAAATCTCTGGCTGGTACAAAGCATACTCTGGACTCTACCCAATCTGCTTCAAATCCACGTTTTAGACGTGGCTATCTTTGGTCTTCTTCTAGTTCTTCTTGTAATATCATTCCTCCCAGTATCACATCTACAATGACTGCACCTCCTCTACCTTCACCTCCTGAACATCTCTTGAACAATCCTCAAATTCTGGCTACTTTGCAATCTATGTCTGGTTACATCAAAGTTGAAACTCCATTCAATGTGGATCGCTTGGAACTCCTACTATCTTCTCATCCTAACCAACCCTTTGTTGCTTCTGTCATTCGTTCATTAAGAGAAGGGTTCTGGCCTTTCTATGAAGCAGAGTGGGAAGAAGAGTGCAAACAGAAAGTGGACAACTATGTGACTGAATCAGAGGACATTGCTGTGCTTAGAGGTCACATAGATCAGGAGGTAGCTGCTGGGAGGTGGTCAGAAGCACTACCAGAAGACTTTGTACTATTACCTGGCATGAAGGTTTCCCCTATGTTTGTAGTCTGGCAAAAGGGCAAAGCCAGAGTTGTCATGGACCAAACTGCATCAGGTCTTAATGATGGTATCCCTAGAGAGGAGGCCAAAGTCAAATATGATGACATGCACACTTTTGGCCAGGTGCTCAATGATGTTATCAAAGAGCACCCTAATGAGGAGCTTGTTCTGTTTAAAAGTGATGTAGCCAAAGCCTTCCTCAATCTCCCTGCTCATCCTCTCTGGCAACTTTGTCAAGTTGTTTCTGTGGATGGAAGATTTCACATTGTGAGGAGATTAGTTTTGGAACTAGAACCTCTCCTCGCTGTTGGTGCTCTGTATCAGCACTCCTGTGTTGGTTTGGGACTGAGAAGCTAGGAATCCCCAATCTACATGTCTACATGGATGATTTCTTTGGATGGGACTTCAAGAGGAATCTGATCACCTTTCATGGCAAGAAGTATCCCAAGAGACAAGTATAGCTTCTAGTCTTTTGGGACATGATTGACTGCCCCTATGAAGACAGAAAACAAGACTGGGGAGTCTGGCTGTTAATCATTGGCTTCTTGACAGATATCATGAAAGGCTCCATCTCTTTGACTCAGGAATCCATAGATGGACTTGTGGAAGCCATCCACACATTCCTCTCATCTCCCAATCGCAAAGCTGCACTCAGAGACTGGCAGCATCTAACAGGTTCTCTAAACTGGTCACTTAATGTTCTTCCATGGGCTAGACCTGCTCTTACAGAAATGTATCGCAAAATGAGTGGGAAGACACTTCAATTTCGTCACATCCCTATCAATGGTGAAGTGCATAGGGACCTGACTTGGTTCTCTGACATGCTCAAATCTGCCATTGGGATACGATTTGTAGATGCCCAAGCATGGAGTAACAGTGAAGCAGACTTTGTGTGCTGGACTGATGCAAGCAATATAGGTCTCTCCTTTGTCTATGCTAGCAATGGGTTTTGCTATCAAGTGCATCCAACTCCTGGGAGCCCAATTGTTGATATCTTCTTCAGAGAGCTACTAGCTATTCTATCTGGCCTTCATCATATTGCTTCCAAACCTAGTCCCCCAAGAGAGCTCTCTTCTTTTCAGATAGCCTAGACTCTGTTCAAGTGCTCAGCTCTCTTGCAGTCAAAGAATCATCACACAACTCCATCCTTCTTGCTATTGCTGGTATAGTTCTCAAGACTGGTATTGACATCAGAGTTCGTCATATTCCTGGCAAGGACAACATCAAGGCAGACCTTCTATCTAGACTGTTACTGGATGACTTCAAGCTCCAGTTCCCCTCCTACCGCGTCCGCACTTTTGAGCCTCCAAGAGAGCTACTGCCGGCGCGATGGAGAGAGTCCTTTTAGAGGCCATGGGTGAGCAGAGGAAGAGACAAGGGCGCTCTGCTGACCCTCCTATGGACTTGAACAAGTTAGATGACTTGGTGTTATTCCTTCAAGCCCATGCCATTGAAAAATCTACTAAACAGAACTATACTACAGGTGCTAGGGATTACATCCACTTCTGCACCTCACACAAACTTGATCTGGATCCTACTCCATCCACACTTTCCAGATACATTGCCTACACATCCAGACACATTGCCTCTGGACCCAAATATCTCTCTGGTGCTCGTCACTTTCTCAAACAACTCTATCCTCACTTTGATGAATCTCGTGCTCATCCTCTGGTTCAAGCTACAATCAGAGGCTCCAAGAAAGTTAGAGCTGATCCAGTCAAGAGGAAGCCTCCTGTTCAAATTTCTCATATCCAACTCTTCTATGACTCTCGTCATCTCTCCTATGATGATCTTCTGTTTTCAACTCTCATGAGCTGTGGCTTCTATGGCTGTCATCGCATTGGTGAACTCACTGTTCCTGATCAGCATGATTTGCGTGACTGGCGTAAGGTGATCGGGCGGGCCTCTCTCAAGTTTGAGAATGGCAGAGCTGGTTACCACTTGCCTTATCACAAGAGTGATCCTTTTTACCATGGAACAGATATTCTCCAAAGTCATCAAGCAGTGGCCAGTCCTGTGTCTCTCCTCAAGGAATACTGTACTATCAGAGACAAACTACATGGAGCCAGGCCTGCTTTGTTCCTCTGTGAAGATGCCTCTGCCTTTTGCACTCAGGTGGAACAGGAAGTAAGAGTTAGCCAACACTGGGCCAAAGCCCATAACATTCAGAGCGGATCATGGAGGGCTACATAATGGTACAGGATAGGTAAGGATGTAGCTACATACCACTACATATATACAAACACTGAGAACATACATGATATGAGGGAGAGGTGGGAGGGTGAAGGAAAAAGAGGCAGATCAAGGTTAGATCTATGTAGATAAGAGTTAGTACAATGTAGAGGCTTATCAGACATGATCAGAGCACACTGAGACACCAAAAACCCAAGATCTAACAAAGGAATCAACTCCTAGAGTGTCTGATCACCTTAGATCTGCATGGAGCCGCACATTTTCACTTAAGACACCTAAGGGATCCATCCAGAACTGCGTGGTGTAGAGCGAAATGTAAATCAAAAGCTCTATCAGAGGATTCTGAGCACTTTGGTGAAAAAGTGTGCATAACTCCACACAGACTGGGTATCATTACTAGGCCTCTGCCTTTTGCACTCAGGTGGGACAGGAAGTTAGAGTTAGCCAACACTGGGCCAAAGCCCATAACATTCAGAGCGGATCATGGAGGGCTACATAATGGTACAGGATAGGTAAGGTTGTAGCTACATACCACTACATATATACAAACAATGAGAACATACATGATATGAGGGAGAGGAGGGAGGGTGAAGGAAAAACAGTCAGATCAAGGTTAGATCTATGTAGATAAGAGTTAGTACAATGTAGAGGCTTATCAGACATGATCAGAGCGCACTGAGACACCAAAAACCCAAGATCTAGCAAAGGAATCAACTTCTACAGTGTCTGATCACCTTAGATCTGTCTGGATGTGCTTTGGTATCTGTTCAGTGTCTTGATGGTGAAAAATGCGAAATTTCATACCAGATTCCTGTATCTGAGACACCTCTGGAAGGCCTGTAGTCTGTACAGATGGAGGAATGTGCTGGATAGTGAAATCAGGGCTCAAATAGAGCAAGGGGACATGCAGGCAGCCTCACCCAGGTCAGAGATGGTGGGGGAAGGAAAGGAAGAATGGGAGATCAAAAACTGATGGGCAAACTCGCTTTTACAGGCCTCTGCTCAGACCTCTGGCACCTGTAACAGCCACCATCAGGACCAGATCAACCCCATCATGATATGCCTGATGCATGTGAAGATGGGACCATGTGCAGCTATCAGCTGATGATCCAAGCGCCCCATAAGCGCTGGGAATGTCCGAAATATTGCCAGAGACCCATGTGATGTGTCTAGGCATGGTCCAGAGTGATCTAGAGGCTCTGGGAGTGAAATAACACTCAAGTCCGCTTTTTGTGTTTTGAGTGTGCAACTTGAAATGACGATTGCGGAAGAACCAGTGAACCAAATGCCTTCAAATTTGTTTTCATCCCGAAGAGGACATGGAGCCGCACATTTTCACTTAAGACACCTAAGGGATCCGTCCAGAACTGCATTGTGTAGAGCGAAGTGTAAATCAAAAGCTCTATCAGACCATTCTGAGCACTTTGGTGAAAAAGTGTGCATAACTCCACACAGACTGGGTACCATCACTAGGTCATAGTGGACAGCTTGTAGGGGCAATAGAGCTCTGTATGCGTACACAGTATAGTGGCAAGAGCTGTTGAGGGTAGCCAGCAATTAAGTGTATTCATGTACACATTAGGCATGATGAAGGTGAAGACCTTCATGTACATACCTGTTGTGATGAATAGTGCACTATAATTGCTGGGAGATGATCTGTTGTTTGCAGAGGCCTGCAGAAAGGCTCCCTACCCTTGGAATCCGCCTTCATGTCGACCTCTGCCTTTTGCACTCAGGTGGGACAGGAAGTTAGAGTTAGCCAACACTGGGCCAAAGCCCATAACATTCAGAGCGGATCATGGAGGGCTATAATTGCTATGAGATGTTGTTGAGGGGTGGATGGTGGTGAGAGAAAATGTGAATGAGACGCGAGGTAAATGGTTGTATATCAGATTGGATGGTGTTACAATGGTACTATTGTACAGTGTCAAGATCTTTGGGCTTGTTTAAGTGAAGCTAGTTGTAGTTCTGCCCTTACTGTAGGATTGTCTCTGATATATATTTTCCAAGCTGTAGAAGACCAACGCCCTAAAGCCATAATCACAGATTCAGAAAGACCAAGTCTGGCATAAAAGGTTGCACCACCAGCTCTAAGTGAATGTCCACCAAACTCCCTACCAACTTCATAAGCAAAGAACCTGGATTCAAACCAGGATCTAGTGGGGAGTGTTCCATCTTCACAGAGGAACAATGCAGGCCTGGCTCCATGTAGTTTGTCTCTGATAGTACAGTATTCCTTAAGGAGAGACACAGGACTAGCCACTGCTTGATGACTTTGGAGAATATCTGTTCCATGGTAAAAAGGATCACTCTTGTGATAAGGCAAGTGGTAACCAGCTCTGCCATTCTCAAACTTGAGAGAGGCCCGCTTGATCACCTTACGCCAGTCACACAGATCATGCTGATTAGGAACAGTGAGTTCACCAATGCGATGACAGCCATAGAAGCCACAGCTCATGAGAGTTGCAAACAGAAGATCATCATAGGAGAGATGACGAGAGTCATAGAAGAGTTGGATATGAGATATTTGAAGAGGAGGCTTCCTCTTGACTGGATCAGCTCTAACTTTCTTGGAGCCTCTGATTGTAGCTTGAACCAGAGGATGAGCACGAGATTCATCAAAGTGAGGGTAGAGTTGTTTGAGAAAGTGACGAGCACCAGAGAGATATTTAGGACCAGAGGCAATGTGTCTGGATGTGTAGGCAATGTATCTGGAAAGTGTGGATGGAGTAGGATCCAGATCAAGTTTGTGTGATGTGCAGAAGTGGATGTAATCCCTAGCACCTGTAGTATAGTTCTGTTTAGTAGACTTTTCAATGGCATGGGCTTGAAGGAATAACACCAAGTCATCTAGCTTGTTCAAGTCCATAGGAGGGTGAGCAGAGCGCCCTTGTCTCTTCCTCTACTCACCCATGGCCTCTAAAAGGACTCTCTCCATCGCGCCGGCAGTAGCTCTCTTGGAGGCTCAAAAGTGCGGACGCGGTAGGAGGGGAACTGGAGCTTGAAGTCATCCAGTAACAGTCTAGATAGAAGGTCTGCCTTGATGTTATCCTTGCCAGGAATATGACGAACTCTGATGTCAATACCAGTCTTGAGAACTATACCAGCAATAGCAAGAAGGATGGAGTTGTGTGATAATTCTTTGACTGCAAGAGAGCTCAACACTTGAACAGAGTCCAAACTATCAGAGAAGAATAGAGCTCTCTTGGGTGGACTAGGTTTGGAAGCAATGTGATGTAGGCCAGATAGAATAGCTAGTAGCTCTCTGAAGAAGATATCAACAATTGGGCTCCCAGGAGTTGGATGCACTTGATAGCAAAACCCATTGCTAGCATAGACAAAGGATAGACCTATGTTGCTTGCATCAGTCCAGCACACAAAGTCTGCTTCACTGTCACTCCATGCTTGGGCATCTACAAATCGTATCCCAATGGCAGACTTGAGCATGTCAGAGAACCAAGTCAAGTCTCTATGCACTTCACCATTGATAGGGATGTGACGAAATTGAAGTGTTTTGCCACTCATTTTGCGATACATTTCTGTGAGAGCAGGCCTAGCCCATGGAAGAACATTAAGTGACCAGTTCAAAGAACCTGTGAGGTGCTGCCAGTCTCTGAGTGCAGCTTTACGATTGGGAGATGAGAGGAATGTATGGATGGCTTCTACAAGTCCATCAATGGACTCTTGGGTCAAAGAGATGGAGCCTTTCATGATATCTGTCAAGAAGCCAATGATTAAGAGCCAGACTCCCCAGTCTTGTTTTCTGTCTTCATAGGGGCAGTCAATCATGTCCCAAAAGACTAGAAGCTGTACTTGTCTCTTGGGATACTTCTTGCCATGAAAGGTGATGAGATTCCTCTTGAAGTCCCATCCAAAGAAATCATCCATGTACACATGTAGATTAGGGATTCCTAGTTTCTCAGTTCCAAACCAACAAAGGAGTGCTGATACAGAGCACCAACAGCGAGGAGAGGTTCTAGTTCCAAACACTAATCTCCTGACAATATGAAATCTTCCTTCAACAGAGACAACTTGACAAAGCTGCCAGAGAGGATGAGCAGGGAGATTGAGGAAAGCTTTGGCCACATCACTTTTGAATAGCACAAGCTCCTCATTAGGATGCTCTTTGATAACATCATTGAGCACCTGGCCAAAAGTGTGCATGTCATCATATTTGACTTTGGCCTCCTCTCTAGGGATACCATCATTAAGACCTGATGCAGTTTGATCCATGACAACTCTGGCTTTCCCCTTCTGCCAGACTACAAACATGGGGGAAACCTTCATGCCAGGTAATAGTACAAAATCTTCTGGTAGTGGTTCTGACCACCTCCCAGCAGCTACCTCCTGATCTCTGTGAGCTTTAAGTGCTGCAATGTCTACTTCCTCAGTGACATAGTTCTCTACTTTCTGCTTGCATTCCTCTTCCCACTCTGCTTCATAGAAGGGCCAGAATCCCTCTCTCAGTGAGCGAATGACAGAAGCAACAAAGGGCTGATTAGGATGAGTGGATAAGAGGAGTTCTAAGCGATCCACATTGAAAGGAGTTTCAACTTTGATATAATTAGCCATAGAGTGCAAAGTAGCAAGAATTTGAGGATTGTTCAAGAGATGTTCAGGAGGTGAAGGTAGAGGAGGTGCAGTCATTGTAGATGTAATACTGGGAGGAATGATGTTACAAGATGAACTAGAAGAAGACCATAGATAGCCACGTCTGAAACGTGGATTTGAAGTAGATTGGGAAGAGTCCAGAGCATGCTTTGTACCAGCCAGAGATTTAGGCCCTTGAAGAGCGCTTTCTACTCTCTCTGCGACGCTTTTGGAGCTGGTCATAACAGGATTGATTGTCAATGGCTCTGTGCTGTTCTCCACACTCACTGCAGTAGCCATGCTTCCTGTTATTAGGACAGGGCTCTGAACACCTCTTCTCATTCCAGAGGATACAAGGTGTGTCACGACGCTTTGAACTGGGAGAGGAAGATGATGAACTACCACCAGAAGGCCTCTTCCTAGCAGACAACAACTCTTTGAGCAGAAGAGTGTGGAAGCTCTCTGGATTGCCCAGATCAAATGGAGTATTGGCAGCCTTCTGCCTAGCTTCTTTATCAACTCTGATAGCCACAGATGGATCATAAGGTGAAGATCTGAAGTACTCCATAATTTGAGATTTGTATGTCTCCAGCTCAATTTTTCTATGTGGATAAACCTTGAGCAATGGAGCAGTCCATGCATCAAAAACTCGGAGCCATTGAGACTCAGAAGTGACAGGCACAGACTTGAGTACTTGGTCCTTACGAACCAGCTTGTACTCTGAGCCAAAGTCTCTGCTATCATCATAGGTAGCTGAAATTGCTCTCAGCAGCAAATAGATTCTTGAGTTCCCAAGTCTTCTGCACATGAGCAGGAAGAGATGTAGGCCCTGACAGATGGGCCAAGTGAGGAGCAGCCTCAAGGAGTGCAGCAGGAAGCATTGAAGCAGTGACATTAGGTTGTGAAGGAGAGGCAAGAAGCCTAGCCAAGGCATCTCTCCCAGCTTGTAGAATAGGCTCTGAATCTTGAGCAGAAGTGCCAGAGTCAAGCTGGACTTGCTCATCATCCAGTGCCTGAAGCTGAGCTTGCATGCTAGCCCAAGCAGCCTCATTGACAGCATCCTCATGAGAGACAGCATTCTGATCAACTGAAACAGCAGCCTCCTTCCCTTTGAGTTTGTCTCTCTTAAACTGATTGGTCTCTCTCTGAATATCCATGATCTGAGACACATAATCTTGGGATACAACAGGATCATTGGATGAGATATCTCTAATAGCCCTAAAGGCTTCCATAGCATTGAGCTCCTCATTTCTGAACTGTTCAACAACTTCCTGCAGACTCCTGGCTTGTTCACTGACTGCCTGAAACTCCAGAGCTTGCTCAGGGTCATCAGAGAGCCTGGCAGCAAGGGAGGGAGGAGGTGACAAGTGGGGAGCAGCAGAGGAAGATGGAACATCAGAGGGATGAGGAGACACAGACCTGAAGTGGACATGAGCTCTACCCTGTTTAGAGGAGCTAGAAGCGCCCATGGAGCGCCCAGGAAGCGAGCTAGAGGTGATCTGAGAGTGAGAGGACATGTTAGAGGACTTTTGAGAAGAAGGGAGCAACTTTGATCTGGCCTGATCTGGCCTGATCTGATCAGATAAGGGTTTGAGGCGAGTTTGTGCAGGATTGAGGGAGTTAGAGGCCTCAGAAGCACTCTGATCTGCTCTGATCTTGGTGGATAAGGACTTGGGGAGAGTTTGAGCAAGATCAAGGTGTCTGAAGGGCTTAGATGAGGCCTGATCAGCATGGATCTGGCTAGATTTGGACATGGAGGGTGTAGCAGCATGGATAGCAAGAGGATCTGGTGATTCAGAGCGATGGGGAGCCATACAGAGTGTTGAGATGAAGATGGTGCTCAGGGAGAGCAGGAGGATGAAGGAAAAACAGTCAGATCAAGGTTAGATCTATGTAGATAAGAGTTAGTACAATGTAGAGGCTTATCAGACATGATCAGAGCGCACTGAGACACCAAAAACCCAAGATCTAGCAAAGGAATCAACTTCTACAGTGTCTGATCACCTTAGATCTGTCTGGATGTGCTTTGGTATCTGTTCAGTGTCTTGATGGTGAAAAATGCGAAATTTCATACCAGATTCCTGTATCTGAGACACCTCTGGAAGGCCTGTAGTCTGTACAGATGGAGGAATGTGCTGGATAGTGAAATCAGGGCTCAAATAGAGCAAGGGGACATGCAGGCAGCCTCACCCAGGTCAGAGATGGTGGGGGAAGGAAAGGAAGAATGGGAGATCAAAAACTGATGGGCAAACTCGCTTTTACAGGCCTCTGCTCAGACCTCTGGCACCTGTAACAGCCACCATCAGGACCAGATCAACCCCATCATGATATGCCTGATGCATGTGAAGATGGGACCATGTGCAGCTATCAGCTGATGATCCAAGCGCCCCATAAGCGCTGGGAATGTCCGAAATATTGCCAGAGACCCATGTGATGTGTCTAGGCATGGTCCAGAGTGATCTAGAGGCTCTGGGAGTGAAATAACACTCAAGTCCGCTTTTTGTGTTTTGAGTGTGCAACTTGAAATGACGATTGCGGAAGAACCAGTGAACCAAATGCCTTCAAATTTGTTTTCATCCCGAAGAGGACATGGAGCCGCACATTTTCACTTAAGACACCTAAGGGATCCGTCCAGAACTGCATTGTGTAGAGCGAAGTGTAAATCAAAAGCTCTATCAGACCATTCTGAGCACTTTGGTGAAAAAGTGTGCATAACTCTACACAGACTGGGTACCATCACTAGGTCATAGTGGACAGCTTGTAGGGGCAATAGAGCTCTGTATGCGTACACAGTATAGTGGCAAGAGCTGTTGAGGGTAGCCAGCAATTAAGTGTATTCATGTACACATTAGGCATGATGAAGGTGAAGACCTTCATGTACATACCTGTTGTGATGAATAGTGCACTATAATTGCTGGGAGATGATCTGTTGTTTGCAGAGGCCTGCAGAAAGGCTCCCTACCCTTGGAATCCGCCTTCATGTCGATCATAGTGGACAACTTGTAGGGGCAATAGAGCTCTGTATGCGTGCACAGTATAGTGGCAAGAGCTCTTGAGGGTAGCCAGCAATTAAGTGTATTCATGTACACATTAGGTATGATGAAGGTGAAGACCTTCATGTACACATTAGGTATGATGAAGGTGAAGACCTTCATGTACATACCTGTTGTGATGAATAGTGCACTATAATTGCTGGGAGATGATCTGTTGTTTGCAGAGGCCTGCAGAAAGGCTCCCTACCCTTGGAATCTGCCTTCATGTCGAGAACACTCCCCTCTAGATCCTGGTTTGAATCCAGGTTCTTTGCTTATGTTGGTAGGGAGTTTGGTGGACATTCACTTAGAGCTGGTGGTGCAACCTTCTATGCCAGACTTGGTCTTTCTGAATCTGTGATAATGGCCTTGGGACGTTGGTCTTCTGCAGCTTGGAAAATATATATCAGAGACAATCCTACAGTAAGGGCAGAACTACAACTAGCTTCACTCAAACAAGCCCAAAGATCTTGACACTGTATAACTGTACTATTGTAACACCATCCAATCTGATACACAACCATTTAACTCGCGTCTCATTCACATTTCCTTTCACCACCATCCACCCCTCAACAACATCTCATAGCAATTATAGCCCTCCATGATCCGCTCTGAATGTTATGGGCTTTGGCCCAGTGTTGGCTAACTCTAACTTCCTGTCCCACCTGAGTGCAAAAGGCAGAGGTTGGGTCAGAGTACAAGCTGGTTCGTAAGGATCAAGTACTCAAGTCTGTTCCTGTCACTTCTGAGTCCCAATGGCTCCGAGCTTTTGATGCATGGACTGCTCCATTGCTCAAGGTTTATCCACATAGCAAATTGGAGCTGGAGACATACAAATCTCAAATCATGGAGTACTTTAGATCTTCACCTTATGATCCATCCCTTGGAATCCGCCTTCATGTCGACCTCTGCAAACAACAGATCATCTCCCAGCAATTATAGTGCACTATTCATCACAACAGGTATGTACATGAAGGTCTTCACCTTCATCATACCTAATGTGTACATGAATACACTTAATTGCTGGCTACCCTCAAGAGCTCTTGCCACTATACTGTGCACGCATACAGAGCTCTATTGCCCCTACAAGTTGTCCACTACGACCTAGTGATGATACCCAGTCTATGTGGAGTTATGCACACTTTTTCACCAAAGTGCTCAGAATCTTCTGATAGAGCTTGTGATTTACATTTTGCTCTACACCATGCAGTTCTGGATGGATCCCTTAGGTGTCTTAGGTGAAAATGTGCGACTCCATGTCCTCTTCGGGATGAGAACAAATTTGAAGGCATTTGGTTCACTGGTTCTCCCGCAATTGTCATTTCGAGTTGCACACTCAAAACACAAAAAGCGGACTTGAGTGTTATTTCACTCCCAGAGCCTCTAGATCACTCTGGACCATGCCTAGACACATCACATGGGTCTCTGGCAATATTTCGGACATTCCTAGCGCTTATGGGGCGCTTGGATCATCAGCTGATAGCTGCACATGATACCATCTTCACATGCATCAGGCATATCATGATGGGGTTGATCTGGTCCTGATGGTGGCTGTTACAGGTGCCAGAGGTCTGAGCAGAGGCCTGTAAAAGCGAGTTTCATCATCAGTTTTTGATCTCCCATTCTTCCCTTCCTTCCCCCACCATCTCTGACCTGGGTGAGGCTGCCTGCATGTCCCCTTGCTCTATTTGAGCTCTGATTTCACTGTCCAGCACATTCCTCCATCTGTACAGACTATAGGCCTTCTAGAGGTGTCTCAGATACAGGAATCTGGTATGAAATTTCGCATTTTTCACCATCAAGACACTGAACAGACATCAAAGCACATCCAGACAGATCTAAGGTGATCAGACACTCTAGGAGTTGATTCCTTTGTTAGATCTTGGGTTTTTGGTGTCTCAGTGCGCTCTGATCATGTCTGATAAGCCTCTACATTGTACTAACCCTTATAACCCTTATCTACATAGATCTAACCTTGATCTGCCTGTTTTTCCTTCACCCTCCCTCCTCTCCCTTCTATCATGTATGTTCTCACTGTGTGTATATATGTAGTGGTATGTAGCTACATCCTTACCTATCCTGTACCATTATGTAGCCCTCCATGATCCGCTCTGAATGTTATGGGCTTTGGCCCAGTGTTGGCTAACTCTTACTTCCTGTCCCACCTGAGTGCAAAAGGCAGAGGCATCATGATATGCCTGATGCATGTGAAGATGGTATCATGTGCAGCTATCAGCTGATGATCCAAGCGCCCCATAGGCGCTGGGATTGTCCGAAATATGTTCCGAGAGAAGTTTGCGAAGCAGGCTTCTCATAGGATAAGATAGTAAGGCGATAAGAGGCCGGCATGGGCGCCGGCAGAGTTTCTCGCTGCCGAGAGTTTGGCGCCCATCCTTTCTTATTTCCTGCCTCTCATCGTCGCGCTCTTCTTCGTCGGATTTCGCGTTTATTGACTCCTGCACACTTGCAACTCAGATGGATCAAGTCAAGAACACCCACGCTCCATTCCTTCCGACATCTTCTTCTCTAGGAAACCCAAATAGGACGCATATAACCCACTCTTCACCTCAGCTGATAGAAGCTCTCAAAAAGCTCGACTTGGAGTCCAGGCTGGATATGAATCAGTCCATTGAGGAGAAGAATCGCGCGAGGAGGAAGAAAGATGTTTTGAAACAGCAGGGACTCGCATCGAAGCCCGGTTCTCCTTCAGCTTCTTATGTGACAATAACTTTGGAAGAAGTAGAATTGATTCGTACCACGCCCTCGCTCTTCGAACGTCTAAAGGCAAAACTTAGCCTTGTAACCCTGGGTTGGATGAAGACTAAGACAGATGAAGAGCAGCGACACAAGAAGGGGGGAAAACAGAGGGATACTGGAGTCCACGCCGAAGATGGATCTTACCTAGTCGACGATGTTTTGGAGGTCGTTTGGGACGCGACGAAGTGTAGGATGATCACCATCCCTGTAGAGCTGATGAAGGCGGGACGATATTTTCATAACATTCCCCTCCCATTCTTTACCAACGACGCTCTCACTCGTATTGAGATGCTCCACCAGACCATGCCCAAAACAAAGTTTCAAAATGGCTCGAAATCGGATTATGTTCTGGATATCAAGGCTGTAGGGAAGCAGCTGGGTATAGATGTAGACGACCCTATGCTGCTTGAAGATCTGTCCTTCAAAGAGTTCAAGGAGGCAGCGGAGAATTTCTGTGAGTATGAGTTGAAGAGGTCGCGGGAGAAAGAAGCCGGGAACCGATTCATTTTCGCGTCGCAACACTTTGCGTACTTCCTCAATCAGGACCAGCCCTGGAAATCTTACAGATACTGGAAGCCTGAAGAATTCAAGCTTCGCGAGCAAAGGGCGATGTTCAATTATCCGTTCGCGATGGTGAACTACAATCGAGCCTGGGATAGGGCAATGCATACACAACAACTAGACGAGATGAAGTACTCCATCCAGGAGGAGGTACTATTTCACTTCCATGACGGTCAATTCAATGCTTCCGGTGGCGGTCTTGCTAAATCACGCTTCTCTCCCTATCCGATTCCTTCATCCTCAGACCAAAAACCCGCGGTTTTCTCATTGGGAGGGAAGACAAGTCGGCCCGCGTCTTGCTGCCTTGGATGCGGGAAACGAGGACATCGAACTGACTCTCACTCAGTTGACCATGATGGGGAGTTCATCTGGGCCCTTTGGATCAATGATCAGTTATGCTCGCCAGAACATGGTCATAATCGAGTATGCATGGGGTGGAACATATATGGAAGGTGTGGTTCTGGATGTGACTTGGAGCATGTCTGCTCCCTCTGCGGTTCTGATTCCCATCACGCTTTTGCTTGGGTTTGTGTCTCAGAGCCCGTCTGAGAAGCTTTTGTCGTGCTCTTAATTCTTTTCTTGCTCCGCACCAAAGGTGAGCGTTCTTTTCCAGACACTTTGTTATTGACTTTATATCCCCTACCTCATATCCTTGCTTTTTCATATCGGGTCTTTATGGGTCCCGATGTATCCTACTCGAAGGGCTCACAGTCTTTATTGGACTGGTCATACTTTGGAAGTTGGGTCTTTATTGGACCCAGCCTGTTTCGGTCCTTATTGGACCTATTCCTTTGGTCTTTAGTGGACCTGTTTCTTCAGTCTCTGCTGGACTTGTATCCTCGGTCTTTATTGGACCTGTTTCTTTGGTTTTTATTGGACCTGTTTCCTCGGTCTTTATTGGGCCAGATATTTGGTTTTATTGAGCCATGTCTTATTATTTCTCGGTCTCTATTGGACCATTTTATATTTCTGGTCTTTACTGACCATGTCATTCTATTTCTACTTCATGGATGGTTATTGATCCCTTTCTATGTCCTACACTGTTATCAAGATTCCATGGCTATTGGAATATCTGAACTCACTTCCCCTTTCAGATTATTAATGAGCAGTGAGCACTCCGGTGTGCATACTGCTTAGAACATTCTGTACATAGATAGACTGTATTTTTCGGACCAAGATGGCTGTTGTCAGGCCCTCAGGATTAACTTTCATTGTAGTTGTTTATTCCGACTGTGCTTATTACTATGATTGTACCCATAACTTTGCCCTCGACTCTATTTGGGAGGGTATCACTGGATGATGAGTACCCGCGGAGGAGCCTCGGGCTCTGTTTGGGGTGCACTGGGCCACTCATCATCCCGGGTGGGTTGCGCGGGGCCAAGCCCCAGGCAAACTCACTCATATTCTCTTACTACTCATAATATACGGTCTAGACTCGAATAGCCGAACACCTATCTTATTCCGAGAGAAGTTTGCGAAGCAGGCTTCTCATAGGATAAGATAGTAAGGCAATAAGAGGCCGACATGGGCGCCGGCAGAGTTTCTCGCTGCCGAGAGTTTGGCGCCCATCCTTTCTTATTTCCTGCCTCTCATCGTCGCGCTCTTCTTCGTCGGGCCCTCCCACCCACCCAATTTACACCCAATTTACAGCCTGATCAGGCTCCAGGCTTGCTTCTCCGCGCATTTGTTGCCCACCCGCGCGGGGCCAAGCCCCAGGCAAACTCACTCATATTCTCTTACTACTCATAATATACGGTCTGGACTCGAATAGCCGAACACCTATCTTATCCAGAGACCCATGTGATGTGTCTAGGCATGGTCCAGAGTGATCTAGAGACTCTGGGAGTGAAATAACACCCAAGTCCGCTTTTTGTGTTTTGAGTGTGCAACTTGAAATGATGATTGCGGGAAAACCAGTGAACCAAATGCCTTCAAATTTGTTCTCATCCCGAAGAGGACATGGAGCCGCACATTTTCACTTAAGACACCTAAGGGATCCATCCAGAACTGCGTGGTGTAGAGCCAAATGTAAATCAAAAGCTCTATCAGAGGATTCTGAGCACTTTGGTGAAAAAGTGTGCATAACTCCACACAGACTGGGTATCATTACTAGGTCATAGTGGACAACTTGCAGGGGCAATAGAGCTCTGTATGCGTGCACAGTATAGTGGCAAGAGCTCTTGAGAGTAGCCAGCAATTAAGTGTATTCATGTACACATTAGGTATGATGAAGGTGAAGACCTTCATGTACATACCTGTTGTGATGAATAGTGCACTATAATTGCTGGGAGATGATCTGTTGTTTGCAGAGGCCTGCAGAAAGGCTCCCTACCCTTGGAATCCGCCTTCATGTCGACCTCTGCCTTTTGCACTCAGGTGGGACAGGAAGTTAGAGTTAGCCAACACTGGGCCAAAGCCCATAACATTCAGAGCGGATCATGGAGGGCTATAATTGCTATGAGATGTTGTTGAGGGGTGGATGGTGGTGAAAGAAAATGTGAATGAGACACGAGTTAAATGGTTGTATATCAGATTGGATGGTGTTACAATAGTACAGTTATACAGTGTCAAGATCTTTGGGCTTGTTTGAGTGATGCTAGTTGTAGTTCTGCCCTTACTGTAGGATTGTCTCTGATATATATTTTCCAAGCTGTAGAAGACCAACGTCCCAAGGCCATTATCACAGATTCAGAAAGACCAAGTCTGGCATAGAAGGTTGCACCACCAGCTCTGAGTGAATGTCCACCAAACTCCCTACCAACATAAGCAAAGAACCTAGATTCAAACCAGGATCTAGTGGGGAGTGTTCCATCTTCACAGAGGAACAAAGCAGGCCTGGCTCCATGTAGTTTGTCTCTGATAGTACAGTATTCCTTCAGTAGAGACACAGGACTGGCCACTGCTTGATGACTTTGGAGAATATCTGTTCCATGGTAAAAAGGATCACTCTTGTGATAAGGCAAGTGGTAACCAGCTCTGCCATTCTCAAACTTGAGAGAGGCCTGCTTGATCACCTTACGCCAGTCACGCAGATCATGCTGATTAGGAACAGTGAGTTCACCAATCCGGTGACAGCCATAGAAGCCACAGCTCATGAGAGTAGCAAACAGAAGATCATCATAGGAGAGATGACGAGAGTCATAGAAGAGTTGTATATGAGACATTTGAAGAGGAGGTTTCCTCTTGACTGGATCAGCTCTAACTTTCTTGGATCCCCTGATTGTGGCTTGAACCAGAGGATGAGCACGAGATTCATCAAAGTGAGGGTAGAGTTGTTTAAGAAAGTGACGACCACCAGAGAGATATTTGGGTCCAGAAGCAATGTGTCTGGATGTGTAGGCAATGTATCTGGCCTCTGCCTTTTGCACTCAGGTGGGACAGGAAGTAAGAGTTAGTTAGCCAACACTGGGCCAAAGCCCATAACATTCAGAGCGGATCATGGAGGGCTACATAATGGTACAGGATAGGTAAGGATGTAGCTACATACCACTACATATATACAAACAGTAAGAACATACATGATAGAAGGGAGAGGAGGGAGGGTGAAGGAAAAACAGGCAGATCAAGGTTAGATCTATGTAGATAAGGGTTAGTACAATGTAGAGGCTTATCAGACATGATCAGAGCGCACTGAGACACCAAAAACCCAAGATCTAACAAAGGAATCAACTCCTAGAGTGTCTGATCACTTTAGATCTGTCTGGATGTGCTTTGGTATCTGTTCAGTGTCTTGATGGTGAAAAATGCGAAATTTCATACCAGATTCCTGTATCTGAGACACCTCTGGAAGGCCTGTAGTCTGTACAGATGTAGGAATGTACTGGACAGTGAAATCAGAGCTCAGAAAGAGCTAGGGAACATGCAGGCAGCCTCACCCAGGTCAGAGATGGTGGGGGAAGGAAAGGAAGAATGGGAGATCAAAAACTGATGATGAAACTCGCTTTTACAGGCCTCTGCTCAGACCTCTGGCACCTGTAACAGCCACCATCAGGACCAGATCAACCCCATCATGATATGCCTGATGCATGTGAAGATGGGACCATGTGCAGCTATCAGCTGATGATCCAAGCGCCCCATAAGCGCTGGAAATGTCCGAAATATCTCCAGAGACCCATGTGATGTGTCTGGGCATGGTCCAGAGTGATCTAGAGACTCTGGGAGTGAAATAACACTCAAGTCCGCTTTTTGTGTTTTGAGTGTGCAACTCGAAATGACGATTGCGGGAGAACCAGTGAACCAAATGCCTTCAAATTTGTTCTCATCCCGAAGAGGACATGGAGCCGCATATTTTCACGTAAGACACCTAAGGGATCCATCCAGAACTGCATGGTGTAGAGCGAAATGTAAATCAAAAGCTCTATCAGAAGATTCTGAGCACTTTGGTGAAAAAGTGTGCATAACTCCACACAGACTGGGTATCATTACTAGGTCATAGTGGACAACTTGTAGGGGCAATGGAGCTCTGTATGTGTGCACAGTATAGTGGCAAGAGCTCTTGAGGGTAGCCAGCAATTAAGTGTATTCATGTACACATTAGGTATGATGAAGGTGAAGACCTTCATGTACATACCTGTTGTGATGAATAGTGCACTATAATTGCTGGGAGATGATCTGTTGTTTGCAGAGGCCTGCAGAAAGGCTCCCTACCCTTGGAATCCGCCTTCATGTCGAAGAGTGTGGATGGAGTAGGATCCAGATCAAGTTTGTGTGAGGTGCAGAAGTGGATGTAATCCCTAGCACCTGTAGTATAGCTCTGTTTGGTAGACTTTTCAATGGCATGAGCTTGAAGGAATAACACCAAGTCGTCTAACTTGTTCAAGTCCATAGGAGGGTGAGCAGAGCGCCCTTGTCTCTTCCTCTGCTCACCCATGGCCTCTAAAAGGACTCTCTCCATCGCGCCGGCAGTAGCTCTCTTGGAGGCTCAAAAGTGCGGACGCGGTAGGAGGGAAACTGGAGCTTGAAGTCATCCAGTAAAAGTCTAGATAGAAGGTCTGCCTTGATGTTATCCTTGCCAGGAATGTGACGAACTCTGATGTCAATACCAGTCTTGAGAACTATACCAGCAATAGCAAGGAGGATGGAGTTGTGAGATGATTCTTTGACTGCAAGAGAGCTCAGCACTTGAACAGAGTCTAGACTGTCTGAGAAGAAGAGAGCTCTCTTGGGGGGACTAGGTTTGGAAGCAATATGATGAAGGCCAGATAGAATAGCTAGTAGCTCTCTGAAGAAGATATCAACAATTGGGCTGCCAGGAGTTGGATGCACTTGATAGCAAAACCCATTGCTAGCATAGACAAAGGAGAGGCCTATATTGCTTGCATCAGTCCAACACACAAAATCTGCTTCACTGTCACTCCATGCTTGGGCATCTACAAATCGTATCCCAATGGCAGACTTGAGCATGTCAGAGAACCAAGTCAGATCTCTATGCACTTCACCATTGATAGGGATGTGACGAAATTGGAGTGTCTTCCCACTCATTTTGCGATACATTTCTGTAAGAGCAGGCCTAGCCCAGGGAAGCACATTGAGTGACCAGTTTAGAGAACCTGTCAGATGCTGCCAGTCTCTGAGTGCAGCTTTACGGTTTGGGGATGAGAGGAATGTGTGGATGGCTTCAACAAGTCCATCAATGGACTCTTGGGTCAAAGAAATGGAACCCTTCATGATGTCTGTCAAGAAGCCTCTGCCTTTTGCACTCAGGTGGGACAGGAAGTTAGAGTTAGCCAACACTGGGCCAAAGCCCATAACATTCAGAGCGGATCATGGAGGGCTACATAATGGTACAGGATAGGTAAGGATGTAGCTACATACCACTACATATATACAAACACTGAGAACATACATGATATGAGGGAGAGGAGGGAGGGTGAAGGAAAAAGAGGCAGATCAAGGTTAGATCTATGTAGATAAGGGTTAGTACAATGTAGAGGCTTATCAGACATGATCAGAGCGCACTGAGACACCAAAAACCCAAGATCTAACAAAGGAATCAACTCCTAGAGTGTTTGATCACCTTAGATCTGTCTGGATGTGCTTTGATGTCTGTTCAGTGTCTTGATGGTGAAAAATGCGAAATTTCATACCAGATTCCTGTATCTGAGACACCTCTGGAAGGCCTGTAGTCTGTACAGATGGAGGAATGTGCTGAAGAGTGAAATCAGGGCTCAAATAGAGCAAGGGGACATGCAGGCAGCCTCACCCAGGTCAGAGATGGTGGGGGAAGGAAAGGAAGAATGGGAGATCAAAAACTGATGGGCAAACTCGCTTTTACAGGCCTCTGCTCAGACCTCTGGCACCTGTAACAGCCACCATCAGGACCAGATCAACCCCATCATGATATGCCTGATGCATGTGAAGATGGTATCATGTGCAGCTATCAGCTGATGATCCAAGCGCCCCATAAGCGCTGGGAATGTCCGAAGAAATATTGCCAGAGACCCATGTGATGTGTCTAGGCATGGTCCAGAGTGATCTAGAGACTCTGGGAGTGAAATAACACTCAAGTCCGCTTTTTGTGTTTTGAGTGTGCAACTTGAAATGACGATTGCGGAAGAACCAGTGAGCCAAATGCCTTCAAATTTGTTCTCATCCCGAAGAGGACATGGAGCCGCACATTTTCACTTAAGACACCTAAGGGATCCATCCAGAACTGCGTGGTGTAGAGCGCAATGTAAATCAAAAGCTCTATCAGAGGATTCTGAGCACTTTGGTGAAAAAGTATGCATAACTCCACACAGACTGGGTATCATTACTAGGTCATAGTGGACAACTTGTAGGGGCAATAGAGCTCTGTATGCGTACACAGTATAGTGGCAAGAGCACTTGAGGGTGGCCAGCAATTAAGTGTATTCATGTACACATTAGGTATGATGAAGGTGAAGACCTTCATGTACATACCTGTTGTGATGAATAGTGCACTATAATTGCTGGGAGATGATCTGTTGTTTGCAGAGGCCTGCAGAAAGGCTCCCTACCCTTGGAATCCGCCTTCATGTCGACCACTCATCCCAATCAACCTTTTGTTGCTTCTGTAATCCGCTCTCTGAGAGAAGGATTCTGGCCTTTCTATGAAGCAGAGTGGGAACAGGAATGCAAGCAGAAAGTAGAGAATTATGTCACTGAAGAAGTGGACATTGCTGCACTCAAAGCTCACAGAGATCAGGAGGTTGCTGCTGGGAGGTGGTCAGAAGCACTACCAGAAGACTTGGTACTCTTACCTGGCATGAAGGTTTCCCTTATGTTTGTAGTCTGGCAGAAGGGGAAAGCCAGAATTGTCATGGACCAAACTGCATCAGGTCTCAATGATGGTATCCCTAGGGATGAGGCCAAAGTCAAATATGATGACATGCACACTTTTGGCCAGGTGCTCAATGATGTTATCAAAGAGCACCCTAATGAGGAGCTTGTGCTATTCAAGAGTGATGTAGCTAAAGCTTTCCTCAATCTCCCTGCTCATCCTCTCTGGCAACTGTGCCAAGTTGTATCTGTTGAAGGCAGATTTCATATTGTCAGGAGACTGGTCTTTGGAACTAGAACCTCTCCTCGCTGTTGGTGCTCTGTATCTGCACTTCTCTGTTGGTTTGGGACTGAGAAGCTAGGAATCCCTAATCTACATGTCTACATGGATGACTTCTTTGGCTGGGACTTCAAGAGAAATTTGATCACCTTTCATGGCAAGAAGTATCCCAAGAGACAAGTACAGCTCCTAGTCTTTTGGGACATGATTGACTGCCCCTATGAAGACAGAAAACAAGACTGGGGAGTCTGGCTGTTAATCATTGGCTTCTTGACAGATATCATGAAAGGCTCCATCTCTTTGACTCAGGAATCCATAGATGGACTTGTGGAAGCCATCCAAATATTCCTCTCATCTCCCAATTGCAAAGCTGCACTCAGAGACTGGCAGCACCTCACAGGTTCTTTGAACTGGTCACTCAATGTTCTTCCATGGGCCAGACCTGCTCTCACAGAAATGTATCGCAAAATGAGTGGCAAAACACTTCAATTTCGTCATATCCCTATCAATGGTGAAGTGCATAGAGACCTGACTTGGTTCTCTGACATGCTCAAGTCTGCCATTGGGATACGATTTGTAGATGCCCAAGCATGGAGTGACAGTGAAGCAGACTTTGTGTGCTGGACTGATGCTAGCAATATAGGACTGTTCGACATGAAGGCGGATTCCAAGGGTAGGGAGCCTTTCTGCAGGCCTCTGCAAACAACAGATCATCTCCCAGCAATTATAGTGCACTATTCATCACAACAGGTATGTACATGAAGGTCTTCACCTTCATCATACCTAATGTGTACATGAATACACTTAATTGCTGGCTACCCTCAAGAGCTCTTGCCACAATACTGTGCACGCATACAGAGCTCTATTGCCCCTACAAGTTGTCCACTATGACCTAGTGATGATACCCAGTCTGTGTGGAGTTATGCACACTTTTTCACCAAAGTGCTCAGAATCCTCTAATAGAGCTTTTGATTTACATTTGGCTCTACACCACGCAGTTCTGGATGGATCCCTTAGGTGTCTTAAGTGAAAATGTGCGGCTCCATGTCCTCTTCGGGATGAGAACAAATTTGAAGGCATTCCGTTCACTGGTTCTCCCGCAATCGTCATTTCGAGTTGCACACTCAAAACACAAAAAGCGGACTTGAGTGTTATTTCACTCCCAGAGTCTCTAGATCACTCTGGACCATGCCTAGACACATCACATGGGTCTCTGGATATATTTCGGACATTTCCAGCGCTTATGGGGCGCTTGGATCATCAGCTGATAGCTGCACATGGTCCCATCTTCACATGCATCAGGCAAATCATGATGGGGTTGATCTGGTCCTGATGGTGGCTGTTACAGGTGCCAGAGGTCTGAGCAGAGGCCTGTAAAAGCGAGTTTCATCATCAGTTTTTGATCTCCCATTCTTCCTTTCCTTCCCCCACCATCTCTGACCTGGGTGAGGCTGCCTGCATGTCCCCTTGCTCTATTTGAGCTCTGATTTCACTGTCCAGCACATTCCTCCATCTGTACAGACTATAGGCCTTCCAGAGGTGTCTCAGATACAGGAATCTGGTATGAAATTTCGCATTTTTCACCATCAAGACACTGAACAGACATCAAAGCACATCCAGACAGATCTAAGGTGATCAGACACTCTAGGAGTTGATTCCTTTGCTAGATCTTGGGTTTTTGGTGTCTCAGTGCGCTCTGATCATGTCTGATAAGCCTCTACATTGTGCTAACTCTTATCTACACAGATCTAACCTTGATCTGCCTGTTTTTCCTTCATCCTCCTGCTCTCCCTGAGCACCATCTTCATCTCAACACTCTGTATGGCTCCCCATCGCTCTGAATCACCAGATCCTCTTGCTATCCATGCCTCTACACCCTCCATGTCCAAATCTAGCCAGATCCATGCTGATCAGGCCTCATCTAAGCCCTTCAGACACCTTGACCTTGCTCAGACTCTCCCCAAATCCTCATCCACCAAGATCAGAGCAGATCAGAGTGCTTCTGAGGCCTCTAGGCCCCTCAATCCTGCTCAAACTCGCCTCAAACCCTTATCTGATCAGATCAGGCCAGATCAGGCCAGATCAAAGTTGCTCCCTTCCTCTCAAAAGTCCTCTAACATGCCTTCTCACTCTCAGAACACCTCTAGCTCGCTTCCTGAGCGCTCCATGGGCGCTTCTAGCTCCTCTAAACAGGGTAGAGCTCATGTCCACTTCAGGTCTGTGTCTCCTCATCCCTCTGATGTTCCATCTTCCTCTGCTGCTCCCCACTTGTCACCTCCTCCCTCCCTTGCTGCCAGGCTCTCTGATGACCCTGAGCAAGCTCTGGAGTTTCAGGCAGTCAGTGAACAAGCCAGGACTCTGCAGGAGGTTGTTGAACAGTTCAGAAATGAGGAGCTCAATGCTATGGAAGCCTTTAGGGCTATTAGAGATATATCATCCAATGATCCTGTTGTATCCCAAGACTATGTGTCTCAGATCATGGATATTCAGAGAGAGACCAATCAGTTTAAGAGAGACAAACTCAAAGGGAAGGAGGCTGCTGTTTCAGCTGATCAAAATGCTGTCTCTCATGAGGATGCTGTCAATGAGGCTGCTTGGGCTGGCATGCAAGCTCAGATTCAGGACCTGGATGATCAGCAAGCCCAGCTTGACTCTGGTGCTTCTGCTCAAGATTCAGAGCCTATTCTACAGGCTGGGAGAGATGCCTTGGCTAGGCTTCTTGCCTCTCCTGTCAAACCTGCTCCTACTGCTTCAATGCTTCCTGCTTCACTCCTTGAGGCTGCTCCTCACTTGGCCCATCTATCAGGCCCCTCATCTCTTCCTGCTCATGTGCAGAAGACCTGGGAGCTTAAGAATCTATTTGCTGCTGAGAGCAATCTGGACCCTGTTGTATCACTATTGGCTGCTCAGCCTTTCTCTGACCCTCTCCCTATCTCTCTGTTGCGCCTCATTGTCAAGGATCGCTTTGTTGACTTTGACAAAGTCTATGCTGCCTTGGTTAGCTTCTCCTCATCTACTTATGATGATAGCAGAGACTTTGGGTCAGAGTACAAGCTGGTTCGTAAGGATCAAGTACTCAAGTCTATGCCTGTCACTTCTGAGTCTCAATGGCTCCGAGTTTTTGATGCATGGACTTCTCCATTGCTCAAGGTTTATCCACATAGAAAAATTGAGCTGGAGACATATAAATCCCAAATTATGGAGTACTTCAGATCTTCACCTTATGATCCATCTGTGGCAATCAGAGTTGATAAAGAAGCTAGGCAGAAGGTTGCCAACACTCCATTTGATCTGGGCAATCCAGAAAGCTTCCACACTCTTCTGCTCAAAGAGTTGTTATCTGCTAGGAAGAGGCCTTCTGGTAGTAGTTCATCATCTTCCTCTTCCAGTTCAAAGCGTCGTGACACACCTTGCATCCTTTGGAATGAGAAGAGGTGTTCAGAGCCCTGTCCTAATAACAGGAAGCATGGCTACTGCAGTGAGTGTGGGGAACAGCACAGAGCCATTGACAACCAGTCCTGCTATGACCAGCTCCAGAAGCGTCGCAGAGAGAGTAGAAAGCGCTCTTCAAGGGCCTAAATCTCTGGCTGGTACAAAGCATGCTTTGGACTCTACCCAATCTGCTTCAAACCCACGTTTTAGACGTGGTTATCTTTGGTCTTCTTCTAGTTCCTCTTGTAATATCATTCCTCCCAGTATCACATCTACTATGACTGCACCTCCTCTGCCTTCACCTCCTGAACATCTCTTGAACAATCCTCAAATTCTTGCTACTTTGCACTCTATGTCTAGTTATATCAAAGTTGAGACTCCTTTCAATGTGGATCGCTTGGAACTCCTCTTATCCACTCATCCCAATCAACCCTTTGTTGCTTCTGTAATCCGCTCTCTGAGAGAAGGATTCTGGCCTTTCTATGAAGCAGAGTGGGAAGAGGAATGCAAGCAGAAAGTAGAGAATTATGTCACTGAAGAAGTGGACATTGCTGCACTTAAAGCTCACAGAGATCAGGAGGTAGCTGCTGGGAGGTGGTCAGAAGCACTACCAGAAGACTTTGTACTCTTACCTGGCATGAAGGTGTCCCCTATGTTTGTAGTCTGGCAGAAGGGGAAAGCCAGAATTGTCATGGACCAAACTGCATCAGGTCTCAATGATGGTATACCTAGGGATGAGGCCAAAGTCAAATATGATGACATGCACACTTTTGGCCAGGTGCTCAATGACGTTATCAAAGAGCATCCTAATGAGGAGCTTGTTCTGTTCAAGAGTGATGTAGCTAAAGCTTTCCTCAATCTCCCTGCTCATCCTCTCTGGTAACTGTGCCAAGTTGTATCTGTTGAAGGCAGATTTCATATTGTCAGAAGACTGGTCTTTGGAACTAGAACCTCTCCTCGCTGTTGGTGCTCTGTATCTGCACTTCTCTGTTGGTTTGGGACTGAGAAGCTAGGAATCCCTAATCTACATGTCTACATGGATGACTTCTTTGGATGGGACTTCAAGAGGAATCTCATCACCTTTCATGGCAAGAAGTATCCCAAGAGACAAGTACAGCTTCTAGTCTTTTGGGACATGATTGACTGCCCCTATGAAGACAGAAAACAAGACTGGGGAGTCTGGCTGTTAATCATTGGCTTCTTGACAGATATCATGAAAGGCTCCATCTCTTTGACTCAGGAATCCATAGATGGACTTGTGGAAGCCATCCACACATTCCTCTCATCTCCCAATCGCAAAGCTGCACTCAGAGACTGGCAGCACCTCACAGGTTCTTTGAACTGGTCACTCAATGTTCTTCCATGGGCTAGGCCTGCTCTCACAGAAATGTATCGCAAAATGAGTGGCAAAACACTTCAATTTCGTCACATCCCTATCAATGGTGAAGTGCATAGAGACCTGACCTGGTTCTCTGATATGCTCAATTGCCATTGGGATACGATTTGTAGATGCCCAAGCATGGAGTGACAGTGAAGCAGACTTTGTGTGCTGGACTGATGCTAGCAATATAGGACTGTCCTTTGTTTATGCCAGCAATGGGTTTTGCTATCAAGTGCATCCAGCTCCTGGCAGCCCAATAGTGGACATCTTCTTCAGGGAGCTGCTGGCTATTCTATCAGGACTCCATCATATTGCATCCAAACCTAGTCCACCCAAAAGAGCACTGTTCTTCTCAGATAGCCTGGACTCAGTTCAAGTGCTCAGCTCTCTTGCAGTCAAAGAATCATCACACAACTCCATCCTCTTAGCTATTGCTGGTATAGTTCTCAAGACTGGTATTGACATCAGAGTTCGTCATATTCTTGGCAAGGACAACATCAAGGCAGACCTTCTATCTAGACTCCTACTGGATGACTTCAAGCTCCAGTTCCCCTCCTACCGCGTCCGCACTTTTGAGCCTCCAAGAGAGCTACTGCCGGCGCGATGGAGAGAGTCCTTTTAGAGGCCATGGGTGAGCAGAGAAAGAGAGAAGGCCGCTCTGCTCACCCTCCTATGGACTTGAACAAGTTAAATGACTTGGTGTTATTCCTTCAAGCCCATGCCATTGAAAAGTCTACCAAACAGAACTATACTACAGGTGCTAGGGATTACATCCACTTCTGCACCTCACACAAACTTGACCTGGATCCTACTCCATCCACACTTTCTAGATACATTGCCTACACCTCCAGACACATTGCTTCTGGACCCAAATATCTCTCTGGTGCTCGTCACTTTCTTAAACAACTCTACCCTCACTTTGATGAATCTCGTGCTCATCCTCTGGTTCAAGCTACAATCAGAGGATCTAAGAAAGTTAGAGCTGATCCAGTCAAGAGGAAGCCTCCTCTGCAAATTTCTCACATACAACTCTTCTATGACTCTCGTCATCTCTCCTATGATGATCTTCTGTTTGCAACTCTCATGAGCTGTGGCTTCTATGGCTGTCACCACATTGGTGAACTCACTGTTCCTAATCAGCATAATCTGCGTGACTGGCGTAAGGTGATCAAGCGGGCCTCTCTCAAGTTTGAGAATGGCAGGGCTGGTTACCACTTGCCTTATCACAAGAGTGATCCTTTTTACCATGGAACAGATATTCTCCAAAGTCATCAAGCAGTGGCTAGTCCTGTGTCTCTCCTCAAGGAATACTGTACTATCAGAGACAAACTACATGGAGCCAGGCCTGCATTGTTCCTCTGTGAAGATGGAACACTCCCCACTAGATCCTGGTTTGAATCTAGGTTCTTTGCTTATGTTGGTAGGGAGTTTGGTGGACATTCACTTAGAGCTGGTGGTGCAACCTTTTATGCCAGACTTGGTCTTTCAGAATCTGTGATAATGGCCTTGGGACGTTGGTCTTCTACAGCTTGGAAAATATATATCAGAGACAATCCTACAGTAAGGGCAGAACTACAACTAGCTTCACTCAAATAAGCCCAAAGATCTTGACACTGTATCCCTGTACTATTGTAACACCATCCAATCTGATATACAACCATTTAACTCGCGTCTCATTCACATTTTCTTTCACCACCATCCACCCCTCAACAACACCTCTGCCTTTTGCACTCAGGTGGGACAGGAAGTTAGAGTTAGCCAACACTGGGCCAAAGCCCATAACATTCAGAGCGGATCATGGAGGGCTACATAATGGTACAGGATAGGTAAGGGTGTAGCTACATACCACTACATATATACAAACAATGAGAACATACATGATATAAGGGAGAGGAGGGAGGGTGAAGGAAAAACAGGCAGATCAAGGTTAGATCTATGTAGATAAGAGTTAGTACAATGTAGAGGCTTATCAGACATGATCAGAGCGCACTGAGACACCAAAAACCCAAGATCTAACAAAGGAATCAACTTCTGCAGTGTCTGATCACCTTAGATCTGTCTGGATGTGCTTTGGTATCTGTTCAGTGTCTTGATGGTGAAAAATGCGAAATTTCATACCAGATTCCTGTATCTGAGACACCTCTGCCTTTTGCACTCAGGTGGGACAGGAAGTTAAAGTTAGCCAACACTGGGCCAAAGCCCATAACATTCAAAGCGGATCATGGAGGGCTACATAATGGTACAGGATAGGTAAGGATGTAGCTACATACAACTACATATTTACAAACAATGAGAACATACATGATATGAGGGAGAGGAGGGGTGAAGGAAAAACAGGCAGATCAAGGTTAGATCTATGTAGATAAGAGTCAGTACTATGTAGAGGCTTATCAGACATGATCAGAGCGCACTGAGACACCAAAAACCCAAGATCTAACAAAGGAATCAACTCCTAGAGTGTCTGATCACCTTAGATCTGTCTGGATGTGCTTTGGTATCTGTTCAGTGTCTTGATGGTGAAAAATGCGAAATTTCATACCAGATTCCTGTATCTGAGACACCTCTGGAAGGCCTGTAGTCTGTACAGATGTAGGAATGTACTGGACAGTGAAATCAGAGCTCAGAAAGAGCTAGGGAACATGCAGGCAGCCTCACCCAGGTCAGAGATGGTGGGGGAAGGAAAGGAAGAATGGGAGATCAAAAATTGATGTTTCAACTCGCTTTTACAGGCCTCTGCTCAGACCTCTGGCACCTGTAACAGCCACATCAATTTAAAACAGCCCCATGATCAATTGCCTGATGCATGTGAAGATGGGATCATGTACAGCTATCAGCTGATGATCCAGGCGCCCTATAAGCGCTGGAAATGTCCGAAATATGTCCAGGAATCCATGTGATGAGTCTAGCATGGTGCTAAGTGATATAAAGGCTCTGGGAATGAAATAACACACAAGTGTTTTGAGTGTGCATTTTAAAATGAGGATTGCAGGAGAACCACTAGACCAAATGCCTTCAAAATTATTTGCATCTTGAAGAGGACATCAAACTGTATATTTCCATCTAAGACACCTATAGGTTTGGTCCAGGAATGCTTTGTGTAGAATAGAAAATATTTCAAAAGCTTTATTAAAGCATTCTGAAAAAATATGAATAACTCAACACAGAGTGAGTATCATCATAGGGTTATAGTGGACAACTTGTAGGGACAATAGAGCTCTGTATGCGTACACAGTATAGTGGCAAGAGCACTTGAGAGGTAGCCAGCAATTAAGTGTATTCATGTACACATTAGGTATGATGAAGGTGAAGACCTTCATGTACATACCTGTTGTGATGAATAGTGCACTATAATTACTGGGAGATGATCTGTTGTTTGCAGAGGCCTGCAGAAAGGCTCCCTACCCTTGGAATCCGCCTTCATGTCGACCTCTGGAAGGCCTATAGTCTGTACAGATGGAGGAATGTGCTGGACAGTGAAATCAGAGCTCAAATAGAGCAAGGGGACATGCAGGCAGCCTTACGCCAGTCACGCAAGTCATACTGATTAGGAACAGTGAGTTCACCAATGCGGTGACAACCATAGAAGCCACAACTCGATAGAGTAGCAAACAGAAGATCATCATAGGACAGATGACGAGAGTCATAGAAGAGTTGGATATGAGAAATTTGAAGAGGAGGCTTCCTCTTGACTGGGTCAGCTCTAACTTTCTTGGAGCCTCTGATTGTAGCTTGAACCAGAGGATGAGCACGAGATTCATCAAAGTGAGGATAGAGTTGTTTGAGAAAGTGACGAGCACCAGAGAGATATTTGGGTCCAGAGGCAATATGTCTGGATGTGTAGGCAATGTATCTGGAGAGTGTGGATGGGGTGGGATCCAGATCCAGATTATGAGAGGTGCAGAACCTGATATAATCTTTAGCACCTGTAGTA